>VXBI01010328.1:0-38707 GCA_013397375.1 Toxostoma redivivum
TGGTCATGGGGCAGCACAGAGTGAGCAGGAGCAGTCCAGAGGGACTGGAAGCTCCTGGAGCTCAGCCAGCACTTACCTTGGTATAGAGGGCAGCGCTCTGGTGTGGCATTTCCCTTTCTGAGGGAAGCAACAAGACACTGGAGAAACATGCAGAGAGGAGGCTTTTGGTTTTGCCCTCCAGCACATTCTCCACCAGGCTGCAAGGACAGAGGAGGGACAGTTGGACACTGGTGCTGGGAGCAGCCCCTCCAGGCTTTGTGCAGGTGGCCTCAGAGCTCTGGGGCAGGGAGCCCACCATAATTCATCGATGGCAATCATGGCAAGATAACGGATGTGCGAGGACAGGCGGTCCCTTGGCTCCTTTTCCAGGAGATCCTGCAGAACACAATGAGGATGGACCTGGCAGCACCCAGTGCCTCCAGTCCCTGATCCACCAAAGCCCTGCCCACACAAGGTGCCAGTGCCAGGGGTGCTTGTGCCCATCCCCAGAACACCAGATGGGATGTGCCCACCCCTTCACCTTGATATTCTCTACCACTTCACATGTTTGGCAGAATAAATCCAAGCCCTGGGTCAAGCCACGTTTTAAAGCAGTTTTGCACAGGATGTAGATGCTCTTCAGAAATGTGACCTTGTGGGAGTCCTGCAGCCAGGGGACAGAGACACAAACAGGGAGTGTGGGAGGAAGGACACAGCCAGTGGGACCACAGCACTGGGGGTGCAGTGAGAAAGGCAGCTCTGCCCAGCCAGCACCGCCCTACAGCCCAGCAAGGCCCCTGACAGCAAATGCCAGCACAGCCACTGTCCAGCAGGCCACACGTACCTTGTCAAGCCTGCTGACAAAGGCCATGATGAAATCCACAGCTTCCTCTGATTCTTTATATATTGGCAACCAGCTGGCATCTGCCAGAGGGGAAGAGCAGGGAGGGCTGCAGAGGCTCTGGGCACAGGAGAGAGCCAAGGAGACCTGCCCTCCACCCAGCCTTGTGCCCATGCCCCTGGCACAGCCTTTTTCCTGAGCAGCTCGTGGCTGGAGCTGATGGGCATAGGAGCTGCTCTGGTGGAGCTGGAAAGGCCCCTGGGCTGAGGAACATGCTGGGATATGGGCAGGAAAGCTCCAGAGTCCCTCTGCTTCTCACTGCTCATGCCCTAGAGCCCCTCTGCTCTGTTTTTTTCTTGTGGCTGACATCCAGCCCTGAGCTGCCCTGACACTCAGGTGACCTCCTGCCTGTCCCCCAAGACTGCTGCTGTCACTGTGCCAGGAAAACATGATCCTGGCATTGTGCAGGGTGTGCTGGTGGGCCCAGCCCTGGCCAGCCCCTCGCTCACCAAGCTGCAGTGGCTGCATCGTGGTTGTGTCGTAGAAGAGTGGGGGCTGTGAAGAGTTGCTCTCCTGGGAAGAGGTGTCCTCCTCCCAGGCCTCCCTGGGGAAGGCAGGGGGTTTCTCCTCCATCCTGTGGGATAGATGATGTGGAGGATCCTGAGGTGGCTGTTGGGCTAGTGTTGTGGGAAGCTTTGGCAAAACACTCCAGCTCCACAGGGCTGCCAGGGGTAGAGGGGCAAGACATGGGCTGCACTCGGGGGCTCCTTGTCAGCTCCAGGCTCCTGCCTGTCACCATCCACCGTGGGCAGCAGCCAGGCTGACCAGGCTGCAGTGGGGTGTCACAAAGGGCCCTGCTGTGACACAGCACCTGCCTCTAACAATGGGTCTCAGTGCTTGTTGGCATGGGACCTGTCCCCAGCAATGGTCCCAGTGACCCACCACCCCAGCAGGGAAGGGCAGGGTGTCCCCCAGGGCACAGGCCTAGCATAGCCCTGGGCACCTGGATGCTCTTGGGGTGCCCCCAGACCCCACTTTACCCTCACATCCCCTCAGGACATCCCTGGTGCCCTGCAGTGCATCCCAGAGCCCATGTTCAGGCACTCCCATGTGCATTCAGGACATCCCTTTCCTTTGAGGATACTGCAGAGCCCAAGCTCTCTGTAGGAGTGATGGGGGGAGGATGGCAACCAGCAGGATAAAGCTCCAAGGGTCATGGTCATGCTGTTGTCCTCTGGTCCAGCCCAGCTCAGCAGCCACAGCTGGTGCAGGTGCTGGGGACTACGGCAAACTGGGGCCTCTAGGGCACATCAAAAGGCCCCAGTTTGCCCCCTGGTCCCTGCAGCACCCTTCCATCAGCCTCCTTGCACCCTTAGGAGCCCTTCCTTGACCCCCATGTCACATAGAAGCCACAGTTTGCCCTTCCTGGGGCCAGGAGAGGCCCCTCAGACACAGTCCAACCACAGGACTCCTCCATCTGCCCAGGAGGTGTCTTCAGATCACTCTAGAGCACAGAATCACAGGATCATTAAGTTTGGAAAGTACCCTCAAGACCATCAAGTCCAACCTTTGACCAGTCATCACCTTGTTGATTAAACCAGAGCACTGAGTGCCACATCCAGTCATTCCTTGAATGCTGACAGGGACTCGCTGTCCAAAGCCTGACAAATGATTCCATAAAGAAATTCTTCCTGATGATCACACATGGACATCTCCTGAGGCCTTCAGTGCACCCCTGGCCCCCTGCAGAAATGCCCCAGGGTGGGGGGCTTGCAGCACTGACTCCACAAAAACACTTTATTCTCCTCAGCAATCCCCCAGAGCTGTTGGTTATGTCCCAGAGCCTTCTCCTGTCCTCTCCTAAGGCACTCCTGGTGAGGAAGGCATTCTGTCTGTCCCTGAATCCCCCTAGGACCCTGAAGCTGCTGTGTGAACCCTCCGTGCAGGGGCTGGTGGAGCCTCCAAACCTGTGGTGGAGCCCAGGCTGGCCATGAAGGCAACTCAGAGCTGCGCCTGTGCTGGTGTGCAGGGATGGGGACATGGCCTGGCTGGAGGCCCCTTGTCCTTACCTCAAGAACGGAATAGCTGGACAGCAGATGGGTCAGGACACCAATCCTCCCCACAGCCCTGTCCTGCACAACTTCTCTCTCAGATCTGGTGAAGTCCAGCAGCATCTGGGATAAGAGAAGCTGCTGGGCACTGGAGCAGACACTCTGCAGGGTGAGGGACAGCCCTGGGACCCCACTCTGCTTGTGCCATACCTCAAAGATGTCCTGCAGCTCCTTGCTGACACTGGAGACAGGAAAGCTGAGCACCACTGTCCTCAGCATTGTGTCCATGGATTTCAGGGTCTGCAAACACAACACAGAGCAGTGCCTGCCATTCTGCTGCTCTCTCCCCCATGCCCAGGAGACTGATCTGAACTCTCAGTGCCTGAGGAGGACACCTGGACTGCCCAGGAGAGACACAGGGATACACAAACTGCTAGGGACAGAGCAGCCAGGCCATAGGAAGGGGACAGAGCCACCAGGGTGGGAAAGCAACACCAAGAGCTCAGCATGGCTCAGAGCCCTGGTCATGGGGCAGCACAGGGTGAGCAGGGAGCTGGAGGCTGCTGGAGCTTAGCCAGCACTTACCTTGGTATAGAGGGCAGCGCTCTGGTGTGGCATTTCCCTTTCTGAGGGAAGCAATAAGACACTTATGATGCAGAGAAACACGCAGAGAGGAAGCTTTTGGTTTTGCCCTCCAGCACATTCTCCACCAAGCTGCAAGGACAGAGGAGAGACAGTTGGACACTGGTGCTGGGAGCAGCCCCCAAAGCCTTGTGCAGGGGACCCAGAAGGGATGAGCAGATTTGCCTATGGAGAATATGGGATGTCCCCTTCCCTTGATTTTCTCTACCAGCTTGTATGTGTGACTGAACACCTGTAAAAAATAAATCCAGGCTCAGGGATAAGGCACAGTTCCAGGTGGTTCTGCACAGGGAGGTGACCAGGAGGGTTTTCTGGCTGCTCTGAGCTGGGAGTCCCCAGGGCTGCAGGAGCAGCCAAGCCAGCTCATTTGGCAGCTGCAGGTTGGGAGGATTCAGACTCTGCTTGGGCATTACAGCTGCTCTCAGCCCCCTCGATCAGGGACAGGGACATCTGCCCCTGGAGTGACCTTTTTTAATGCAGAAGTATTTATATATTGAAAAAAATGGAGGAGAAAAACACCTTTTGCTCTCAGCCCTTCTCATTCCCATTGCCTGCTCCTGGAGAGGTTTGGATATTTAATTGTGATGACCTCAAGTGCATCATCAACTGCTGCTCCATTCCAAGGCCAGACTGGGCTGCAGGGATGATTTACTCAGGGGGAGGTTGGGCAGCAGAACCTTTTGTACCTCTGCATGAGAGCATTAAAATCACAGGCAGTGATTCAGAAGTCAGAAAAGCCACAGCTCACTTCACTGTTACATGGGGGGAAACATACAGGAGAAAATTTTACTGCTACCACTAATGATAGCAGCTTTACTAAATCTATAAAAAACAATTGCTGTTGGAGTTGGAAAATAATGAAGTAGGTAAATAATTTACAGGGAGGGAAAGAGGGCCTGTTTAAAACCCAATCAACTGTGACTGCTCTGAAGCAGCCCCCAGAGCGTGCAGCAGTCTTCAGTTAGGTGCACATTATTTAATTGGTTTCAAGTGATTTTCTGGACTGCTAATCACCATGATGTAATTAAAAAACCTGGGCAGCATGTTGAGTGCTATAGCACATTAGAGATGTTAAACTCCTGAGAGTTTAGGGATGGCTGCTCCCCTTGACTGAGTGTGAAACACCCAGAGAGGAGGTGTCTGCAGGTGGGTGAAGCACAGGAATGCAGGACAAGTGGCCACCAGTAACTGCTGAGGAGTCAAGGTGAAATATTCATACACATTCTGAAAAATATCCACTGCTCATGAAAATACAGATTTTGAAAAGCCATGAACTTTGGAAGGGACAGAACTTCTCTTTCTTACAAGCATAGGTTGTCTCACTAAAAAGAAGGGGGGGGAAAGAAAAATTGAAGTTTTGCTTCACAGTTTGAGTGTTTTAACTACTCATCAAATAATTTGTGGTCTCCAGGATCCTCATAGTGTAATGAATCTTTTTCATATTTCTCAGGACCAGCTGAGAGCAGCTGAATAAATCATGCCATGCTTTCACCCCTGTGTGTCCAGGATAGTGAGGGAGAAAAGATGACTTAAAAAAAGGCCAGTAACTCAGCATGAAGAAGGGATAGATGCTGCAAGCACTGATGGAGGCTGGAAAAAACCTCTTCCCTGGAAAGGCACCATCAAAGCAGCTTCATCTGCTGAAAGACTTCCTGCAACATGATCCTAAAACCACAACACTTCATCCCGTGGCTTTCTGCTGCACAACTCCACCTTTTCCACAAAGCTCCAGCTAACTGGATACATCCTTTTTTTGTTGTTTTAACTTTCCTTTTTATCCTGGTGTTGATAGAACTGAACCTCAGTGGCACTGCTGTGTCAGGTTTCTTGCAGAAGCACTGATGTTTGTTTAAACATCTTTTGTAGTAGGTGTATCTAACATTGCTCTGAGGAGCTAACACAGAGCACTCACCCAGCTAAAACTGTTCTTCCACTTTGTGCAGTGAGTGTGAGAAGATCAAGGGGGAATTTGAACATTTCCTCACTCCACAGCAGAGGTTCATGTAATACAATCACTCCTTTGGCAGAGTGGGAGGCAGGGGGAATATTTCCACAGGAAACAGCAATTTTAAAATAGGAGCACGCTCCCAAATCAATGAGCTCCAGGGAGGAATTGCCTCCTTTGCTGCCCACTAGAACCATCACCTTTGCATCTCCACTGGCTCTGCTCTCCAGCAAGGGCAGTGGGGGCATCTGGCTCATGGGACTCACCTCCATCTCAGACATCCTGCAAAGGACAGGCCAAAGCCCTCCAGCTCCTTCAGAGCTTGCCTTGTGCCTCTTATTCCCCTTGTCCCCATCCAGTGACCTGCAGAGGTGCCAGCAGGACAAGCCAGGTGGGTGAGAGAGGCTGCAACTTCAACCAGAGAGAAAGCCCCAGAACCATTTCAGATGCCACAATCCTGTACCACAGGGAGCCTGCCTCTGTGAGATTTTTGGAGGATTGTCTTTAAACCAGCAGGATTTTGGTTCAGGAGGAACACATCCACGAGCACATCAACACCTGTGAAAGCACAGCCCATGACAGTTTGTGCACTGGGATGATATGGACCAAAACCAAATACCCCTCAAACTCCACAGCTCTCTCCTGGTCCAACAACCCAGCCAAAAATTTTGCTAAAGCACATCCAGCCCCATGTGCTTCAGTCACCAACTGTGATGGTAAAGCATCTCCCACCATGCAACAGTGCTGCTTCCACATTTAAACATGATACAAAAATGAAAAATGAAAATGTTTTGGCATCCCCCAAACCTATTACGTCCAAAAGAAACAAGACTCTCCTTGCTTTCCAGGGAAAACAGGAGGTGAAATTAGAAGTGGCTATTAGAGGAAACATGAGTTGTGCTCTTCTAACCAGCTTTGGCTTTACCTGCTGTTCCCAAGCCTGAGAAGTAAAAGAAATGAAAGTTCCCTTTTTGATAATTAGATTATTGCTGGGAAGAAAATAGTCTGTGTTTGTGCAATTGTTTTGCTGCCTTCTTCTGCTTTCTAAAGGCTTTCCAGGTAAACACTTCCCAGCAGAGCTGAATGAGATTCAGAATGTACTGCTTTGGGCTTTGAAAGCTTGAGACATTTCCCTCACTTCCCTGTTCCCCTCAGTATTTGGCAGTCACAGGTAGAAAACCCACACTCTGAGCAGGGGTGTAACATAAAAGGAATGCTTGTCTCCCTAGTGCAGCTGTCTGGCTCAGCCAGGGAAGATGCCACTCATTTCTGTGGCAGCATTGCTGGTGAGCAGGACAGCAGAGCTTTCCAGAGCCCATGCGGAGCATCTCCAGTTTGCAGGAAGGATGCTGGCTGGGGGATTCAGAGAGGTTTCTTGGCCTCAGCAGCCTCCCCCAGCATTTATTGCAGCTCCCTCTCATGAGCTCAGTCCAGGATAATGTGCTGCTGACAGTTGCAGTGCCTGACCTCGTTATGAGGAGTGTGTGTTAAACCCTTCAGTGAGCCCCTGGAGACCACACTGCAGACCACAGCCAGTGCTTGGCTCCTGGAGAAGCAGTACATCCCATCAGCATCTGTCAGCTCAGCACAGACCACCAGCCCCAAGAGGCTTCTCCCTCAAGAGGTGTCCTCCCCATGGGCAGCTCAAACCCAAACTCCTGCTGGCTGCACAGAGGCTGCCATCAGATGAGTGTAAATAATGTTTTTGCCCTGGGTCACTAAAGAAAGTAATGTCAGAATCAGATTTAGAGTTCTCATCCTTTAACTGCTCTGAGCCAGGAAGGACAGGAGAAATCCATGCTGCTGATTCCCAAACACAGCACTTCCAAGTCAGAGAATTCCTGAAAAGCTGGCCAAGGAGGCAGCTCTCAGGCCTGCAAACAGCTGCTCTGCTGGGCACAGCACATGAGAAGGGCAGTGAAAGTAGAGTTTGTTCTTTCCTATGCCAAGGCAGGACAAGGTAAATGCCACCAGGAGGGACTCCCAAGGACCATCAGGATGACCAGGGCAATGCTTCTCTGAGGAAGTGAGCCCCAGAAGATGTGGCTGCCCCATCCCTGGCAGTGTCCAAGGCCAGGCTGGATGGGGCTTGGAGCAACCTGGGATAGTAGAAGGTGTCCCTGCCCATGGCTAGAGGTAGAACTGGATGAGCTTTGATGTCCCTTCCAACCCAAGCCTTTCTAATATTAATCATACCATCACCCTGAAATTCAGGGGAAGCACCTGTGTTTGCAGTTCTTTATAGCAGAGCATCACCATGTCTGCACTGACTCATGTACAAGGAAAAAAAAAGTTATTCAACACATTAGTCACTAGAGATCAAAATCATTTCCTCACATTATGACTTCGTAAGCATTAATCTGCAAATCTTCTGCAAGAGATGAGGTAAGCATTACCCCAAAGAAAAAAAATACTCCTTATCAGATCACTTTCAGAAACATAGTAACAGAAGAATCACAACTTCTGTCCTTAGCAAATAAACAGGAACAAAGTTCACAACAACAGCAAACACAAACAACATAGTCAGAACAATAACTTCACTTCCCAGAACCTGCTCCCACTTTCTGCTAGGTTTTTGTTCAACCATGTACAATCACAGGGGAAACTCTTCCAGCAGACTTCCCCCTGTTTGGCCCTTCCCAACAAGATCACCCTCCATGGTCATGTATCCTTTTAGTGCCTCATCTGAGCTCAAACCTGTCCCTACGCTTCCATGGCTGTGCCCACAGAAAGAGCCATGGACCAGCTCAGTCAATACATCAAATAAAGGGACACAAATAAAGGGAGGGTCCTAAATACAGGTGACAGCTGTCCCAGAGTCCCACACATCAAAATCACAGCCAGTGAAGAGGTGACAGCAGCTGAGACATGCTCAGCCCAGCCTGGGGTGCCCGAGGCAGGTGTTTATCAGCAGAATGTGTCCTCTGGAGCAAAGCTGTGGCTTTACAAGAATATCTGGAGACCAGCTCGTTTTCTTGGCCACATAATATTGAGAAAATTTGTTTAATCCCGAATTCAGAGGCTGAGGAAAAACAGAGATTAAGGATGGGACAGCAAATTAGCAAAAGCACAAATGGCACAATGCAGCACCCCTATGAGGGGCAGGAATACAAAACAAACACTTTAAGGAGATTAAAATCAACAAGAAGGACATTCAGCTGGAAAAAATAGGGTGACATGCTCTGAGGATGGAGTAATGAATCCAAAAGGGTAACAAGGATAACACATCCTCTCAGGATCCAGCACTTTCTCACTGATGACCTCACTTCATCAGGCCACTGGGTTTCTGTAAAAGATAAGAATGAGTCTGATCTCTCCTCAAAACTTAAGCAGGTGCTCAGGTTGGTGACTCAAAAGTGAGTCACAGGGGTGCAAAACCACCAAAGGATTTTACACACATACCAACTCAGAGCTGCTGAAGCCTTTGCAGAAATACTTGTAATGGAGGAGCAGCATTTCAAGCACCCTAAATCTTGAGTGGTCCTCAAAAATGTTTCAAGAATTGCAGTTGATGTATATTTAACACAGACACCTTTATCTTCTCCAGCCAAGTGTAGTGCTCCCTCCATGATAAATGCAATTTATTTTACATTAAAACTATTTTATTAACTTGCACTCATAGTCATTACAATCACAGATCAGGATTGCTGTACTTCATGGTAGAAGACTCAAATGCCTTGCAATTAATTTTGTATTTTTGTTCTCCAGCAGACTTTTCCTTCAGGCCTACAGAAATACTTCAGTAGTTCCCTGAATGTGAAAATGATGTTTATACCACTCTGCTAATGAGAACAGCTCCTTTACAGTATCACTGCTGAATAACTTTCTCCTGGCCCATGTACACACTCCTACCCATGTGCTAATTCACTCTGGAATATTAATGCCATGACTCAGAGGGATGTTGAATCACCAGTGATGCAAGCCCTGCCTCCACAGCCCAGCTCATCATAACCCAAACAGAAAATCCAGAGCTGCCATACAAGGTGCAGGGACAGATGTGGCCCTTAAGGGACATCCCTCCAGCCCTCCCTGTGCTCTTGCAGTGCCACAGAAACCAAAGGGAGACAGGACCTGGGCCCTGTGCAGGGGAAGGTCTTGTGATAATTGATAAGATTCATGTTAATCACAAAAGAATTGAGATTTGTATAAACCAGAACACTAAGGTCTAAAGTGAAGCATGGACACTAGATAAAGAAAAACATATGATAAAATCATTCTGTTTAAAATCACCTTGTTATGAATATTATGTTTTCCAAGTAAGTTGTATCTACTACCAGCTTGCAAAAATCAGACTTCCTGATAGTCCTTCCTGCCTTTGTCTGATCAATGCTGCCTATCTCAGGGACCAGACTTCCAGATTCCCTGGTGGTTATCTACAAGGACCAGATGTTATCTGTGACTGACTATCCCCAAGACTTTGGGAGTTGGTATAAGGATGTTTATTCGACCACCACTGCTGACCTGGCACAATTATGACAGCAGAAAACCAAAAATTATTGATGACAATGAGAAACCATAGTATAAGAAGAGGCTGCAAACCAAGGTTCAATGGAGTGTGGAGTGGGCAGCAACCCCTCACGTTCCCCAGCACTGCTTGATCCGTTTGTATCAAATAAAGCAATCTAAATTTTGCTGAATATCAAGACTGTTGTTTCTCATTTATAACAGTCTGGTTGCTGTGCAGAGGGCAAGGGAAGGACAGATTTATTTGTAGCCTTAGTAGTGTCTAAAGAAATACACCCCATTTCCAGTTGTCACCATTACTGCCTCCACATTGCAGGCAGTGCCTTCTCCTCCTTTCTGCTCTCTGCCTTCCATCTCAGGTCCACAGGGCAGTTATGGATGAGAAGAATCTAATGACTCCTGCTGGGACAGGATCCCAGGTGTCCCCATGAAGTCACCCACATGCAGAGAGCAGCCCAGAGGGAGCATCACCACAGCTGAGATAAGGAGATGACTCAAACCCTGGCACAGACCCAGTTCCTTCTTCCAGGAGCCGGCAGATACAGGAAGAGCCTCAGACAGCATCACCACACAATCTGGACCTTCCTTCCCTTTCCCTTTGGCAGCTCTTGGGAAGACTGACAGCCCATTTGGCTCACTGCAGCCTCAGCCTTTGTCTCAAAGTTCTTGTCCCTTATTGACAGTGAGAGCTGCAGAGAGAGCATCAGAGCTGTTCTTCCTTCTCTCTTGGGATGAGCAGGGCTGCTCTGGGGATTCCCCTCACCTTGGGGGAAACTCCAAGTACCCAAAAGGCTCCTGTATATCCCCAGTGAACAGCCAAGGACTTTGCCAGGGAGGAGGAATCTAAGTAGCCCTCACCTTTCTGGGAAAGGGAAATGCAAACCTGTAAAGTTTATTCATTGAGCAGGTTGGATTTCTTCCTGCTTAGAAGGTGATCACTCCATTTCTCACGAGATTTTATTTATTGCTGCAAATTTCCTACTGAATCTCACCATTTAAGCTCCTATTTAAGCCCTCCCCAGTTCCCCAGTGACTGCCCCAGCTCAGCTGCCAGACAAAGCAGCCACTCCTTCAAGCAACAGCCCCAAAATAGAAATCATCACTATGTGGTCAACCAGAGCTTTTGGGGGGCTGCAGATATGGGAACAGCTGTCAGGACTGAGGTGTGAATCACCACCCCAGAGTGACCCTTTTCCCGGGGAGATGCAAGTCCCACCATTCCTCATGGAATGCTTGGCTGCCTCCCAGCCACATATTTGCAGCCTGATGCTTTTAAAACACAGAGCTCCCTTCTTTCCAATTAATTAGGTGTTAAACTCTCCTCTCTCTGTGCATCAGCTCATGGATAAAGCCTGAAGGCTCCCGCTCGACCTGGAGCTTTTGCAAAGGCAATTTAAAGGAGCTGAATCCTTTTCAATAAGGCTTACAGAAGGATTAACAGAGCTGGAAGCTGAGCACAGACCTCCCGAGTCTCAACTCGGTGCCTCATTCACAACATCAGCCTCTTGATCTCTCTTACAGCAAGAAAAATCTTCATAAAAAAGAAAAAGCAAAAATAGTCATACCAAGAGTGCTGGCATCCTGAATGCAGGAATAATCCACAAGGATTTAGTTATGGATTACTTTGCCATTGTCAACTCACTGTATAATAACAGTTAAGAAATTTTTGTCAATCAAATTAAACCCATTTTAGCAGATGGAAATATTAGCAATGTTGCATGGGAAACATTGAATTTGAGGCTTTAATTCACCACTGCACAGAGCCACATAAACTGCCCTCTGCAAGAGAAAAAACAGTCTCTCCTGAGCAAGTGTTTCCTATATTAAAAAAAAATAAAATAAGATAATTCAGTTTTAAAATTTCCCCTCCCAGCTGCTGGGTTAATTGATAGAAGAGACTGCAAGAGAGGCAGGGTTAGAGTAACAGAGCACCACTGAGACCAGGAGCACTGAAATTGAGCTTGAGCAGGGTAGAGCTGCTGGATGGAGTAAACCAAAACTGGCAGAGTTATAATCAAATCCATTATCTTCATCTCTGTCTGTTTAGGAATATCATAGAATCACAGAAGGGTTTGGATTAGAAGGGACCTGAAAGCTCATCCAGTGCCACCCCCTGCCATGGGCAGGGACACCTTCCACTAGCCCAGGTGGCTCCAAACTCCATCCAACTTGGCCTTGGGCACTGCCAAGGATGCAGGGACAGCCACAGCTTCTGTGGGCACCCTGTGCCAGGGCCTGCCCACCCTCCCAGGGAAGAATTTTTTCCTAATATCCAATCCATAGATAATGATTGTTGTTATAGCACCCAGAGTTGCTGTCGAGGTAAATCCCAATCACCCAGAAGATGCCTGAACCTGTATTCACACAGAAACTCAGTGAGAGATTTCATCAGGTTCAGATTCTGGCTGCTTTGAGCTGGGAGCTGTGATCCAACAAAAACTGGGGCACCCAAAGCTCCTGCCTGAAGCACAGCACACCCCATGCCCAGCAGATGGATGTGCAGGAGGCAGGGACAGCCCTGCCCTTCCCCTCAAATCCCCCACCTTAGAACCAGCTGCCCCTGCAGGGCCCTACAAAGCTCAGTGAGCAGCAGCCACTCCAGAGCACTCAAAAATATCAAAATAAAGTAAATCCTTCAAAAACCAGGGGATCAGTTTCCATCCCTCCTTACAATCCTTGACTAATCAAAGTCCCAGAGCCTTGGCCAACAGTGCAGCCCCCAAGGGTGGCTGTAACACAAACAGCCCCATGGGGTCTCTGCCTTTATCCCACAAACCTCTGCCTAGGTGAGATGAAGTACCACAGCCTGTTTTCTGGGATGCTGCCTGGGGATGGTTCTAGGCTGCCAGCACAGAATCTTTGCCTCTTGATGCTCAGAAGCATTTAAAAAAAGCAGCCTGGTTTGCATTTCTTGAGGTTGCTGACAACCAGCTCATAACTGCATAGAAATAGGGGAATTAATATCTTGGTGCCTTCAGTCTGCTGCTTCAGTCTCATCACCTTCCACTGGTTGTAACATGCTGGCAAGGCTTTTTAAAGCAGAGACAGATTGACCAAAGAGGGGAAAATTTTTTTTACAAAATAGTGTAAATCCTGACCTTGGAAGAGGTGGCAGAGATAAATAAAGAATTGATTATACCATAATCCTGACTACCAGGTCCACCAATATACAGAATGATTTTTTCACTGCTGCTGCCTCTCATACTTCAGAGGAAACATCTAATGGCAGCATTGAGATGCTGGGCAGGTTTACACTGGAAGGAATGAGGAAATTATAGCTGCTCAAGCAAGTACCACTGCTGGGCATGTGCTGATAACACAGAAAAGCCTGGGA
This sequence comes from Toxostoma redivivum, assembly GCA_013397375.1. Classification (NCBI taxonomy): domain Eukaryota; kingdom Metazoa; phylum Chordata; class Aves; order Passeriformes; family Mimidae; genus Toxostoma; species Toxostoma redivivum. The sequence continues at coordinate 13,257 of VXBI01010328.1, forward strand.
AAAAAACAAACAAACAAACAAAAAAACCCCCAAAAAAACCAAAAAACCCAGCCCACCAAACTCCAAAGCCCCCCACCCCCACATTCCTCTCCCTATCACGCTCTGTCCTGCTGGATTAAGGTTTTCCAGTTTAGGAAGGGAATTATTCAGTCAAATGTGCCAAGATTCAGAGCCAGAGATGAGCTCCAGATGAGGACAGATCTCCAAACTCTTTTGGAGCAATGAGAAAGGAGCAATCACAGATGTTATACCTGTGCCAGGACTGGCTCTGGGCACTGCTGATCCTCTTGGGATGGCGATTCCAGGGCAGGGAGTGATCCGTGGTGTGACACAGGGCAGGGCTACCAACCCCAGGCTGCTCTCATTTGCAGCTCTGTGCTTCCTCCAAGCCAGGAGCACTCCCTGATCCAAAACACTCCTGGGATCTGCAGGAGGAAAATGCAGCAGCTTCTCCAGAATTACTCACAGAGGGAAGCATCCTAGCCCAGCTGCTGCCTGCACAGGTAAGGATGTCCCAGCCCCTGCTCAGCCCAGCTCTTGGAAGCTGCTGTGAGCCAGGACACAGCACCTGACACACCTGCAAGGACCTGGCTGACACCTCTGGCCAAGACAAAGCCTCCATGGTGGGGAGCCCCACCCAGCACTGGTGGGGCACTGCTGCTATAAATCCATCAGCCTCAGCCACTGGCACAGCTCCCACCTGGTCCCTCCAGCCTCCTCTGGGTGCTGCTCTGGGGGGCAGGAATGTCCCATGGACCCTTAAATGTCACCTACTCATACATTCATCAACTAACACAGTCTGTCCTTCATACCTTGCCTTTACCTCCCTGCAATGTATCAGCAGCTCCCAGCCCTCCTTCCAGTCTCTGCTCCACAGGCAGGAAAAACACAGGGAAGCTTCTCTAATCCCCCCACAGGAGATGGCCACGCTTCACCCTCCCTCCACCTGCTCAGACTGCAGATTCTCACTCTAAATAGTCAGCTCTTATCCCCAAAATCATTTAAGACACAGCTGCAGCTAAACACCCAGCATAATATTCAAAAATTATTCTCTTTTCCAAGTAAAAGAGATATCCACTATTCAAGAGCTTTCCCAGAAGAGGCAGAGCAGGGAATACATCCAGGTCCTTCACCCTGAGAAAGTTTCAGTGAGGCAGTTCAAGGTTCAGAGATTTGCAATTCCATTCTGATTCTGCAGTCAGGAGAGATGAGGGCTGGCTTTGCAGTAATCTCTTCTCCTGTCTGTGCATCCAAATGAACTGTGAAATTGGAAAGGGGGGAGTCTGAGCATCCTCACCTGTGCCTGGCTCCTGAGCCAGCCTTGCAGCAAGCTCAGCAGCAGGAACAGCTGCCACACATGATGCTCAGCCTCTCTCCAATTACTCCTTGCTCTGCCAGCCCACATGTCATGAGAAGTTGGGGGCAAAACCAGAAAAAATAAACTAAGGTAAAGGCCATCTTCCTCTTCCCTTTCCCTGGTTATTCCCATTAGAGTAATAAACTCAAATCCCAGCAGCTGGTACCAAAGCTGACAGGTCTGCAAGGGACCTGTGAGGAAAGAGCAGTGCCCTTGCAATGCAGTGTGGCCTTTTTTGGAGAGGACAAACTTGTCTCATGAGAAACCCCATGAGGTGCTGCTGTTGGACTGATAGAAGTTAGCAACGACTCTGTTTTGAGAGACTGTTGAGAGAGATGTTAAAATTTGACTTCTGGACTGCTTGCTGTGAGCTGAGGAGGATGCACATCCCTTAGTGGCATTCTCTGACTGCCCTCTGATATTGGCACCTGCACTGACACACAGGAAAAGCCTTTGGGAAGCTCCCAGGGCTGCTCTCCAAGGCACTGTCAGCAGCTGTCCCAACCTGCAGGACCACAGCCCCCAGATCTCCTGCCTCCCCAGCTCCTGGGCAAGCAGGGCATCACCTCCAGAAGGGAAAGACAAAATGCCTCACCTTCAGAATGAGAGCACAGATATAAGTCTTGGCTGTTCAAAGCAGTTGCAGTTTCCAAACCATGGACACAGAGACAGGATCTGGGGGACTTGAGCAACCCAGAAGCTTAAAACTTTTGTCAGACAAATATTCTTCATTAGTCACTCTGAGCAACAGCAAGGTCCAACAGCTGTTAATTTCCTAAAGCAGAAAGTTATAGTGGGAAAATTTTTAAGTCACTAGTAGGAACCTGGAGAGCAGAAACTTTTGTCATCTCTCCACATTCCCTTGGATATGGATCAGTGCAGAGATCTTTTCCTTACAGGAGCCAGACAAAACCTCACTTGGTCATGGTCTCATCTCTGCTCCAAAGAGAAAAGTAGCAGGACAAAGCCCACTCCAACACAGCAGAGTGGGCAGAGAGCCCATCCAGCTGCCAGAAAAAAAATCCCCCAACAGATACACAGAGCAAAGCAGAGACTCAGAGCACCTGGGAGCAGGGAGATGTTCCCAGAAGTGAGGTCCCCACAGAGCCAGTCTGCTTTAGCAGGCAGGTGATGCCTCCAGGAATTGAACACTGAGACCTGGAAGAGAGAATTCCCAAGGGGAAAAGGGATCCTGCCTGCAGATCTCAATGTCAGGGGTGTGGATTGCTGTCAGTGCTGCCACAGACAGCTCTGACTGCACACCACAGCATTTCAGGTACCATCCATCAGCCAGGCTCCAGGTGCAGGGGAAGAGGAAAGCTTTGTTTCACAGCATTTGTATTTGTCTTTCTACATATAAAAATATGATTAAGGCTATTAAATAAACCAATTTGTTTTTATGGGATTGTTTCCCTGGTTAGAGCTAATGCTGAGAAAACCACGAGCCTTGCCAACACAATTCCCACTGGGAAGCACGAGGCAGAAGCTGGGGCTGGGTGGAATTAAAGCTGCACAGGGTGAAAGGAAGAACATTAATTTTCTTGTAGGTGCTGATTTTCTTTAGATTAGGGAAATGCTTGCATACACTCATCAGTAAAAACCAAGCATAAAAGAGAATAGAAAACTTTTATGAGGAAAATTATCACTTAGCCCCAAAAAGGAAGTAAGGAATTTAAACCAGGAGTTTAGACATTTGAAATTACTTTCAATTCCAAACAAGAATGGAAAGCTGGAAGGGTGAAGTCTCTCATGAGCTGGAAAATGAGACATTAGAGAGCTCTGGATGAGAAGGTTTGAAATTAAATGTTTCTTTTCAACAGAATCACAGTATTTTGTTAAATACTAACCTTAGGCTTGAGGTGAAGCAATAGGGAAAAATATTTTGAAAGTTCTTGTCTCAATTAATATTTACCATGGGAAATATCAGTGGAAGCACATTTTTTAATTACAAAAGTATCTTTTCTCTAACATTACTCATCTGTGGCTTTAAGAGGCTTTGGAGAAGGCTGGGATTTTGGAGGAGGTGTATGAATTACTGATTAACTCCACAGGAGAGCTCCAAGCTGTGAAATCCCAGAGCTGGAAAGCAGCATTTCAACAGGGCACTTGTGTCATCTTTACATCATCTGTAGGCAGGAATTACAGCAAGGAGACAAGTTGAGATGTGTGGACTGCTCTGCTGGAGGGATTTCAGTGTAAGCACAGGGAGGATTTCAGGCTGAGGGAGCACTGACAGCACAGGTAGCTGTGAGTTGGTAAGTCAGTACCTATGGGACAAGGGCTTGTCTTTTGAAGTCAAAGTCTCATTAGCTACATTTTTAGCTCATCATTTTTTTTTTTTTGGTTTTGGTTTTTTTGGGGGTTTTTTTAGCTAATTTTACTGGAAAGAAAAGATGGAAAAAAAGAGATACCTGACTAGAGGCTGCTGCCAGACAGAAGCTGTATGACATGCTGACAGCCAAGTGTCCATATGCTTCCCTCATGGAGAGGGAGTTACTCCTCATCTATAAATAATGCAAGAGAACTGTCTGCAAAGAATTAGCCTGTGGTTATTCTGTTATTCAGTGCACACAGGGCTGAGACCTGGATTCGTTAACCTGAGCAATGGGAGAACGAGGTGTGGGATGTTAGCACAGCTGTCACTGCCACGGTGTGGCCAAAGGAGACGTGACAGGAGGATTTGGGCAAATTATGCTTCCCACAGCTGGGAGCTTGGGCTGACAACACCAGAGTGGAGCAGCACCGAGCTGTGAGATGAAGGGACAGGCCAGCTCCTAATTTATGGTGCACAAGCTGTTATTGCCAAGGTATCACATTGTCCAGCATGTTTTTCCCTCCATGGGAAGCCTGCCCATCCCAGCAGCACAGCTCCGTGTTCTGAGCAGCTCCAGGGCAGTGCTGAGACATTTCTGTTCACACAAACCACACACAGAGCATCAAACCCAACCACTCCTCATCCCAAGGGACTGCTCCAAGGGGGTCCTTTCCTTTCCCCCTGCAGCTCTCTCTTGCATAGAGATAAGACCTCACAAAAGAAAGGCCTTGTAAAATCCTGGTTCAGGCCTGCTGCTTTGGCTAAGTACAGCTAACAGCTGGCCTAACAAATATCTGTGAGAATCAGCCTGTCACCCTTCTGATTCCACGAGAAAGGAATCTGTATCTGTGTAAATAATTCTGTACCCATGAGAGAAAAATGGGAAAAAAAAAAAGGAAAAAAGTCTTTGGCAAAAAAGAAAAAAGTTCTTTTCTTTAAAGAAAGTCTTTGGCAAAGCACCTATACTGGTAGCTACTAACCAATGAACTGGGTAGCAACAAGTTACTACCCAGTTAGAACTAAACACAATGCTTTTGGGAAACCATATAAATATGAACTGTGAAGAATAAAGATGGGCTATTCCTACAGGAATGAAAAGTGCCTGTCTCAGTCTCTGCTGTGGCAGTTCCCTTCTCACTTCTGTCCACAAAGCCCCCAGACTGCGCCCTGCTCCATGGAATGGCTGTGATGGCACACTGAGCACAGAGCCAGCCTGGGCACCAGGAGCAGCATAATCACATCAGCCCAGGCCTGCAGCCAGGGAGGCAGCTGGAGGGAGCTGCAGCGATAATTGGCAGCACACAGAGCTGCTGTGCCTGCCCTGCCTCGGGGCTAGAGCCTGGCACAGCCAGAGCCAGCTCAGAGCTCCCTGCTGCTGCTCCTCACACCCTGGAGCCACACCAAGGGCAGAGGTGCAGCCACAGACACTTCTGTAAGAATCAGCACAGAATTTCCCTTCCTTCCACCCCCTGCAGGGACAGCCCAGGACAGGCACTCCCTGACCCAGCTGGTTCAGACAGGGCTCTCTTCTCCTGCCCTCAAGCTGGAGGCACAAGGTGGGTCCGTGTAACCCCAACACCAGCTCCAGGGTCCCCATGCACTAAACCTTCTGTCCAACTTATCCTCAGCTGTGTGAGCAGAACATGTCAAGGTTTCACCAAGATCTAGGTGGGATTTAGTGACCTTTAAAGAGCTAATAAACATTTGAACAACTTGAGTAACCTTTGGGAAAGCCAGTAGACATTCGGGCAGCTCTCTGAACTAGAGCAACCCAAAGAAGAACCCACCAGATTTTCTCCTTCCCCTGTCATTCCTCACTGCAGAACTTCATGGTTCCTCTTCACCCCCATTTTCTTCCATGCTCTCTCACAAGCTGTTCAGTCCTGCATCCCATCTACCAAGGCACCAGATTTTTGCTGCTGCCTGAGATGTCACAGACACAGGACCATTAGATCAGCACAAGTTTGGGAACAGCACTTCTTGGCAAGGTTAAGCCTCAAAATGATACCTTAACATTTTAGCTTTTATATTTTTCCTGTACTACATTAGTGCATAACTCTGAACTCCATATAGAGTGTTAGTTACTGTCTTCACATTTTGGTCAGACAAAACAATCTCTCTAGGCCTGAGATTCAAGGACACTCAACAGCCTCAAGCCCTGGAAAGTATAAACAAAAGTGAATTGGCAAGAAGCAAACTGGGAGAATGTGACTTCATTACAAGAAGCTGTAATTGGAGGATTAACCCCTGATATGTAAATGGATCAAACTTATTTCTGTCTGAAAAACTTGTGACTGTTATCCATTCTGGATGTAGCCTCTGTGAGGCTTTTGCACTGCCCAAGGTGTATCTATTGAAGGTCTTCAATAAATACCTACTCTTAATCTCTTAACCTTGTCTAGCCTCTGTTCTAGGTAGCCACTCCAAGGCATCAAAAGCAATCCACACAACCACAGAAAACTGCCCAAAGATGCACACAAAGGGTGGCCTGGGAGGCTCAGAGACTGTGTGTGCTGCACAGTTACTGAATACCCCCCCACGTGGGTACATTTGGGGTTTGCCCACCAGGACACAGGCAGAAAAGGAGCAGTGACAGAGATGGAAAAGTTTGTCACAAGGCAAGGGCTGTGCAAGACAAGAGATAAACAGGTGAGGTGGGAATCTGGAACAGAGGAGAGGAAAGAGGGATAAAGATGAGAGAGTTTGAGAGATGCTGTCTGCCAGGTGCTGGCACACACCAGCAGAAACCACATCACAGCTCATCAAGTGTCCTGACAAGAAGCTTTGTCAAGGAGTGCTGGCCAGTGAGAACTGGGATATTTTTGCACAACATGCTGCCAGTTTGGAGAGAGAAGGCAGGAGCTCTTGTCAGAATGTGAGAAAACCCATTCCCACTATATACTTTAAAGTCTTGAAAAATCATCCTGATGGAAAAGGTCTGTGTGGTTCAGCAGTGAGTTACAGCTATAGAGAACATCCAGTGCAACCCTTGGGAAGAGTGGAACCCTTCCAAGAGTGAAGTTTACTTGTTCCTTTGGCAAACTGTTCACATAGGATGCACTTGTGGGGAAGGGACACAGGTGTGTGCACATCTCTTGTCCCAGCCTCATCTGGCTGGAAGCAGGGGAGAGCATCAGCTCCAGTTTGGGAGGGGAGGGGTTTTCACTGAGCTTTTTCACCCACTCCACTCAGGAGGAGTCTCAGGAGCCTCCCCCATCCAGGCATGTCCCAGATGTGGAGGAAGCTGAGCCAGCAGAGGCACAGCAGGTTTGCTGTCAAGGGAATGGACACCCTGCCAGCTTAAAATCCCAAATCCAGGCACCCCTGACATGACCAGCATCCCCTGCATTTTGATCTGCTTTGTTACAATCTGAGCCAAGGCAGCAGGAGATGAAGGGCTGAACTTTTAGATGAGATGGATCAAAAGAAAAAAGCCATGGGGTCAACTTTATCTTACCATGAAAGGAGAGAATGAGGAAATACTGAGGAGCAGAAATGACAAATGCAGGAAATCTGAAGCAGAAAGATGACTCAGAAGGGAGAGGCTGAAGCACTTCAGCATTCAGAAGGCTGCACACATTCACCTGGAAACAGGTAGAGACTGTGCAAGGTAAAAGAGGATTGCTTCTTCGTGCAAAACTGAACTTCCCTGCAGGGACACAAGGAAGAAAGGATTTCCCAGCACAGGGACCCGAAGGAGCAGGCTGGAGCTGCAGACACTGCCTCCCATCCAGCTGCATGCTGCTGAGCAGGGACACTGGATGCCCTTAGGTCAGAGCAAACAGCTCCCTCAGCTTAAACACACCAATTTGCATTAACATTCCCCATGGGGACTTATTTTCCAGACTCATGTGTGAAAATAGACAGAAAATTACTCTAGGGATGTGTAAAAACACTGAAACACTCAGATTCACTATGAGATTTATGATCAGAGGGAGCTGTGAAGGCAGCCTGGAACAGTGAGAGACTGGGCACAACCAGCCCTTGCATAGAAGAATTTGTTCTGTACCACAGAAAGATGATTTTTATTATTATTTTTCTTCCTGCTCATTGTTCCTTTTCTTTCTAAATGCCTCTAGAAAACATCAGGAGTTGTGTGTTAAGGGCTGCAGATGTCAAAGGATGCTCTGTGGTGCATTTAACAGCTTCTTTATCACTTCTGAAAGGACCTGGGGTCAGCAGTCCAGACTTGATCTTCAAATGGTTTTTTAAAAGCAACATTTTCAGTCCAAGTATTCTTAACTCAGTGTAAGCACTCATGCCTTAAAACATAGTTTTCTTTTTATACAGTGAGTTAAAAGCCAGAAAAATCAATGAAATAAAATAAATACACCTGACTATGATCTCCCCTGCTGTATGAGCTTATTTCAAGGATGCTAGAACTGTATTCACCCAAAAGCTATGAAGAAGCCCCAGGATGAAACAACCTCAGCTTTAACTCTGAAGTGTTGCTTCTTGCTTCAAGTTCTGTGTAGTGAATAACTAGAAAGGGGTGAATGTGATGCCAGTTTTCCAAAGAAGGTTCCAGTGTTGGGTAGAGGGACTATGGAGGAGTAAAGAAGGTGAATTAGGAGAAACTGGAGTGAAGAGAGTGAACAGGCACTTGAGTAAGCAGAGTGGGGGAAAGGCAGCTCTGGTTCTTGAAAGAGAAGCTCTGCCTCAGGAATAGATTGGAGCTCTCTCAAGGAGCCCATGAGGGTATAGAAATATAATTCCAGCAGTTTGTTTGGATCATCAGAAAGCAGTCAGCAAGGCCCTCCAACAGCCAATCTTCCACAAGCCAAGAGCAGAGGTCATCAGACAAATAAATATTTGGTTAAAAGTTAAGAAACAAAGTGTGGAGGTAAATGGCCAGTTTTCAGAGGAGACAATCACCTGTTGTGTGCAGTCATCCAGCACCTTCCTAAGTGAGCAGGGGAAAAAGGCAAAGTTTGCTGAGGATGCAGAGAGATTCTGGAGAGCAAAGTCCAACTGAAACATTAAACTTGTTTGTTTCTTGATCCTGATAATGTCTGAGTCTCCCAGCTAGGGCTGCACTCACAGCAAATGCTCCTCCATGCTCACACAGACCATGACAACCCTTGCAATGTAATTAATGTGCTTACAGAGGCCATGACAAGCCCTTGCAATGTAATAAATTGCCATGAAACAGCCAAATGGGTGCCCTGGGCATGGCTGTGGGGCTGCCAAGGCACAGCCGTGCCAGGAAACAGCCAAGTGGGAAGGTCTGGCAATGAAAGTTTGGAGGGAAAATGCTTCAAACTGCTGGGCAGAGGTGGCACAGGTAGCAAAAGCAGAAATCTGCCCTTCCCTTCTGCCCCAGCAAAGCTCTGTCAGCTCCCACTGCTGTCCATGCACAACCGAGGGATTCCTGTTTGCTGTGCTGTGAGGAGGAGGCACAGCCAGATGCTGCACTGGCACCGAGTCCTGGATCATCACTTGGATAATGTCCCAAGGGGACAGGAGCTCAGCCAAGATCAGCACAGGTCACCCAGAGCCTCTTTGCAAGAAGCTGTGGTCAAATAAATGCAGTCATTACCGAATTGAGTCACACACTGCTAATGCAGGCTGGCAAAAGGAGCTTCAAGCCACAAAAATCCTTGAATGTTTTGCTTGCACTTTCCACTGGAGGTGTTTAAAGGCTCTCAACAACCATCCTCCCTTGCAGCAGGTGCCCAGCCTCTCTCATTTGTGCTGAGCACAGCACACTTGCAGAGTGGGATGTGCTCCAAGGTGCCCTGCCAGCCCCAGCCCCTGAACCTGGCCATTCCTCACCTTCAGTGTCCCAGCCTGCAGAATCATCTTTTTCCTAAAACCCTGCTAAAAATAGTTCTGGCAAGATGGGAATAGCCAGTGTGTGAGCAAACAAGGAACTGTGGAGATTTGGGTGGCTGGGACAGGCTCTCTTCTACCAGGGCTCAGGAGGGGACCAGACCAGCCTGAAGTGCTCTGAGCCCAGGAGATGTGTGGGAAACCTCCCTGCAGCTCTGAACACACACTTCAGAGGCAATATTCCCTCCCTGTTGACACATGGAGCAGCCTTCCCAGTGCAGTCAGGGTGGCTCTGAGCTCAGCCATGGTGTGGAAGCATGTGAAATGATGCACTTTGTTTCTCCTGGATCTCTTCATCTGCACAGCCCTGGGGTGCTGCAGCATGAGACAGGATGAAAAACAGGAGGATTGAACAGCAGAAAGGCAGTACAGCTGGAACAGCCACGTCCAGAGACAACAGCTCAGTCATGGGGGCAAAAACTGCTTCCCACAGCACCCTGAAGGGAATGGAGAGGTGATGTGCTCAGGGTCTGGAGACACAGAAGAGAATTTCAAACTACTGCTGATTTCTGCACTGAGTGGTTTTCTGTTTTTCTCTTCAATCCCTTGGGGTGTTTTTTCATTAATACAGGTGCTTGTACATTTTGATCAGTCTAGAAAATGAGGGATGCTATTCCCTTTGTCTCACCAATAAAACAGCTTTGACACTTTTCCCAAAGCCCAAAACTCAAAACCCAAACCCCTCCCCATCTTCAGCCTGATGAAGCACTCAGAGACCATGGCACATTGCAAAGACTGCTCCCTCTGGGAATTGCTTTAAAATTAAAGATCTCCAGTTGTGCAGCACTGGTACAATAAAAATGTACCACTAGAGTGTTTTGTGCTGCAGCTTTGTGTTACTTTCATGCAATGTCTTCGTGGTGATTTTTTGTGGCTGCTGCCACAAGCTTTTCTGTGCCTTGGCTGGAATATCAGCAGAGAGAATGAAATATCTGCAGTGTCCACATGCAGAATGAGGTGAGGGGAGCTCTGAATGATGCCAAGTGCTTGAGGAATAAGAGGGAAATGATCCCAGGGTGCCAAGAGGGCACTGTCAGAGCAGCTCAGCTGGATGAGAGCAGGGAGGCAGGGTGGGAGCAGCACAGCTGGGGCAGCTCTGGAGTTTCCTTTGGAGTGGCCTCAGCCACCACAGGGATGCAAACTCAAAATAAACTGAGCTGCAGCAGAGCAGTCAGAAGCAGAAGGGCATTGCCTGGGCTGCAAATGGGCATGTTCATGGTCTGCACCCCCTTCTCACACCAGGGCTGGGGTGAGCCCTCAGCCACCCCAAGCCTCCCCATCTGCTGCTTCCCATTGAGAGGGGCAGCACCTGGAAACAAAAAAGCCTCCATCAGGTAAGGTGTTACTTTGGACCAAACCAAGGCAAAGAAAAGCATTTTGAGGTGATCAAACACACTTTCCAGCTGCGGAACCAAGCACCTGCTCAGTCTCCCCACTGCTTTTGACCAGGGAGTTAAGCCACTTATTCTACATTAGAGCCATTTCCAGAGGAAATTCCCCCTGACACAAAATGCCAGCAGCCACTTCCCTCTGAAGGAGGGTTTTCAAAACGCAGGAGCAAACAATGGTGGGGACAGTGGGCAGGGGAGTGCTGCACCCTGAGAGAAGGGAAATGAAGGAAGAAGCCACAAGAGAGTGTGGCACAGGTGGAGTGCCACATCCACTGCTCACTTCAGCAACACCCCCAGCCTGTTCCTACATCAAAAGTGCCAACAGAGGAACAAACCCTGCACAGCCACCTCCCCTGTGCCCTGCAGGGCCCTTTGCTGCTGCCCAGACCTGGTGCTAGTGACACAGATGTCCCTGCAGAGAGGGTCTGACTGGCACAGAGGAGGCATCTGCTCCCTGTTCTTCATCCCAGGAGGCAACCCAGGGAGGGCAAAATGCTTTATTTAAAAACTGGCACACACTTTCAAGTCTTTTAACTAGCACCTGTCAGTTTTGGCAGTGCTTTTAGCTCCAAGTCTTTCTTTATCAAGGCCCCTGCACAGAGCTGTTCCCACCTGCCTTGGCAGGGAGCTCACAGCAGTGCACGGGGCACAGCAGGCTCATGAAGAAATCTCTGAGGAGAGACACTCACTGCTGGGTTTTGAGGAGAGGAAAGAGTTTCTCTCCCTGAAATCACCCAACCAGTGAGTAACTGTAATGGTTTGAAAGCAAAACCAGTGAGAGATTTTAAGGCAGAAATACAATTTAATAGGAAAAAAAAGAGAAAAATAAAATACATGCAATAGCACAAAAGAAAAAAAAAAACCACTGACAGAGTCAGAATACAACCTGCTAGTTTGGGTGGTGGCAGCAGTCCAGATGAAGTGCTCATGTTGAAGTAGTGATCCTGTAGAAAGGTTTGCTAGCTCTTGTCCTCTGGAAACCAGTGGGTAAGGGCAGCCTTGGTAGTCCAAATGTCAGTTTTTATCTGGGTAGGAAATGCTCGGCTCCTCCCCCTGGGTGGAGCATCTCCCCATGGGATGATGGAATTTGATCAGCCATGGCCTGGGACTCCATGGCCCACAAACGAGATATCTCCTGGAGGGAGGATGGGCTGTGGGGAAGAACACTGTCCCACCTGGTTTTAACAATGGCCCATTAGCAGAGAATATCTCCCACAGAGATCAGGATCACTGCCCCAGCTGGTTTCACCAGATGGTGATGGAATACAGACTTTTGGGCACATCTTTACACTGTAACCTAGGACAGTGACCCAGCCCGTCCTGCAGCCCTCTCTAAGCACAGGCTGGTACCCAGCAGCAGCAGCAGCACTGGATGGCAGGAACAGCTCCATCAACTCAACCTTGGGAAGGCAGGACTGAGGGAACCTGGGGACCAGTGTCTGCAGGGAGGGCTCAGAGCAGGGACCAGGCTCTGCTCTGTTGGGCCAGTAATGGCACCAGAGGAATGGGCAGACACCTCACTTGGACATGAGGAGGAGCTTCCCTGGGCACTGGATTGCCAGAGAGGCTGTGGAGTCTCCCTCAGTAGAGAAATTCCAAAACCTGGACACAATCCTGTGCTCTGAGCTCTGGGATGGCCCTGCTGGAGCAGGGAGGTGGCACCAGATGAGCCACAGTGGTCCCTTCCAGCCTGACCCACCCTGTGTGACTGTGATGGCCCCACTGAGGCGCAGGGACAGAGCCCTGGCCAGGGGACAGGAGCTGGAACAGCTGGGGCTGCCGTGGCCCAGGGCACCACTCTGTACAGCCCAGTCATGCTGGGATGGCTTTGGGAGGGGGCACAGCCCTGCCCCTGCTCAGGGACCCCCAAACTGCCCCTGGCACCACGTGCTGGCACGGGCTGGACGCTTCTGGTGCCCTGAAAGACTCGAGGGGACACAGTGCAGAGCAGAGAGGGGCTGCAACCCCAGAGGGGCTGACACAGCATCTGGAGGACTCTGGCTCAGTTTGGTGATGCTGCTACAAGGGGGAAAAAAGGACTTTATTGTGTCCTTTACTGTCTGTCTCCTCAGGGAAGTGAAGACAGGCACTGGAAGTCAGCACTGAACCACTACCACTGGGAATGGAAGTTACCCATCAGAGTAAGCAAGGACATAAATTCTGTGTGAGTGTGATTTTTTGTGGAAAAGCAGCTTTTTAAAGGAGCATTTTAATGAACATCTGCTGCTCCAGAGAGGTGACCCACAGCAGCACCAGCTGCCACCATCCCCAGCTCCTCCCAGCTCGGCCCCACTGTGTGCAGGATGGCAAATGCCACCACCGAGTCCACAGTGGCACCAGCTCAGTGTGGTGACATTTGCTGCTCTTTATGCACTGCCAGAGAACTTTTCACACTTCATCTCTTGTCTCCTGAGAGAGGGTTTTGAGAGCTCCAGCAGAAATCTTTGCTGCCTGGCTGAGGATGTGTGCTGCCCTCCATGCTGAACAAACACCTGGGATCTGCAGCAGGAGTTTTAACTGGAAATTTTGGAGCCTTTTTCCTCACAGTCTTATGGCCCCAGAGCACTTTCCTAAATCTTCTAATTCCCAGCTATGTGGAAAAATAGGGAATAGTGTCCCAGGAGGGAACAGGGCAGCTGTTCAGCTGAAAACAGAGGAGGAGAGGCTGAGGACATGGAACCAAAGTGCAAAGGAATGGTGTGGTCAGCACCAGGCAGAGCAGAGCACAGAGGTGCTGCACAGGGTGCTTGGGATAGGAAATAATGGCAAAGAGGCTTTTGTCTCTAGTCTAGCAGCAGCTTCTGGCCCATGGAAGGTTGTCTCAGTGTGTCTGTACTCCCCATGGCTTTCCTGATGATAATTTGATGGATTTCCAGGAGAATTCTGCTGCGATTTCTGTTGTTGTTGGTCCTGAATGCTTTGCAATAAAGAGAATTCAGTAACATTTGTCTGTGACCCTTACCCCAGCACTCAAAAACTGTTGACAAAGACATGATCAGGTTTTAACTGGAAGAGAGGAAAATGTGACATATTACCCAGGCCAAATCCTGTCCCTGAAGAGGTTCCCCAAACAGACATTTGTGAGAAGGAAGCTTTTCTCAGCGTATGGAAGGAAGCAATGACCTCTTCTGCCTCCCACAGCTTGCCTGCTTTTCCCCTGATGATTACACTCACTGCAGCTCTTCCAGGAACTGAAGAGAAAATGAGGAGGTCAAAGCATGAAGAAGATCAAATAGAACATCTCAGACCTCACAAATAAAAGTATAAATGGGGCTGTGCACACTGAGAGGGCAACTGTCTCCACAAAATCATGGAGTACCTGGCAGGATGGCTTGATTTAAAGTTTAATGAGTCAACTGTGCCACACTGTAGGATGCAAAAGGCTGCCAGAAAACCACCAGTGTATGTGAATTAGCAGCACCCAGCTATAAGCACTGCCCAAAGAGCCTTAGCCTTGCTCAAATCTCTCCTAAAACCATCTGAGGCTAAGCCAGGCTTAGGTGGAACCCACTGTGCCCCCTGGGTGGGGACATGTTTGACTGTGACAAATCCATGAGTAGATGTATTAATCCCTGCTGGGAGACACAAAACCACTCACTGCTATCATGGTTCTCCTATACAGAGAACCTTTATACAGGTTCTCTACCTGTGTAAAACTCATTATAGGGCTCATTATCAAAGATTTCAGCATTCATGTCTCTGGCCTCTGCAGTTTTCTGTACCCCAAAGAACAACCCTACAGCAGTGGAGAAGAAGTGAGGGAAACTTCTCCTCAGCACCTCATGGATGCTTGATCTTTTCCTGACATCTCAGATCCAGTCACGTGAGAATTTTAGTGGTAGGGGACCTGAGAGACTGGTCAGGAGGGAAAAAAAAAAGCAGAATAAAGGAGTTCTAAAGTTTGCAGAGAAATTTAATCAGTTTGGGGGAAGGTTTCTGAAAACACAAACTCCTGGAGTCCCTGACAGCCCTGGGAGTGCTCCTGGCCCCAAGGCCAGCACCAGGAGATCTGCAGAGACTCAGACTCATCTGCAAATGCTGAGGCTGCCCAAACAGGGGCCAAGTGAGCCCACTCATGCATGTCACACAGCAGAACAAATGCCATCCTGCCTGCTGTGCAGAGCTCAGGGCTGCAGGCCCAGCTGGGGAGATGGAATAACATCCACTCCTAATATGGTTTGTCTGTCCACAGAGTCCTGCCTAAGCACAGCCTGGAGTCCCCTGGGTGGGATGGGACAACCAGGGCAGAGGGGACAGTGACAGTTCCCTGAGGTGCCCCTGTGCCTGCCCTCCCCAGGAATGAGCTGTGTCCCTGCCCACTCCCAGCTGTGCAGAACCTTG
Source organism: Toxostoma redivivum (assembly GCA_013397375.1). NCBI lineage: Eukaryota > Metazoa > Chordata > Aves > Passeriformes > Mimidae > Toxostoma > Toxostoma redivivum. Next base: position 28,492 of record VXBI01010328.1, read on the forward strand.
GGGAGCACTGAGGCAGCTCAGCCTTGCTGCTCCCTGTGCCAGCATCACCTCCTAAAGTGCCCCTGCTCACCCCATCCCTGGTGGGCATGGCTTGAGCCCCCCTCACAGCTCCCTGGGAATGCAGGGTCCTCAAAGGGAGCCCCTAACACATGGAGGGGACCAGCCCCTGACCTCACCCGTCTGGGGGTGCAGTTTGGCCCCCTGTGCCACACCACAGTCCCATATAGACCCTAAAGCACCTCACAGCACCCTGCAGCAAGATTTGGATCTCATAGGAGTCAAAAAATTGTAATTTGTGCAAGAGCAGAGGTGATCTGTGGGATTCTTCAGAGCATCCCTGTAATCTCTGTGGGAATATCTGGGTTGCATCCCCTACCCTGAAGAGTGACAGAACTTGGACCAGGAAAACCACAGACATGGTGACCAACAACCTGGGACTGGCTCTCTCCATCCTATTTCAGCACCACTCCTTGAGCTGTCTGTGGAATTCTCACTGAGCAGGGGGAAGCAGAGCAGCTATAAATCCCAGATTTGTGTAAGGGATCCTGGATGAGGGAAAGCAAACCAGAGATTTCAGCCCTTGGAGTTTCACTTCCACACAAAGCAGCCAAGTGCAAAGCCACACTGACTCCAGAAGGACAACTGGAGTCTTACATTGCAAAAAAACAAAACAAAAAACAAACCACAAAAAAAAAAAAAAAAGGAAAGGAGCTCTAAATTCAAAAAACGTCAGTGAAGTCTCCAGATGCTTTGACTGAGTTTGGGTGGCTCTTCCACTGGTGGGGACAGACAGTGGGAAGAGTGGAGAAAACAAGTGGGGAGCAGCTGGGAATTTGAATATCACATTTGCATGTGTCCAAGACCATGAGTGTTGGAACAGAGGGATTTAAATGCAACTTTCCTGGCAACAAGAAACCCAGGGGACTGCCAGATCTCACCAATGCTCTTCCTCAGGAGCTGCTGCCATTCCTAGCCACCAGCAGAGTTTCAGGGGCTCAGCACAATGCTGTAAATCCTTGCTCTCCTCTGGGTTGATCCCAAAGTCAGGGCAGATTCTCCAGAGCTCATTGGAATTTCTGTGTGACCACGAGAACACTGGCAGTGCACACTCCAGAGATGGATGCTGTGCTGTGGATACTTGTGTGTGTTACAGGGTCTGGAGTTGAGTAAACCAAGCCAGGCAAATGGGAATCACATCTTATCCCGAGCCTGCACATGTTTCTAGACCTGACCCAGACCAAGAATGCAGACACATTCATGAGATTCTTTTAAGCCAAAATTGATTTTATCAATTTTGGCTGCATATGTACAGATTTTTTGGTAGAAGGAAGGAGCAGGCCTTATTAGGTTTCTAAAATGTGATACCTAGACCAAGTTATATGTCCAGCTTGGAGCAGAAAGAAACCCTTGGCTGCTGGCAAATTTGTACTCAAAACTGCCCCAGCAGAAGTGGAATATGCCAAAGGGCCTTGCAGAGACCTGGGGGCACAGCTGGGAGGGCACAGCTCAGCTCAAGACACACTAGAAATTTTACTGGTTCCATGAGGTTTAAATGAGTTACCAAACACAATTAAATTCACATAGTACTGGCATAAATCCTCACATCAAAGGGGAGAAAGAGTCTCATTTGCCCTGTATTTAATAGAATAATTATGGCTATTGCCTGTGCAGTGACTTCAGAAGGCTCCTAAGCAGAACTCCAGCCCTGTAGCCGTAGATGTTGTCTGAATGACTAAACAGACCTATTTCATATTTTAGAGGACTCCTATCTTCACCCAAATTGACTGTGCAGCTCCTACTCCTGTTACACAAGATCACAGGGGCTGCCACCCCTGTCTGCAGCTCTGACAGCATCAGACAAACATGAAAACCCTGGAACTCAGAGCACTGGGAGATGAGTGAGTACAGTGATCCCTGCTTTAGAGATGGGGAAATAAGGGGAAGAGAAGCAGCAAAACTACAACCACCAATAGCTCTTGGAGCCAGGGCTGTGAAGCTGACACTGCCCACACTGCTCCCAGCCACTCATCCTCTAATGCCTGCAGCAGGACACAGACACGTGGGAGCCCAGCTTCCCCTAATGGCAGCCCGTGGGCACCGAGATTTCCTGATAAATGAAATCACTGGTTTAATGTTTTCTGAAAGGTTTAAGTGCCACAAAAGGAAGTATTGAGTTGGGATCCACAGGACAAGAAAACTGATGGATTACCCAGATGGATTGCCCTTCCTCCATCCCACTACTTCTTTTCCCTGGGATGGGTCAACACCAACTTGAGTGGTCCTTTGGGGACAGAGGAGTGACAGGAGTGTGGCAGTTCCAGTGTAAGTGCCTGGACAGACACCTGGACACACCTACCACGTGCTGGAGGTGCTGAGAGAGGCACCCCTGTCCCCATCAGCATCCCTGCATTCCCCAGCCCTTTGGATCACATGCAGGCAGCAGAAAAGGGATTCAAGGACAGCAGCAGGATGTCCCTGCTCTGCCTGGGAGGAGGACACTGCCACATCAGTGACCTTCTCACTCCCAGTGGGAGCAAACAAAGCACTTTGCCAATGGCTTCACTCTCAGTGCTCACCCAGGGACTGTTCCTGCTCCCTGGAGTCTCACAGGCAATGGGAGGTGTATCTTCCTCAGAAGACAGCCTGAGAAGCAGCTCCCATCCCACGCTTCTCCAAAGGTTTCTAGGGGCCAAACACAAAATGCAAAGTCAGAGCAAAACTTGTACATTTCAGAGTGTTCAGGCTGGGGTTTCTCAGCCAGCTCTTGTTAGAGCTGCTAAAATAACATCTATTTTTACTGTAAATCCAGCTTCCACGTGGATTTGCTTTTCAGCCAAGCCCTCACCCCATTCAAAAGCCTGTCCCTGAGCAGGACCCTGCTTTGCCCAGAAGCTGCTCCACCGTGGGGACAGGCACAGCCAGGGCTCACCAAGCTCCAGGTGCCACCACAGCCACCCTGGGGAGCTGGAGCAGAGCTGGGCTCCCACTGCAGCAGGACACAAGTTGTACCTCCAGGCACCCAGACTGCAGAGGAAGCAATGATGTGAGTACCCAGGGAAAGAGGCAGAGGAGGGAACAGCACTGCAGGAAGGACGTGCAGGGTTTCTCCCCAGAGCCCAGTGCTGGGAAGCATCACCTGCCCACTGTGGGTGCCCAGTGCAAGCCAGGGAAGCAGGCAATGGGCTGCCAGGCATTCCCACACCGCTGTGTCCTGCAGGACACACCTGGCAGAGGTGAGTGCCCCTCACTCCCCCCGGGCACAAATCAGGAGTGACTCCCTGCAGCCCTCAGAGACAAAGCAGGAAACTGGGAGCAAGAGCAATGCCACTGTGTGCAGGCAACCAGCAATGTTCAGCTGTTCCCAAAATCCAGAGTTCAGCTTCAGCATTTCCCAGCACCAGCCCCATCCATGCTGCTCTGTTCCAGGGTGCTGGGCTGATCTCACTCTGTGTTTGAGTATCACTGGGCAAAGGGAACCACCCAGCCCCCAAACAGCTCAGGTAATATTTTGTTACTGCCGGCCTGAAATGTCTCAGATGCTGTGGTGTGTGATCCTACTGCACAGATTCATCTGCTAATACGCCATCCAACCCAAATAAACTTCGGCTTGGCTTTGGAATTGATCTCCAAATCGAGGAGCTGTGCAGTTCCCCCGGGCAGCCCACCCTCCCGCAGGAATCTGACCCTCCCGCAGGATTTTAACCCTCCCTGGCCCACTCTCCTTCCCCAGCCGTGCTGGCTGTGCTCAGGCAGCCTTAGGAATTTGGGGTTTGGGAATTCTCCCTCTGCCATGCGGTGCACGGAGGGTGCTTTGCCTTTCACCGCTCCGGGGATGAAACATCCCGAAGCTCTCCCATCCCGCAGGGCAGGGCAGCAGAACAAGCCATGGTTATCAAACCCTGCTTCTTTAAACAGGCTCTTCGCTGCCTGCAGTCAAAGCCACGCTATGCCTAACGTCACCGGGGAGCAAAAATAGCCGGCACGAGTGGAGGGAGGGGAATGTGAGTATTAAGAGCGCCCAGATTTCAAACATACTTGGCTTGGCAGCGCGCTCCCCTCCTGCCCCTGCCGCTCCAGATGCGACGGAGCACCGGGATCTCTCACTCTCTACCCATGAAAAAGGATTCTCCTCTTTATATTTTTTTCCCCTATTTTTCTGTTTTTCTTTCTTCAAGTTTCAGCCTCGATACTACTAGATAGATTTTTTCTTTCTTTCTTTCTCGTAGGAAACTTCATCTGCCGGATTTAAAAGCAAGGTTTGAGCAGGAGAAATTAATTTCTGTTACAGCTGTAAATATGCATGGTACTCCTGTGGGATTGTATCGTAGAGGGAAAGGCAAGATTGGCTGGGAAAATCGCCTGGACCGTAAGATGCTTGAATGGCTGCTTGGAATAACAAGCTGTCTATTGTGTGTGCGTGTGTGCGAGTGTGTTTGTGTCCGAGAGCAGCAATGGTGCGAACTTTAAAATGATGCAAGGGCTCCCCATTTGGCTTAATTTTCCTCTTCCAGCTCTGCCTGGAGATGGGCGAAGTGTCTGAATGGAATTAGTGCTGTAGGAATTTTATGAATGGAGCAAAAGGCAGGCTCAGCAGAAGAGGAGCAGAGCAGGGAGATGCGGTGGGCTCGGCTCGCTCCGGCAGGAGCTGTCACTCCAGGGAGCTGCACAGACAGGCACCAGCACGGCACAGATCTGCTACAAATCCCTGGGACACCAAGCGAGGCAGCTCCTGGGCCATGGAAATATGCTCCTGACAATGAGTTATCACCAGCACACCGAGCCGAGAGCTGCGTGTGGGACCAGTCCGGGCTCAGCTGGAGCATCCCGTGCGGAGCTGCTCATTCCTGTGCCCTCCTGCTGATGGTGAGGCAGAGCAGCAGCCACAGCTCCGGGGCAGCCGTGGCTCCTTCATGGGAGTCACTTTCACTGCCAGCACAGCTCGGACACCAGCATCGAGAACAGGGACAAGGAGGGGATGGACTGGCTACACCTGCCCTAGAGCAGGAGGGCACTACACAGCACAGCAGGAGCAGGACGAGGCAGATTTGGGGTTGCAAGATCCAAGAAATGCATCCTGATGCTGGTGATGCTCCTGGGGACCAGCCCAGAGCAGCACTGTCCTGAAGGAGCACTGACCACTGCAGAACCAGGCTCATCTCTCACTATACTCAGGGACTGGGGTGGGAGATGGGCTCTCTGTGTTTCTCTGTTTTTGGCACTTCTATCCCAGTTGCTAAGTGAGGGGAAATCTCCTGCTGCACTGGATTGTCCTCTGTTATACAGAGTTTTTGTGACATCTCTGTAGCACCCGTCATCCTCAGCAGGTGGTAGTCATGAAGAGGGTGAAAATTGTCCATCCTCAGGTGCCACAGAGGTCACTGACAGGGTGACACAAGGGCAGCAGGGGAGGGCCTGGGACTGTAATCCTTCTGCCAAGGAGACAGTGGGAGGAAAGAGGCAAAGGAGTCAGAGCTGGTGAGGAGGGAAAGAGACACCTAACTCACTGGGAAAAGCATCAGATTCCCAGGATTAAACAAATCCAACCTGCCCAGTGGAACAAGACAGAGGGGAGTCTTTGCCTGCTGAGCCCTACAAGGACAAGGCAGTCCAGCACCCTCCCCCTCAGCATTTTCCAAAGAAAAAGAGACAGCCTGAGTGCTGTAAAACACACAGTGCAAATGCACTTCTGTATGCAGTGACCTTTAGGATGGCACAGGTTTTTGCTATGCCTTAAAATCTGGGCATTTTAGCTGCTTCTTCAGCATTTCTCTGAGGTAGGTTGGCTCTCCTTTTGCCTACACCCAGAATGAATTCAAAGCAGCCCAGTCTTGATTTGTGCAGCGCTGAGTCTGAGCTAAGCAGAGGCTCCCACGTACAGAGCTGCCTTCACACCTTGCTGCTCAAGGCTGTTCAGGCAGGTTCACACCCAGCTCTGGCTGAAAGAAATCTGTTTTACAGACACATGGACATCTCTGGTATCACAGTGGACAGACAGCATGGAAAACTCTGTGTTTACTGACATAGAAATCCCACAGGGAAACTGCACTTTGCTTTATGAAGTGCCTTTTTCTCCAGCACTTGAATAATGTTTGAAACTGCAGGACAGAGGAGGAGCTTCTCATTCAAGGGAAGCTGCACTGTGAAAACACTGCAGGAATGCTGGACAGGACTTTGAATGCAACACTAACACAGAACAGACAATTTGGCCGCAAATGATAAATCTAAAGTTTGTTTTCCCTTTTTAGGGGCCTTCTGCTCCTTCAGAGTTAAGAATGTAGCAAAGAGGTTTAAGCAATCATGCTGATAGCTCTGTAAATCATTGTTATGAATTTAGGAAGGATGTTTTTTTCCTCCAACCCCAAACTAAGGACTGCAGTAAGTGGTTTTAGTGATCCACTAAATCTTCCTTGTCTCTTTTCCATGGACACACCTCACAGCTGGGCTCTTGTAATGAGAGCACGAGCCCTACAAGAGTGGCCTCAGTGCTGAAGACCTTTGGTACATTCAGACAGTGCAGATACGTGCTCAGGGACAGGTAACTTCTAAATGATCTCTTACTCTGGCAGACTTCTAATATGTTGTTTTTAATGTCTTTCCTCTAGTGGAGAATGCAGATGATCCTTGGATGAGACACTGCTAAGAAATGGTTCTACACCTGCCAGCAGCTGTGTTCCTTGGAGCAGAAGGAGCCCACTCAGACCCCTGTGACATGAGCAAAGCTTCTGGCATTTAAACCCAGGAGGATGTCCCTAAGTGACGAGCTGGAGAGCCACTTCTCTGCCACCCCCTACATGGTGACAGACACAAGTGAGGACAGCACGTTCAGGATCAGAACCAACATCTCCTCCAATGGCACCGGGGACGGCGCGTGGGCGGCCGGCTCCACGGAGGACATGATTGCCATCTGCACCATCGGGGCCATCCTGTCACTCATGTGTGTGATTGGGGTGACAGGCAATGTCTACACCCTGCTGGTGATGTGCCACTACCTGCGCTCCTCGGCCTCCATGTACATTTACATCATCAACCTGGCGCTGGCCGACCTGCTCTACCTCCTCACCATCCCCTTCATCGTCGGCACGTACTTCATCCAGAGGTGGTACTTTGGGGACGTTGGCTGTCGCATCCTGTTCAGCCTGGACTTCCTCACCATGCACGCCAGCATCTTCACCCTCACAGTCATGAGCACAGAGCGTTACTTTGCTGTGCTGAAGCCCCTGGACACGGTGAAGAGGTCCAAGAGCTACCGCAAGGCCATTGCTGTGGTCATCTGGCTGGTGTCGCTGCTGCTCACCCTCCCCATGCTCATCATGATCCAGCTGGTGCAAAGGGACAACAAAAGCATCTGCCTGCCCACCTGGAGCAAGCTGTCCTACAAAGTCTATCTCACCGTCCTTTTTGGCACCAGCATCGTGGGCCCTGGGGTGGTCATTGGCTACCTTTACATCCGCCTGGCCAAGATTTACTGGGTGTCACAGACTGCTTCCTTCAAGCAGACCAAGAGGCTGCCCAACCAGAAGGTGCTCTATTTAATCTTCACCATAGTGCTGGTCTTCTGGGCTTGCTTCTTGCCTTTCTGGATATGGCAGCTCCTCTTCCAGTATTACGAATCCTTCCCTTTGTCTCCCAAGGTGATGAAGAACATTAATTACTTGACAACCTGCCTGACCTACAGCAACAGCTGCATCAACCCCTTCCTCTACACCCTGCTCACCAAAAACTACCGGGAGTACCTGAAGAACAGGCAGCGTTCCCTCAGCAGCAGCAGTGGGTACTTCCAGAGGAGGAATCGTTTCCAGAGGATTTCAGGGAGATCCCTGTCCACGAGCAGCCAGCACTGCACAGAGACTTATGTCCTTGCTCACGCTCCTCTGGGAAACAGCAGTGCCTGAAGGTAAAATATATCTCCAAGAACAATCAATATTGACTTCAGTGTTGCTTTGATTTAAAGTGTACATTGCACAGGCGAAGCCTTGGCAGACCCAGAATGTGCACACATTTATCCAGAGGCTGTGCCGTGTGTCTGTTCTCATTTCTCCAGTGCCACTGATTTGATGCTAGCAGCACTCAGCTCAACATCTATCTAAATAGCCTTTCACTTTTTATCTTTATATTTTATAGTGTATGCCTCCTCAAGTAGCCATCAATAATGAAAGCCCATAACAGGGCCATGATTTTTAACAGTATCAGCTGTCTCACAACGTTTAAAATTATGTTACCCCATAAATGGCTGTAGTTTCATCCTTTTATTCTTTAGCTTTATTCTTAGTGCTAAATTTGTAGTTGTATGAGGACTGAAGACAATGAAATAAAGAAAAAGCAGCTGATGTTTGTGACACGCCATGCAGTTTGCATTTGGGATAGGACTGGAAAATGTGGATGAGGCGTATGCAGGTTTGCCTGTCCTGGTATGTTTCATACTCACATTTATTCTGCACTCCTGTGTATGCACTGGGCTGGATTCTCCAGTCACACAGGTGTGTGCAGTGGAGTTACACCATGGTCCTTGTCAGCAGCACAGGCTTCCCATGACAGTGCCACAGGCAGGGAACACCCAGCATTCCCTACTGCACTGACTCCAAACACCCACATCCTGGGCAATCACCTGTCCTGGGCAAGCATATCCACCCTCTGCCCTCCTCCAAGGAGGAATCAGGAACCTCTGATGTTGCTGTCCTCAGGGCATCCACTGGAAAACTGCAACATCCAGCCTGAAGCACCAGACCTCCACCACCCAGTCCAGGAGGAAAGCACAGAGGGAGAGGAGGGAGTTGGGGAGATGTGATTTTCTCCAGGGAAAGCAATGTTCTCTGGAGTGCTTAATATTCCCAATTATAAAAGTGCTGGTTCTTGGTTAGGGAGACAACTCGTTCCCTTCACTGGAAGTGATTTTGCCTTTCTGCTACAAAAACACAGTCCTGCCTACACCAAGAATACGTTGCCTGTCCTGGCTTTCACCAATGAAAAAGCTTCATTAGTATGAATACATAATCTGTGATGTCTGGCGCTTCCCCAGTGAGGCTAAAAGTACCTTCTCTGGGATGCTGCCAACATCCCTCCAGGAGTCCTGTGCTTGCAGCAGCCCTGCTACCTCATTAGCAGGGATATGAGGATGCAATGCCAACACAGCCAAGGCACAGAAATCCCTCTGGCAGTGAGCTCTGTTTGCTTAGACTGAGCCTGAATTCAGGATTTAACCATCTATTCCCCTTCAAGACATTTAAATGGTCACTGCTCACAGGGACAGGGCAAGATCTGCATGCAGCCTCCCTGGGAAATACATCTGGACAAGTCATTGTCTCTTCCATGCAGGGGCTTGAAGTTTGTTAGGAATGGGGGAAGATTCACACCATGAGAGAGGGCTGTGGTGCATGCAGCTCTGCTGGTGAACTGATGCAGGAACTGGAAGGGCCTTGCTGTGTTCCCAGCCCCTCCACACACCCCATCAGCAGTGGTCCTGGGGATCAGGGTGCTCTCCCTGCTTGCAGAGCACTGTGCCAGCAAGTCCCACTTCAGTATCAGCCCCTTTCTGATTCAAGAGGGGCAGGAATTCCAGAGATTTGGCCATTTCCTGTGCTGACAGTACCTGTTAGCTTTCAGACCCTCTCAGCATGGAGACACATTAGTGAAAGCCCATTAGAGAGAGTAAAGCACCTTCAACCCTCTGTGAGGAAGTGGGAGCCCCTGGATGGGGGTGAAGAGGTTTGTTATGGAATCACAAAGATTGGAAGAGACCTTCAAGACTGAGTCCAGCCATTTCCCCAGTGATGCCTGGAGAGTTCCCTGGAGCAGAGGCTGGGCAGTGCTAAAGGAATAAAGCAGGGATTTATTCCAAGCCCTTCCAAGGATTCACCTTGGGCACTGCAAGAGCCCGGCCGTGGCTCCAGCCAAGATGGACCCAAGATGGATCCGAGTCACGACTTCTCACCCTTGGATCACTTTGGCTCCATTTCCATCTTGGCCTTCATTGTCCAATTCCAGCTGCAGCTTCTGCACTCCCATCCTCCCAGATTCTCTCCTCCATTCGCTGCTGTTTGCACTTTTTGGGGCTGAAGCTGCAGCGCTGTCCTTGGTTGTGGGGCTGGCAAAGGATTGTTTTGTGTGCCTGAGCTGTGAGGAGAACTTGCTGACACTTTGGATGGAGTTCAGAGTCACACACCAATGCAGTGCAGAGTCTGGAAATAGGAAAACTCAAACTTAAGGCATCAGCAGCAAC
>VXBI01010329.1:0-11326 GCA_013397375.1 Toxostoma redivivum
GGGGATTAAGGGCCGGGCGGCCCCGGCGCTGCCGCGGCTCCGCCGAGCCAAGGAGGCCCCGATCAGACAGCCCGAGCGGCAGATAGCAGGGAGACTGGCGCCAGACGGCCCCTTTTGTTTATCTGACAGCTAAATATCAAGGCAATCACCGCCTCGCTGCCCTGCCTCCAACCCCCAGAGCTAAGACAAACAGTTTTGCTAAAAGAATGCCACTGTTATCATAAGTTCCTATCTTTTTCTTTCTTTTTTTTTTTTTCTTTCTCATGGCTCTGCCTTTATTTTCTCTGTACTTCTCTAATTCCAGAGTCTCCCCCTCCACCCTACTCCAGATATCCAATGGATTTTCTCAAACCAACTGGTAAGTAGACTTTTTTTCAATGCAAGTGTAAGAGATAAAAAATGGCAAAACAGCCCCTTTATCAGGGAAAACAGTCTCCTGTCTTTGTCATGCTTTTTGCTTTCGGGTTACTTGTGTGCTTGCGTGCTTCTGTGCCTCCTGTTACCCCTCTAAGAATTGACATATAATTTATCTGAGCCACCTTGTGCACAAAGTAGGATTTTAAAACTCTGGCAGGAAACTTCAGGAGGGATTGCAGTGCAGCTCAGGCCTGTGCTGCTTGAGTCAGCCAGGAAAACCATAGCTCCAGTTGGAAATGGCAGTGCTTCTGCACCCCTGGGTGAATTTTTAGGGACTTGGGTTGGGATCCAGCACAGCATCTCCCTCATGCCTGGGAATCCTAGTGAACCTTGACAGATGGACTGCTTGGTCAGAAATCTCTCTTAAGTTTTATAGGAGCCTAATCCTCCCACATCAGGTTGGGAAAAAAAAATGGGAAAAGAGTTTGAAAAGTTATTTTTTTAACCTTTTTAAAATTTAAATTTCTTAGCACTGCTGTGCATGCCTGTTGCTTGTAATTGAATGTCAGGGTGCCAGGGGAGAAGCCCATTTGAGGCTGGCACCAGCTCTTTTGCGGTTGTCTGCATAAACTCTTGGTTGGCAGCTAGCTCGCCGGGTGTGAGATAAATGAGGCTGGGAGAAGGAGGAGGAGAGGTGGGGAGAGTCGGAAACGAGGGGAGCTCGGGAGGAGCAGCTCCCGGCTTCCTGAGGATTAGTGGCTCTGGAGTGGGCTGGAGCACGGTGGTCTCTGCGGTGGCGTCCCGCGGTCGTGGCAGACAGGGGAGGCATGGCACTGCAGGGTACCAAAGGCAGACATGTGGATATTCCTGTGGATATTCAGCTCGTTTGGTTGGGTGTTTTTTGGACAGAAGAATGGTGTCTGTAAAATTACCTCTCTCCAGGGTCTCAGGGCTAAAAGAAACCCCAGCCTTGAGGCTGCTTTGGTGTGCTGGTGGGGTCTTGTCCTGCCAGCTGCTCCCTCGGAGGCTGGACTGTTGTTTTTCCCCTCTGCAAACTCTTTGGGAACACTAATAAGTTTTTTTTTTTTTTTTTTTTTTTTTTTGCCTTTCGGAAATGAATAAAGCTGTTTAACAAACAATTGGGTTGCAAAGCATGAACTATCTTGCCTTGGTGTGAAAAAAACAGGAGATAAGGGCTCATGAATGAAAGAGGGACATCAGGAGTAGGTTCAGAGTACGTTCAGCATCCCGAGCATGTGCTGGGAGGCAGAAAGGTTGTTCTGTTAGAGACTCTGAGGGTCTGCTGGGTCATGAAGTTTTGTGGATTTTGCATAATTTTGACTGCATCCCTGCAGTGCTCCCCTAAAAATTCCTATTTGTGCCTTTATGGCTTTTTTCTGCACTCATTGATGATCCTGGCATGGCATGCAAAGGGGTTTGGAGCTGCAGGACAGAAGGGTTAAAACCTGGTTTTGGTTTCCTGTAAAGATGTTAGGATAAAATCTATTAGCAGGATTTAAACATCCAATCTGCCTCTGCCAGGATCTCATTTTCAGTTAGCCGAATGATATATTTATTCATTAGCAAGTGTTGACATAAGGTAGCAAAATGTGTGTAAACAGAAAAGCCGCAGAACATGAATGTGCCATTTCGAAAGGAAAAGTTATTCCTATCGGCCAATAGGAAGTGATTAACGCTGCCCATCGGAAACACAGAAACAACTGGGTTACTCACCAAAAAGTCCTCCTTTTTTTTCCTTTTTGAAAGAAAAATCCACTTGGCAGCTGAGCTCTGACTAACGGGGCTGTGACAGGCACCAGTGGAGCCTGGAAGTCTGTGGTGGCAGGTGGGTTTTGCAAGCTCAGGGTTTCTCAGCATTTCCTCTGCAGGAGGACTGAGGGTTTCCCGTCCCAGCCTCAGTGCCATCTCCTGTGTTGAGAACTGTGGGAAGGTGTGAAGATTTTTTATCTGGCTGATGCCCATCAACCACCTTCTCACCTGGGACCTTGGGTGGGGACAGTCCCTGTGTTTAGGCTCTGCCAGTGGAGCTGGGAATATGTGTCCAGCTGGGAATTTCTGCTTTTCCGTCAAGCATGGTAGTGGTGGTAAAAATTTTTCAAGTGTTTAGTGCCATATTTTGTATGGAGAGACAGGCAGACAATAAACCTGGACTGGTGTGGGCTCTGGCAGAGGTCACCAGATCAGAGAATTAAAAACCAGTTTGGAAGGGACTCTAGAAGTTGGAAGGGACCCTAAAGGCTGTCTAGTCCCTGCAAAGAGCAGAAATATCTTCAACTAGACCAGGTTGCTTTGAGTCCCATCCAGCCTGACTTGGAATGTTTCAGGGGTGGGGGATCTCCCATCTCTCTGGACAACCTGTGCCAGTGCCTCACCACTGCCATAATTAATAATTTCTCTCTTCAATCTTGTTTAAATCTCTCTTCTCTTTTTGTTTAAAACCCTTAACCAGTGGGGATTAAATTGTTTTTTCTGGAGGTGATGGAGGCTGAGACAGGCTGCAGGGAGGAAAGCAGGGGTGGACAAGGAGCTGGGAATGTGCTGCAGGCAGTGAAATGCCACAGCAGGCTGTGTTGGTAGGATAGATCTGGTATTTGTGTGCTTGCCATAGAAGAGCTGCCCTTGGTGGCTGAGTGGCCTGAGGGAAGGCTGTGGGTCAGCCTGGCTTGGTCATTCATAGAATCCCAGAATGGTTTGGGTTGGAACGACCCTAAAACTCATCTCTCTCCAACCTCCTGCCTTGGACAGGGACACCTTCCACTAGACTAGGCTGCTCCAAGCCACCTCCAGCCTTGGTCACTTCCAGGGATGGGCAGGACTTGTACCAAGGAGAGGATTTCCCCTCTTCCCCTCACGGGATGCTGGCAGGGATGGATGATGGAGGTGTGTGGGCACTCAGCATTCCTGCTGTCCCTGCTGGAGCTGCTGCTTGCAGCTGTGCTGAAAGTGAGGTGGATAGCAGTGCCCTCAAATAACTCAGGCAGATTTTTGCCTGAGCTTTAAGTGGGACAAGGGGCTGCCAGTGGCTCCATTGTGCTCCTTTGTGACTGGACCTGGTGGTGCTGGTGTGTGTGAGTGCAGAAGATGTCTCTGCAGGGCCGAATGCTCTCCTGTGGTGTTAGCTTCCAGGGGAGCTGGAGGCTGTGGCAGCTCCCAGGAGCTATTTGACACCTTGCAAGGGTTGGGCTGGTGGCCACAAGGAATAATTGTGTGTCTCCACAATGGTTTTGTGCGGTGGGAAGGCAGCGTGGGGAGGAGATTGATGTGAGCCGGGCTCGGGCTAAGATCTGAAACTGTGACCTCTCTGGTGCTGAAGATAAAACAAGCCCCAGTGCCCCCCACTAATGAGAGCCCTGGGCAGCTCTGTGGGCAGCAGGAAAAGCGCAACAATTAACCCAGCCACACACAGGGCAGAGACCCCCCCTGAGGGTTCTGCCTTTGGGCTCCTCCCAGGAGGTTGGTCTAGGGTTGAGCTGCACCGGCTCTGCATTTTGGAAAGGGAGCTCAGGGTGTGACCCGTGGATGAGGGGAATTGTCTTCTGGGTGGTGGGACGTGGGAAGGGAGCTGAGGAAGAAGTGTGGGAGCACATCCCCCCACTGCTAGGGTTATGTATTTGAAGTTTGGGTAGGATTCTGTCCTTTCTGATGTGGTGACAGAGAACTGGGTCATGTAGGAACTCTACAGCAAGGCAACATGGAAAGGACCAAGTATGTCCCTTTTCCACAGAAACTCCTCAGAGAGCTGTAGCTGCAGGCACAGGGAGCCCACAGCAGGGCAGAGTGGTCCAGCCTGTGCTCAGGAAGCATCTGTAGCTCAAGCAGTTGAAGCCATCGCAGGGGAATGACAGGAGAATCTCCTGTCTGGACTAGAAAGGGTTAAAAAAAGTAAAAACCTTATTTCTTTAAAGCATAGAAAGCACGACAAGGCATTTAGAGAGTGTATCATATACAGTATTTCACAAGTAAGTCTATTTCCTGTCTCCCCTATTGTTTTCGGTTTGATTAAGTATATCCTGTTAAACTGTATATTCCTGTTAGGGCTTTTACTTTGCTCTGATAAAATGAGGTTATGCAGACAGGAATTTCTTATTCACTGGTATTTCAGGGGTGGGATCTGGCAGAATTGTTTTATCAGTAGGGAGAAAATCATCTCGGCTCTCCTGTTGGCCCTTGCTTTGGGGTATAGATGTGAGTGAAATGAGGGCATAGAAAGGCCAAATTTGGTGAAACCCAAAGTCCCCTGAGGACCAGAAGTTTGCATGAACTTCACAGGTCTTCTCATGCTTGTTGTTCAGCTTGTGGTCCCACACGGTAGTGACCAGAAAGCTGGGGTTGGTCTGTAGGACACCAGGTGTTGGCTTCTGACTGTTGTCACCTGGAAGAGCAGGCTTAGCACAGAGAGGTCCAAACCTTGATCTCCAGCACCTGCATGCGCGGAGAGAAACCTCTAATGGAGCAGCCTGCCTTCCCCTGCCCTTTGGTGGTGCACAGAGGAGTAGGTCCAGTTGCCCAGGAGGTAGCAATAAGGTCTGCCAGCAGCTGGTGGTGACAAAAATTGAGCGGGGCACCAAAAACTCAGCCCATGCACTGTGAAAGGGCAGCAATGGGATGTTTCCCTTTCAGTTCCCATTTCGGTGAGTTACAGGTTTTGGCTAAATTGGGTGCACAAAGCCACGATTTAAGCATTTTTGGAAGCTCGCTTACATCAGAACGGCGACAACCTTGATCTCCTTAGCCGGTGACTTGTCCAGAGAGGTGGCAGCCAGCCTGTAATTTCTGCTGGTCTATAATCAGCGCTGGCTGGCGATGAAGCGCAGCCTTGACTGAGACAACGAGTTAGGGTGGATGCTTCTTGATGAACTACAGTCTCTGTGCTGGACAATTAGTAATTGTTTCTTGCTAAGTCCTTTGCAATGTGTGTTCTGCTTATGGCATTGCTGGGAACCTGCAAAGAACTACTTATATACTGTTGGTTTTTTTCTTTATCTCTGCTCCATCAGATTGTCCAGTTTCTGTGCCTTCCTCCACTGAAACAGGGGGAACTAATTGTCTAGCCCCTGGGGGGCTCTCAGGTAAGACATCTCTTGCTGCCCTTGATCTTGGCCGTGGGTCGGGTCGCGCTGGCGGAGGGTCCTGACAAAAGGCGAAGTGATGCTGGGGGAGTTTTGGGAATGCACATCACTGAGAAGGGCGTGCTCGGAGGGGGAGTTGGGTTTCATTTCAGTAGCAGCCGTGTACCTCTTGTGCAGGGGATGTGTTGAAATCCCAGACAAGGTTCTCCATCCCTGAATGCTTGTATTTCCTTTGAATTCCAGCCTTGTGTGCCATTCATTTTTGGGCTAAGGCAGGAAGAGGCAAAAGGACTGAGGCAAGGGAAGGCTGAGCAATGTTGCTTGAGTGTTCATTCAGGTGTGTGGGTTATGAGAGCAGGTGCAGTCTATTCTTGATTTGGTGATGGGGGCATCTCTTGTCTCTGGGATGAGAGCCCTGCTCAAATTTTGCTCCTGGTAAGGTCACCGGCATCCCCCATCTGATGAACAAAGCTCATGGTGCCTGGGGAGGAAAGGTGGCCTGTTTTTTTGTAGAGGATGTTGCAGAGAGAGTTAATGATGTTTTTGTATCCCTTCCTGATATATTCAATGATTTCCATTGTTTTCCTATTTGCCATCCCCTTCAGCCTCCAGTTGCTGTTACAGGATGGAGGCTTGTAAGGTAGTTTCTCCACCCCTCTTGGAGTTTGCATAGAGACATAAGGTGGTTTGGGATGGAAAGGACCTTTGACGGTCATCTAGTCCAACTCCCAACCCCATTTCCAAGGTGTGATGTCTCCAGCACCTCATCTCCCACCCCAGACTGGCCACCTCAGTGTCTCTACCAGGATTAAAGTGTCTGAAACCATGTACCTGCAGGTACTGGCTGATGTTTGAAGGTGCTTGCCTCTGTGGGGATGTCTCCTTGATTTATGATTTATTCATCACCCTGAAACTGGAATTCAGAATTAGGTTGGCGGCGGCTGCACACGCCCGTGCATCTGCCCCTGCCTCTCTCCAGGAATTGCGTTTGGTGTGGATGTGATGTCTTTAAGTGAGCCTTGTTTGTTTTTCTTTGGGTGTAATATATACCCTGTCTGTTATTTGAGAGGGGAGCATATTGTTTGTTCAAAGGCCCTAATGAGAATTAATCAAACGAAGGGGGAGAGGGAACAGGAAAACTTGTTGCTGTTTGGGATTTTTTTTTTCTCAAGGCAGAGGGATTTGCGTCTTTTTTTTTTATTATTATTTTTTACCATTGGAGGCTGTAGCTTTAGGGAATCAAAAAAAAAAGGTCTGTAGAAAGAAAAAAGACAAGAAGCAAAACAACACAATAAGGATGTTGTTAGATCTTTTTTTCTTTCTTTTTTTTTTTTTCCTTTTTCCTCCTGAAATACACCCTTTGCAGAGGGGAGGAGAGAGTTCAGTTCCACAGGATACCACATGAAATAAGCAGAGGAAGTACTCGCTTTTAAAAGGGGGCTTTCTGTAAGGTTCAGCCTATTGATAACATCTCGTCTGGCAGCTCTGCTCCTGAAGGGAAGGCAGGAGGTGGGGGCTTGGACTGCAGGAAATAACATGGCTCGTTCCTGGTGCCTCCCAAAGGGCTGCGGGAAGGGGACCCCTAGCTCCTTAATTGAGATTCTTCCCCAAATGAGAGCACGTTTCCACCTGAAAGTACATTTTTAACTTACTTTATTCTATTGTTATTATTTCATTGGATTTTATTTGGTTTTTTGGTCTCCCTTATCAAAGGTTTCCCCCCTCCCCAAGCCTGGAAACACAACCTTTTTACGATCATTAACCGCTCTTTTTTCCTCCCCAAATGTAATTGTAGCCATTTAGTTTAATGAGGAGCTGATAGGAGAGTTGACTCTTGAAGGGATATGGTTAGCTACCCAAGCCCTGAAACAAAGCCGAATGCCTCCACATGAAAGAGCATTTGTTTTGAATTTGCTCTGATTTACTGGCATCTCCCTTCCGCGCGCAGAAGTGCAGCGCTGAAAATTCCCAACTGGAGAGACCCAGTCAAGAAAGGAAAATAAACGCACTTTGGAGCAATCCCCTAAAGCTCACTTTCTCCTCCTTTTTTTTCCCTACCCCTTCCTGCATATTTTAGTTAGCAGAAGAGTGTGTTTGAAGAGGGCTTTAATGGGTTATTGGCAGGGTACATGGCCAGTGCTTTGGCTTGGTCTTATCTGTGTTTGGGCAGATAGGGATCGGTGATGCTAGGTGGAGAATCCAGCATCCCTCATTCCCTCCATACCTGTATGGTGTTGGATTTGCAGCTCCTTGATGAAAGGATGGCTTAAGAAAAGGAGGAAAAAATGTAATTATTTTGGTAATTTGGAAACTGGAGTGAGTGTGTGAGGGAAAAGATATCACATGTGGTTGTTGGTGGTGGTGGGATCCTGCAGCACTGCAGCCTTTGGTCATTGGTGACGTGTGGTGGATGCTGGTGCAGCACCAGGGTCAGTGATGTCTTGAAGAGCAGGATTTGGCAAGGAAGATCACTCTCAGCACTGAGAATTTGGGAATGGGGCCAGCCTGGGGTTCACGGCCAGTGCGGCAGGGGAATGCATGGAGGGGTTGAGAGGATGGTGGGGCACTGAAGGGGCTCAAAGTGAGTCTCCTTGCAGCTCTCCAAGAGGAGCCTTTGATGAGGAGGAGTCTCAGATCAGCCACTGCTGGGCTGTGTCTCTTACTGGGGCTGCAGGCAGTTGTGTTGATGGAAACCAGAGGCTCTGGAGGATGTGGGAGGGGGGAGCGGCGTGGCCAGGGGATGTACGGGGAGTGTTTTCCCCTCACAGTAACTACTCTGAGTTGCTCCTTCCCTCCCTCCCTCTTCCTTCTGTTCTCCTTCATCACCCAGGAGTGCAATCCTGGGTCGTTCTTCACACCATGCTGGTGTCCATCTCCTCACCTCTGCTTTGTCTTCCCCAGCCATCCCATTCTCTGGCTGTTCTACCCCCTGCTTCCTCCAAGGCACTGGCTCTTGCTTCTGTATTCTTGGCTTTATTTATTTTCTTATATCATCTTTATTTTTATTGGTGGTCAATCTGTGGGTAGGTCAGGACTCCTCGCTCACGTTTTCTCCCACTGCTGTGCTCAGGTATTACTAGCCAGATCCTTTCTGTCCTAAGTGTGGTTAAAGAGCAAAAATATCCCATTGGAGATAAAAATAATTCCTGTAAATAGGTGACAGAGGGTGGCTTTCCTGTATTTTGAGCTGACTTGTTCTCAGCAGATGTGTTTGGTTGTGACTTCTTTCAAACAAGCAAAGCTGTTCTTGGAGAGCCTGGAGGAGGCTGGCCCGTGGTTTGGTGGTATGAGATTGGTGGGAGCCAAATTCCTGTGTGGCCCATGGAGAACCCCTGTTCCAAGGGCACAAGTGAGCTAGCTGGTGGAGTTTGGTGGTGCTGGTGCTGGGTCTCCATGGAATGTGATCCACCGTCCGTGGGCATTCTGTCCTGACCCTGTCCTGGGTGGTGTGGAGCTGGTGGCTCTTGGCTGGTGACAGGTTGTGTTGTCCATGATGGGTGAGGAGGCGGCTCTCCAGCAGGACAGGTGAATAGATCTACTGGCAAACCAAAGCTCTGAAGAAGTCCAGAGCTTGTCCTCAGAGAGGGAGAGCTAGTTGAGCTGGCTTGCGTCCTCGCCACATCCACTGCTGTTTTATAAAGGGTGTTCCTAAAATACCAAACCTGAGAGATTATCCAGATTTTGGCCCAATTCTGCTGATTTGCCCAAAACTTTGGAAGCACCTCAGGGTCTCCAAGAGCCAGTGGATGTTGAATGATGATGCTTGGTGGGTTCTGGATAAAGGTTCTGCAAGCCTTGAAGCTGGGAAACCAGCAAGGCTCTTCTGTAGCAGGCACAGACTCAGTTTCTCCCTCCCAGCTCCAGACCAAAAACGCAGGGAAAAGACTTCCCCAGGCTGGAAGAGCATTGGCATCATTCCCTACTCTGGCTCTCTGTGCTCTGGGACCTTGTCTGGTTTAAGGGACCTCTTGGCTGATTGACATTTCATTCCAAAATTGCGGGCAGGCCGGGAATGTTTCACTATGCCTCTGATCCCTGCTGGTATCTGCTCGCTGGGGAAGAAGCACCTTGTCCAAATCCGGAGATATTTGCCCCCCAAAGTGGCTTCCCGTCGCTCTCCCCTCGCCCATGTAAACAGGATCCTGTGCTGTTTCTCCGCCAGAGCCCTGCCTGTGTTTTCCCGTTCCCCCTACTTCCACCTCCCTCCCCTACGGAGTTTATAACCTCCTGTGAAATGCCTTTATTTACAAATTGGCATCCTATTATAATCTGAAATTGAGACATCTTCCTGTGGAACTAGGATTGTATATTTGTCCCAGGGATAAACAATTGCTTGGGAATTTTTTTTTCTTTAAGTCACTTATTTTTGGTTTATTTTTGAGTTTACGTAGTTTTAATATTTTTTAATTTGCTTTAAGTGTCGCAGGGCGTTGCACCCTTTCCTTCCCAGCCTCGCTGGGAGTAGTGACCCCCTGCTCCTTGCTTACCTAAAAGCCACAGTCCCGTCCTGGAAAGGACAAGGTTATCAGGGGTTAATGCCAGGATGACAGCACTGGAGCCTCTGGAGCAGAGCAGGCTGCCTGCCAGACTAGGAGCCTCCCGGCTCGCCTCGCACATCATCTGACCGTGGCCGACTGGGAGGAGGGAGCTGGTGCTTGGCACCAACCCCGGGCTCTTGGCTTGGCCACCCGCTCCAGTTCCTTCAANGCTGGGATCCTCCTCCCAGCTCTGGGCGTTTCGCCGATTAAAATCCTTCCAAAGCAAATAGAATCCATTTAATAATTACTTTTAAGTGCTCTCGAGCCTCTTGAGCCTTTCCTAGATACTCTTCTACAATGTGTTTTTAAAAAAGAAATGATAGCAGACGTGCTGCCCCCATTAGATGGTTTCAATCCATACCTGTACAGCTTCATTAAACCCATTTTTCCGGACGCCAGTAGATTTTCCCAGCCAAACAGTGCCTTTGGAATAGCTGATGACAAAATGCAGAAGACCCCAGAACCAGCAAGTCCATCATAGCAGGGATGGCAGTGGGAACAGTGATGGGCTCACCTGTGTTTTAATCCCACAGCCTGGCACTTTTTAGGGAATAATGAGTCTAGGAAGGTGAATTTGTGAATTTTGGAAGTTGAGTGTCTCTTCAAAGTGCTCTCTGCTCACGGTAGCTGTCCCCATGAGCAACTTGATCACTGGGGACATTTAAAACTGGATGTGACAGAAACACTCGTAGAGGAGCAGCCCCGGGGCTGGCAGGGATGCGAGCTGCATCGTTTCCATCCCCGCTGTCTGCCAGTGGGTATCACTTACACTAAAGGAACCAGTAACATTAGCCACATGCATTTCCCTGCCACGGGCATGGGGGGATGCCTGCTCCCAGCCACCACCAGCACCGTAAACCTCCCTGCCAGCTTACACCGGGGTGCAGCGCTTTTTAGGGTGCCCAGGACAGAACTGTGGGCAGGGACCCTGTCCCCAGCCCTAGCTGTGCCCCAGCAGGGTGACAAGCTGGGCAGTGCGTGGGTGCCAACCCCTCTGCCGTCCCCCGCCGGCGTGAATGACCCACGCCGCAGCCTGGCCGCCTGCCTACTGTCACAAAGGAGCTTCCTTCCCGGTTTATTTTCAGCGCTGGGATATTATTAACCGCTGAGGCACAGCCTCTGCTCTAACCACCCTCGCTTTTTGCCTAAATCGCTTTGTTTTCGCCCGCCGCTGGCGTGCCGCGGTGCCGCCGGGGTACGGCTGCGTCACGGCTGCTGTTGAGGAACAGAGGGCACGGAGGAGCCTGATCCTGCACGGGGCTGAGGGCAGCCAAGGGAAGGAGCTCGGCGGCTCGCAGGATTTCCGCCTGCTGTCTTTGGATTAGCCCCTGGGTTTTATTT
>VXBI01010334.1:0-11638 GCA_013397375.1 Toxostoma redivivum
AGATCTGTAGAAAAGCTGTTCAGAAGACACATGCTATAAACAGCAGAGGAGAACAGGCAACTCTGGAAAAGTTTCATTGCTTTTTTTTTTTATCTACTCAGGCTAATCAGCCCTTGGGTGTGCTCCTCTCTCCCCACTCACTACAGAAAGTGCTCAAATGATCAGTTTAGATATGGACAACAGGTTGAGGGAGGGGGGATTCTGCCCCTGTGCTCCTGTGCTCAGGTGAGACCCCACCTGCAGAGCTGCCTCCAGCCCTGGGCTCCAACAGCACAAGGACGTGCAGCTGCTGGAGCCAGTGCAGAGGAGGCACGGAGCTGCTGCAGGGCTGGAGNGGCGGGGGGGGCACGGAGCTGCTGCAGGGCTGGAGCCCCTCTGCTCTGGAGCCAGCCTGGCACAGCTGGGGGTGCTCAGCTGCACAAGAGAAGGCTCCAGGGAGAGCTCAGAGCCCCTGCCAGGAGCTAAAAGGGCCTGATAGAAAAGATGGAGAGCAATCTTTTACAAGGACAGATAGTGACAGAAGAAGAGGAATAGTTTTAACCTAAAAGATGAATGATTTAGATGAAATGTTAGTTTTAATCTCACATAGTTGTTGCAAAGAAGCTAGAGCTCTCAGCTCATCCCAGAATCCCAGAATGGTTTGGGTGGGAAGGGACCTTGAAGCTCATCCCAATCCACCCCCTGCCAGGGGTAGGGCATCTTCCACTATCCCAGGTTGCTCCAAGCCCTGTCCAGCCTGGCCTTGGACACTCCAGGGATCCAGGGGCAGCCCCAGCTGCTCTGGGCACCCTGTGCCAGGGCCTGCCCACCCTCCCAGCCAGGATTTCCTTCCCAATATCCAAATCTGAATCCACCCCCTGCCATAGGCAGGGACAATTGATTGAAGGCAGGAACTTCTGGTGATCCTCAATTCCTACTCATTGCTATCTGGAGAAGCCCACCTTGAAGCTGTGACAGTTTGCTCAGAGCCTTCTCCAATGAAGGTCCCAGTATCCCCAAGGAAATTCCACAGTTCCTCCCAGCCTTATAATGTTGAATGAATGCTCCCACTTCATAAATTTGCCTTGAAATTCCACAAAACTTCAGTAATTTGTTTCAGGATGGATTTTCTTTCCTTTCTATTTATGTAGTGCTGCCAAAAATTAAACAGCAGAGAAAAAAATCATATAAAAATAGTTTGATTTGTGGCCCAGAACCACAAGCAGTTTGCCAATTTACTTTCAGCCCTAAATAAACTTCTTCTTTTTTTTTTTTTTTTTTTTTTTTTCTTTTTTTTTTTTTTTTTTTCCTTTTTTTTTTTTTTTTTGAGGTCAGATAATGGAAAGTGCTGCAGATGGGATTCAGTTACCTAACTAATAATATCTCTCATTCTGTTCTAGGCCTTGAGAGATATCAAAAGCTTAGGTGAAAAGCAGTAAGATTCATGTCACTTACTCTAAGCTCAATCTATTTTTGCAAATAACAACAATCCTGGTCTTTTTGGTGATTTTAATTCAGGAGCATAGGCCACCAGAAGCTGTGAATTACTCCAACATCTAACACAGCAGTATTTTTTGGTTTCATCATTAATAATAAAACCTTCTTGCCAAATAGATCTACTGAGTTGTGGACAGGCATCTGCCTTGCTTTGAATCCTGTCTTTGGAACTGATTTTTTTCTCATTAGCTCCTAACTGGGAAAGCTATCTATTTAAGCTGCAGGTCTAGGAAGCTACCCATGCTAAGAAAATTTCACCAGCTGTTGCCTTACTTCCAAAATTTAATTATCCATTGAACTTGAAGTTCTTCGTCCACATATGGTTACCCTTACATCAGTAAGTACAAGCAGATATAGCCACTAAAACTGTACGATATTTTTCTTTTCAGAATAGAATGTTGCATATTTGAAATGTCATAAATTACATTACTTAAGCAAAGGTGGACTATTGATCAACAAAAGCCCCTTACTAGGACACTGAAAAATATCTCAGAATTGAAATATTAAAAGCAGTAGAATTTTAGAATTAACTGTTAAATGAGTACTACTGAAAATAAGAAAGCTCTTTAAAAGATAGCATTTGATAGTTTGGGAGCTACAAAATACTGACAGCTTGCCAGGATCACATGGAACATACAGTCCCTCCAACAAAGATGGTTACACATAATTTTTACTTGCAAAATTACTTACAAGATATTGACAGGAGCAGCAGCAAAACAGAACTGATAACTGAGCACACAGTTCTCACATTGCCAGGAAAAACAGGCCAACAGCTATTTCCTTCTCAGATCTCAAGCTGGGATATATATAACTGAGTTCACAAACCAGAAATGCTCATCTGCCCAGTCTTAGAGGTTCAAAAAGTGGCATTTTGCTGAAACCACACAAGTAGCTAAGAACACCAAAAATATTATCAGCGTTTAAACTTGTCACACCAGAATTTCAGACTTTAAAGGTCAAAGACATTAGTGTGAGATTTCACTTCAGAAGTTGTACTTCTCTTCCTGTTCTTGGAAAAGGGAGCAGGAAGCTCCTCAATGGCTCCACATCCTTGCTGGTAAGATCCAGAAAGACTCAGTGAGAACATCAGTGAAGTAGGGGTTTTTGTACTAATTAAAGTTAATTTTCCAAACAGAGGCTGCATTGACAGTTATAATCAATAAATTTAAATATTTTACACCATGTCCAACACCCAAATAGCAAGAAACATTCTTGAGAGTTTTGTAAGGCAATTGCATCCTACTTCTTTGGGAAATAATTGGAAAGTTAATAAACGAACACTAAGAGTAAGAACTGATGATGATGGGCAAATGCAATAAAAAGTAATTTTCTTGTTCTGTGACTCTGAATCCCATTAAAGCAATTCACCTGCCCTGCATCACCTCCTTTGGCTCACTCTTTCCCAGAAATGAACTATTGATTACATCTCTAGTCTGTCATTTTCAATGACCTAGCAAGCCTCCCACACACCAATTGAACAAATTGTTTCCAGGTAAAAGCTGTTCTGAGAATGAGATAGACGTAAATTCATCAAACTCAACCAAAAAAAAGGGGCAATTCTAATTCAATCCTGTAACAATATGGTCCTTTAGAAGCTCTACGCACTTAGACTTGAGTTATCTGGGAACTTTGCAACCGCTTGAGTCTATCCTTCTCTTCATGCATGGCTCCCCAGGTGCCATCCAGAGCGTCCTACCAAGGGTCAGAGAATGAACAGCTGACCTAGTTTAATGAGACAGGTTGTTTTCCATTTTTCCAAGTTTTTTCCCATGTAAATCCTGGAGTTCTGAGGCTCCTGGGTGCACCTACTTTATCACATTCACTGTAGTCAGTGATAGATCTGTAGCTATCACACAACCTTTTCATCTTGGACAACTTGGTATTTTCAAAGCACTTCCATATCCTGTGAAGGAGATACTATATAAATGCAAATATTGACTATTCCCATTTTATCACTTTTCCTGTCAAGAAAACACTGCTTGCAGTTTTCAATACTTTAAAAAACATGTATGCCCGAAATACAAAGTAGACTCCTAAAAATAAGTTAATATTATAATAAACATATTAACAGCCAAGAATAAAATCACTCTGCAAAAGCAGAGATTTAGACTTGGAGGAAACTAAGACTGGTGGTCAAAAATCCCTGTGCTCCTTAAACAGCTTAATCCAAAGTAGCTGCACTCTTTCAAAGCCATGATTCATATACGTATTGATATGCTCTAGAAATATCAGAATCACTCTAGAAACAGGTTTAGGTACTTCTGTACATGGATCCTAAACCAAGCTTATTTGGACTCTGTCTAACACTTGGATAATTTTTTAGCAAAAAAACTACTTGTTTGGTTACTGTTGATTTAAAATAATACAAGTAATTAGTCCATCAAATCCTTCAATCTGATGTACCTGTGGAAAAGTCTTTTGAGAAGCAAGCTGTGTGTATAACCCTCCTGGCCAAACAGTGCTGAGCACAGGGCCAGTGGGTGGCTGGGGGGTAATTTTGTTCTTCAAAATAAAGCTGTAATAGGCCGTGGGTGCTGCATCATCCCTCTGGAGTGCAATTAATTGCAATTACTGCAGCCTGTGTTTGTGGCTTCTGACTCCTGCAGGAATAGCTGAGTATTCTCTTTTTGCCCATGAAACAATGCATTTTTTCTCTTGTGTTTTATCTGATATGCTCCTGGTCCATCTTGGTTTTGTGTTTTTTTTTGAGGGGGACTCTTGGCTTTTATCTTTCTTTCTCTTCCATGATGTCTTTGCAACCTTGAAAACCTGGCATGCAATTAGAGTGTGTAATGCCAGAGAGGTGCAGTGCTGCTATCAGACTCCCCTGCACATGATGGAAAGATTCATTACTGTAATCTCCCAGCAAACTGGGGGAAAGTGGATAATAGATACTAGATAAGAGATTTACTTGAAACCAGAGAACAATATCGCAAATCTCTTTCTGCAAGGACTGAGCCAGTGTCACATTCATGGGGTCAGGTGCCCAGACATGGGTTCCTTTTCCTCCCATTCCCACCCCACACTGGGATCACCTGCCCTGCTATTTGGTTGGATGGGGTCCTGCACAACCTGCAGCGTCAGCAAACACCCTGAGCACTCATCCCTGAAAATTCATGCTCAAATAAACATTCCTTTGATTAACTTGGCAGCATCTGCCCAGTGCTCAAATTCTATTTAGGTAACACAGGAGAAAACACCCTGCAACCCCACAGAAGGCACGTTGAGGCAAATCAGCCCTGAGTCAGATTAAATGGGACTTAATTTGACTTCTGATTTGTTTACACTTCATCACACAGCCAGTCTCCATTATGATCCCTCTTTATTTCCTACTTCTGCAATTTCACACCATTCTCTTAACATGAGACTATTATTGGAATTATTCAAGTACTCCAAGGTTTTTTGGCAACTCTGTTACCTGCAGGTGTTAGCAGCTTCTAAAGGAAGCAATCTAAAGTCCACGTGAAGTTCTGTACATAATTGTAAGAGATCTTTAGCTTTCAATTTGCCCTCCCATAGCATGCATCTTACAGATGTGCCCTACCTGCCTCTGAACTCCCACTTCCTGACATAACAAAGGTATTTTACTTTAAAGAGAAAAATTGTAATTTGAAAAAAAACTAAATCCTTTGTATTTGGAGTTGACTCACTGTTTTTAACCAGGCTTTCAGATTAATGCAGATTACTGTGGAGCCAGGTTTCCCCTAAAGCTTGTGGGAAGGGATCAGAAACGTGGTGAGCAGAGAGCAGCACATACTCTCTGCAAGAAATCCAGCCAGACTAGGGGAGCAGCAGCATCCTGGTGCTTTGCAATCAAATTGCCCCTTATTCTACTGTGATTGCTTATTTACCTTCCACACCTGCTGTGGCTGCCCTCCTGTCTTGCCAGGCTGCCCCTTTCTCTGTGTTTCTCCTGCACTGCCACTCCTGCTTCTCTCACTCTTTGACTCATGGGCTGTCCCTCTCTTTCCTCCCGGATTGTAAAGCCAGATCCAGCCTTCACCCTCTGCATCACAGGCAGCTTCCACCAATGCTGGATTTCAGTTTTCTCCTGATGTCAAGTTTCAGCCCAGCCCACGGCTCTTGCATCATGAGCTGGAAAACCCTCCTATGCTTCAGACTTTCCAAGGGATGTTTGCACAGAAGCAGCAGTATTATTCACTCTGTACTTGATGCCCTATTTCTTTTGCAGCTTTCCTCTCTTATGTACAAGAAACAGCTGTTTGTGTTGAGGGAAGCCTCTTTCTTAAGCTAAATCCCTTGCCTTTCCTGGAAACAGATCTTTCTGTTACTCCAGTAGCACTGAAATTCCCTGGATTTCAATAAAACTTCTCAAAGGAACATTTCTTCTATCGGACTTTGTTTTTATATCCATAAGAAACATTTAGACCATTTTAAAGGGGATTATTTATCTCAAAATAATATGATTCTAAATCTAAAATTTTAATTCCATGCACCTTTTTATGCATATGAGAGCTAAAAAGAAAAAAAAAGGGGGAGGGGGGGATGAGGGGGTGAGGATGGTGAAAGAAATTACCTGCATAATATTTTTAGTTAAATGCTGAATCTACAGGGTAATCCTGCAAACCAGCTCATGAGCGACTGGATTCAAACACTGACCTGTTTGGGGCCACTCAGGTGTGTATATGGCAGCACAAAACTGGTTAAAATGTTCAGAATCTGGGTGTCAGCTTAATATCTGACTGAGGCTAGGACTGACTGCTGCTGTTAGTTTAACACACTGCACAAAGCAGCTTTCTGCTCCTGCAAAAAGCCCCGGGTGTAGATCATCTCCAGTGAGACTGAGCACTCACAGCAGATTGCTGATGACTTCTGGAGGAATGTCCCTGCCTTGTCAACTCTACATCGCATTTTGCACAGCAAATCATGTTTGAAGTTTTAAAGCTGGATAAATGTGCGAGCTTGATTACAGACGCTGATGCAGATAAGATTGTGGAAGAGAAGTTACATTGCAGGGTTAGACCCTTTCTCGTACAATTCCATGCCAGATCTGTGAAATTTTGTACCACACCTTTGAAATTATGTAATAATTTAGCGGTTTACTTGACTTAAAAAGCAGTTGGAGAATGCTGTCTCCAAGCTCTGAACAAGTCTCTGTTTAAATCATATACCACTAAATCTGGACTCTCTAACTCAGTGAAATTAATGGCTGTACCATAGTCTAGCTTTCAAATCAGATATATTTTCAGGATTCAATGGGATATACAGGAATAGGAGGGATAAAATTTTGTTTCATCATACAGAAAAGGCAGTAAAAAGAAAGGGAGAACATCATTTTCACCCAGTCCTGAGGATCAAGGAGAACTGGCAAGTTCAGACCAAGTATCTCAGGAGTGAGAACTCACAGAGAGTTTTATCTCAAGGTAACAAAGCAGATCAAAAGGCACTGGTTTCAGAAATGCTGTAAATGTGCCTGCACAGGCTACTGAAGAGATCTGGCACTTCTGAGAAGGGAGAAGATGAGGTCCTACTGCTTCCAAGGGATATTGTTATTGACACAGCAGTGTCCACTGTCACCTTCAGAAAACCTTGCTGCTTTCTTTTGCTGTGGTGTGGCGCAGCACCCTGACCCCAGAGATAAAACATCAAAAATACAATAAACACTCAGCACATGGAGAGTGCTAACAGAGCACACATTTGCTGGGAAAGCAAGATGCTGCCACTTTGCTACTAATGTCACAAATTACATTCTCATAGATGCTGCCAGTTCTGCTCTGCTCAACATTTGAGAAATAAAAGAAAGCTTTCTGGAAAGAATACAGTGATGATGATGATGATGATGATGATTGATGATGATGATGATGATGATGAAACCCAAATCCTTCAAACAGCATATAGAGGCACAACTGCAGCAGGGCAGATGAGCAGTGATGATATGCTCCACTGACAAGGGGTGACACTTACAAGTCACTGCCTGGAAGTACAACTCGGATTGCAATTGGTAAGAGAATATGCAGTATTTGCTTTGCATTTCTACTTGTTTGTCAGTTTGAGTTAGTTTGTACTACTGTGCATTTTCATCCCCTGGGTACAACAGGCATGAAGGAGATAAAGTAAGAGAAGTAAAGGAAGAAGAGAAATGGAGGCACAGCTAGTTTTCAGGAGTGTAGTGAATAACTCAGTATTTTAGGCCTGTCACAGCCGTTCTACAACCACATTGCAAAGCTGGTAGGTTACAGCCTTGCCCAAACAGGCATCCACAATTTCCTTTCAGCCCTGCTGCCAAACATACCTTGGAGCTTCTAAATGTTTGGGTACTACAGTGCAGAAACCTAGTGTAGAAACACCCTATGTGCAGGGAATTTGTGAGAAGTGAATTTTGCCCCAAGGGATTTTCTGCAGACAGAAATGACAGAGGGGAATAGCCTAGTAGAGTTTTTTAAAAGGACTGGGCAGTGGAAATACCCATAGTCAAGACAGAGGTAGTAGCTCTAGAGATAACAATGAGATGTTTTTGGAGAGATATAGCCCCCTCCATCTTCAGAACCAAAGCTAGTCATTAAATTCCTTATGATTACAGATGAGCTTCCCTGCATGAGTTTCTTATTTCAAAACTGCCATGTGCCCAAGATTTATGCCTTTTTCCTCAGAAGCCACAAGCAGCAGCCTTCCTCAGAAACTGTAGTGTGCTGACCTGATACTGAGGTATGAGACTGAAACAAACACAACTACTTCTGCTTTTTGCCATAAGCTCGGATTACACATATGTCCAAAGCATTTCACCACATCTCACAGAAATTAAGGCCCTGGGGATAAAGGAGTTCGCTGTGCAGTTGTTGGCATGTCTGGCCAAACAGAGGGGAGCAGGATGACAGGCACTCAGGTGGTGCTAAAACTTCAGCAGCATCACAGTCTGAAGAGTTACTCAGAAACTTGAACAACAAACAATAAATTCTGAAATGCAATACTTCCCAAGCAATCAACTCCAAGGGTGGGAAGGAAGCACTGAGACCAAGCCAACTGCAGGTCAGTGTTATTGCAAGGGCATAAAAACTGCCTGAGGATCAGTGTTGTTTTCTTTCAAGATGGGGAAAGATTTCTTCTCCTGGAATTTCAGCATCTTAAAGTCTCCATTAAGGCTGGGGAAATCCAAGCCTCTGCAAACTCTTCAATATTGTAAAAGTGGTTCAAACAACTAGTGAGAAAAGATTTCATACCTTTTCTCTTTTTCTTCTGGGGTTTTCTCTGAAGTGGGACCTGATCTTACAGTTACATTTGAAGATGGAGGAACACACTCTTCCTAGCCACAAACAGAAAAGCTGAGTACACATTAGAACAATCATATTTGCCAGAGAAGACAAGAGAAGGAAAATTCACAGTCAGAACTGGAACATTATTGCACCATATGCTTTCCAACAGCCAAGCACAACAGGGGCCCTGCACAATCCTTGCCTTACTGCACCCTGTTGTATTTCCACCTGGAAAGACATATGGCAGTTCCTAAGAGAGAAAATGTTCCTTTTTCTTTTTTTTTTCCTAATGTTAATGTTATTTCTCAGCTCTAAAGGAACATTTGATTATGAAACATGCTCAGCCCAAGGATGGAAAAAAGTCTTCCTATCTACTCCCACTGATGACGAAAACAGGTTTGTTGACCTGTTGGTATTATGGTCAAATGAAAATTTGAAGGCATGGCTTGAATGCTACTTCATCTCATGCATCAGTGACAAAATTGCCTGCTCTGCAGAAACCTGGTGCCTCACAGTTATGACAGGGACACTAAAAAGTGTCCTGGAATCATCCTTCTGCTTATGAAATGAAAAACACTCTTTTGTAAAGAACTGACCAGAAGCAAACATTGAGCACAACAAGAGTTGCTTTAACCTCTAATTACAGTCAGTTTAAAATGCCATTTTTTTACTGAGAGCACATTCAAAATTACAGTAACCTTGTCATGAGTGCTACTGTGTAAGGGAAGTAGTAGTTATGCTAAAAGACATAAGAATAAGAAATTACATCAAAAGCTCTTATAAGTACTCTATTATCACGCAGGTTAGTAGAAATATTTTAATGGTGATGTTATTGTAGCAGTAATATTTTTCACCTCCTTTCACAGTAGCTCTGAAAGAGCTATGTTGGTCACTTCTGCTAGAAGAGGGCCATATTTTAAAAGAAAACCTGCATAAAGTTGATTATTACAAGTCTCACCACCCCCTGCCACCGCTGGGTATAAGAGAAGCATGGTGAAACCCTGCATTATTTCACCAGCCTTGATTAGTATGGTTGTGAAGGGTTGTTCCACCTCCCTTTAGTGAGATTGCCCTTCCTCTGCCCACCCCAAACTGCAGCTTAGCCCTGTGACATCAACTGCCTTAACAGGCTGTGACCAGAGATTGCCCCAGGCAGCTGATCCAGCTGGGTCTCAAAGTGACTACTCCTCCATCACAGATATTAAAGTGCTCACTGTGGTTTTACCACTGTCACACAATCATTCAGTTTGGAAAAGCCCTCCAAGACCATGGACTCCAAGCTGTGCCCAGTCCCCACCGTGTCCCCAGCCCAGAGCTCTGAGTGTCACCTCCAGCCCTTCCTCAGACACCTCCAATGATGGGGACTCCAAACCTCCCTGGGCAGCCCCTTCCAAATCTTGACTATCCTTTCCATGAAGAAATTCCTGCTGGTGTCCAATCTAAACCTTCCCCTGGCCCAGCCTGAGGCCGTTCCCTCTCCTCCTGTCCCTGTTCCCTGGGATAAGATCCCAAATCCCCCCTGGCTGTCCCCTCCTGTCAGGGAGTTGTGCAGAGCCACAAGGTCCCCCTTGAGCCCCCTTTTCTCCAGCCTGAGCCCCTTTCCAGCTCCCTCAGGATGCTCCAGCCCCTTCCCAGCTCCGTTCCCTTCCCTGGACACGCTCCAGCCCCTCGGTGCCTTTCATGAATGGAGGGAACACGGCTGCCGGGCCTGGCGTCGGCTGGGAGCTTCCATTCTTAATCTGCTCATTTCCCGAAAAATAAGACTCATAGTTTCCTGGGATTCTCCAAGCCCAGTGCACGAGGGTTCACCCGTGGCTGCTCGTTCCTGGTGGAGCATTCCTGGATGGCTGCTGGCCCCCTGCTCAGGACACTGGGGCCCACACCGCTCCTCTCCTCCATCACAGCGCGGCCTGCTCCCAGGTAAACAGATCCGACCTTCCCACTGCAATTTGGCAGATTCTCCCTCTACATCCAAAGTTGCCACAAGGATGAGTGGTAGCCCTTGTTTAACACACTGTAGAAAATCTGCCTGTGCCCTTCCTGAAACAGAACAACACTTAATTCCTTGTGCTTTCCCTTCTTTTTTCAGTCTGTCTTTTGCAACCGGAATTGAATGAACGCTACAACTAATCCCTTTTGAATCTTTGATGACATAGAACTACTTCTTCAACAATTTCACTGTATTGAAGATTATAATTTAAAATAATCATATATAATTGTAAAATAATATATTATAATAATAAATTATTTTAAGATAAGGAGATATTGTTAATTTCATTCACAAGCAGGGACCTTTTGCTCTTTGGCAAAGAGATCATGTAAAATTTCAGTAATGTCTTTCATTCATTTCCCAAATGTAGTCCGATGTCTTTTGATGAGGCCAGGCCTAAACTCTAAATGAGTTTGGATGAGTTACATACTCATTCATTTGGTCCAGGCAGATAAGAAAGTGTGTTTCACTAGCACAAATGATCACACAATCCATTTCAAATTTACACATAATTATCTTTGCTTAGCACTCTTTTCCTTACAGCTTTTCAAAAACAGTCATCTGGGGGCAAACTGGTTAAAATGACAAGAGCAATCCCACTGATTTAAGGAGAACTGAATAAATGCAGCACTAAGGCAGCGCTTCTGAAGATCATATGGGCTGCTTTTATGTGTTAGAATTAATATCAGAGATTCTCACACAACATCCAGTGAAGGAGCAGAAATAATACCATGTGGCACATCCTTCTTGTCATTCAGTCACAACACATCACAGGCAAATAAGAAGCTGAAATGCCTTCCTGAAGTGCCTGTCTCTCTCCATCCCTATGTAAGGCCTCCAAGGAAGATATCTCTGTCAAATGCTTCATATTTTCTGAGGTGGACAGAGGTGATTCTGAAGTGTAGGCAAAATCCAAGGAGATTGCTTAACTGTAGCCAGTGCTTAATTACAAAAAAAAAAA
>VXBI01010334.1:11697-30403 GCA_013397375.1 Toxostoma redivivum
AAAAAATCATTATAAAAAAGCAGCAAAATAATTTGAAGCTTTCTGACTAATACCTTTAAAGGACTGGCATGCTGTTAGAGAAAAAGCCTGCTAGGGAAAGAAAAGTTAAAGTCACACTTAATCTATAACTATATACCCCTGATTATCAAGATTAAATTAAGTTCCATACTCAAAGGTTCAGACACACATGCTGCTTGACGTAACAGATTTCCAAATAAAAAAAAAAACACAAAATATAGCAACACATTAAGGAAACTTTCAGTGCTACCCTGGAAAATCCCAAATGCTGGGAGTTAAAATTATCCACTGCTTTTCCAAGATTATTATGCCAAACAACTTCAACTTACAACTAACAAGATTTTCTTTTCCCACTCCTGAAAATCAAAAATTTTAGGCTTTTCTGCTCTGCACAAAGTTTACTGGCATCAGTTGTGCAGGTTTTCTAATACTGTTTTGGTCAGGTAACTTTTTGCTCCCATGAACCTGTCCATCACTGTTTTTATTTGCACAGAGATGTTGTAAAGCAGATTTAAAATACTATTTTAGTATTTTTTAGGTCAATAATTTGAGTATTTTGAGATGCAGCACTTCCTTGATGAGAAACCTGCAGGACTGCTCCCTTTCAGTATGTGAAATTAGCAGCTGAAGAGAAGCTTTTGCTCCCATCAGGTATCTTACAGCAGTGAAAGATTTTGTTGTAGAATGATTTAGCAATAAAGTTATGAGTCTTTTAGTTCTCATGCATCATTACTAGAAATCCAAACAGGTATTCTACTGAAATGTGGACAAACCTTCTGTCTTCAGAGGATCTCTGAGAGTTGTTAGGGGTAGATATAGAGAAAAGCAATTGGTAAGTGAAATATCAATACCAAATAGGCTGCAGATTGATCTTGGTTAACTGCAGTGCTTTAATAATGCAAATGAGAAAACAATGCAAATTAGAAAATATTTTAGTCAATGCATTTGATATACAGAATAAAATTTTAAGCTAAGGCTGGGCCATTTTTATCTGGGGGGATTAAAATTTGAATTGTTCTGGGTGAAGTCACCTATGTATAAGCAGGTGAAGGCAGACTTGAGCTCTTCAGATATACTTGGAATTCTCAAGATCTGAGGCAGCACT
The DNA here is from genome assembly GCA_013397375.1 of Toxostoma redivivum. Taxonomy (NCBI): domain Eukaryota; kingdom Metazoa; phylum Chordata; class Aves; order Passeriformes; family Mimidae; genus Toxostoma; species Toxostoma redivivum. Next base: position 12,821 of record VXBI01010334.1, read on the forward strand.
GATGTGGAAATTAGAGAGAAATGATAATTAAGTTGTCTTCTGCTTGGCTACCCTGGGTGATAGCCAGAGAGGATCCTGCCTGTCCACACAAGCCCATGTACCAATAAACTTCAGAAACACCCATCCTCTAAACCACTGAATGTTATCAAAATTTATTTGAATAGACAGGGCATGGAAAACCAAGTACTCCATGCAGTACAAAGCAAGGCAAACGTATCTGAATTGAATAGAAAGTAGAACTAGACCAAAATGAAATGCACAGGAAAAATCTGAATATGTGCATGAGAAAGGGTGGATGCAGTGCAAAACAGGGTAAGTGAAAATGGATTAAAACTGTGAGAAACACTGGATGTTGGAAATGGCTCTCCCTGTTCCATTATGGCATCTCCTGCCACACAAGTGTTAACTAGCAAGCAATTTTTTAACTGTTCCAATATACATTACTGAATAAGGCTCTGGGTCTTTGTACCCTCTGTACAATGGTGATAAAATACTGGGTACAGTTTGAACCAACTTCTCCTCATGGAGCCTCAGCTACCCTTTGATAAACCTCTCTTTTCAACATTTTCCAATTCTCCAGAATTGCTGGCCTGCTCTTATTTACAGCCCTCTAAACACAGAACAATTGATCACTTACACAGAATCATTTTAGATTCTCCTCCTAAGCAAACTCCAGCATATTAAAGAAATCAAGTCTGGCAGAAGGCAAGTACAAAAATAATGTCTCTTCAATTTCCCTTCTGCCTTTAAAATGTGTGCTGAATTGCACACAGCTCTTTCATTCTACAGGAACAATTTAGATGATTATACTGATTGAAGATACAGCCAGGAGGGGGTTCAGTACAGCACTCTCCACATCCAGGGCTGAAGGCGATGCTGTGGAGGAGAGAATAAGGACAGTAATTGCTCCAGAAACAGAAAAGACCATGCTTTTAGCAAAAAAAAAAAAAAGAAAAAGAAAAAAACAAATGTGGGAAGAGGAATGGTTAGCACCTTCAAGAAGGTTTTTGTAGGTAGTGAACAAGCTGAAAGACACTTTATGGAAGAGCTGTCATTTTTAAATGGAAAGGAGGTCATACAAAGAATAAAATGCCCGTGAAAATGGCATGCCAGTGTACTCTGGGTGGCTTTTTCCAGGAATTTGTTAACTTCCAAACTCTTCAACACTTCTGTAAGCTTTGTTTTCCTGCACAGATTGGCATAAATTGGAAAGGAATAAAAGACAGAGGAAAGCAAATTTCAGTTATATGTATAGGACTATGCCTGAGCACCAGCTCTGCAAAATGATCCGAAAATTGTGTGCTTAAATGCACATAAACACGAGGAAAATTTGGTTTTGTTACCAGACATCAAACCTTCAGAAAGGACTCTTCATGCTGACGAACTGTCCACAGAACTGAAGTTCACACTGCACAAGCAAGGCCCTCACAAGTGCTGCTCAGCTCTTAAGAACAAAACAGCAGCACTTCTCCTCTGCTATGACACAGCCAGGTTGTTTAAAGGAAGCTATTTCATATCTTCTTCACAACCCCTCGAATATATGCTGAAAGAAAAATGTGCCTTTGGGCAGGAAAAGCTTGGCAGAGAAGTGTCTTGTGAGCATTTCCTCTTGTTTAGGGAAGGAGATGAGCAAAAGAGCTCTTCTCCTTCTTGGCCAAGTAAATATATAGATTATTTTGGCTTGAACAGAGGTGCTGACAAGGCATCAAACACACTGGGCTTACAGCCTGCTCAATGTGAAGTTGTTAATTGTCTGGCCAAAGAAAGTTTGTAGCTCTCAGATCCAGCTTTTCCTCTGTTATGGCACTGCTTTGAGGAGCATGGTGGAAGTCATACCTGCTTTTTAATAAAATGAACAATGCCCTTGAGGCAACATGTAATTTTGAACTCCTGGCTGAGCATTTATGACCACTGAAATTGCTGTTTAATTAATAAAAACAACCTTACAGGCCAGAATTTCCACATTCCCACATTCTGACGCTCTCCAAGTGCATCTTCTTGCTATTTTGTTATTTTAAAATAATTTAATCATACTAGGCTTCATCCAGTTGAGCCAGGTCCTGCAAGTTCTCCTTTTGCAGCTCTGTGGAAAGTTACAGCAGCATTTTTCTAGGCCCAAGGCTGATAGGGGTTTTAAAGAGGACCTTTCATTCTGTAGGGCTGATACAGCCATTTAGCCCATCCATAGCACTTTGTATATAATAATATGCTTGATTTGATATTCATCTTTCCTGACCTTCAGTTCTTAGGAAGTATTACTGTATAAATGTTCCCTTAGCTTGGTCCCTGAAGTTGGTGCTTTTCAGTGAAGTCATTCACACACTCACTCTGTGCTTGACAATTTAATTACCTAATATTTCTAAAAGACGCTTTTGGATGAAAGTCTGTATTAGAAACCTGAAGTGCTGTTATTACTTTAGTGCCTTCCATGACAGCGAGTTATTTTTAAAGGGACTCGGTGTCATCCCTGCACACTCCAACAGGGAACTGATCAGTCATTTAACTCATTTTTAAAGTAACTAATGAGGGGTTACAGCACTGACTACCTGCTCCAAGCCAGGAATCAAAATTAAACATCCTCAGAAGGAAATCCCACTGCAAAGGTGTGGAGGGTTCAGGCACTGCCCAGGCTCCCCAGGGAATGGGCACAGCCCCGAGGCTGCCAGAGCTCCAGGAAAGTTTGGACACTGCTCCCAGGGATGCACAGGGGGGGATTGTTGGGGTGTCTGTGCAGGGACAGGGGTTGGACTGTGCCAGAGCTCCAGGAAAGTTTGGACACTGCTCCCAGGGATGCACAGGGGGGGATTGTTGGGGTGTCTGTGCAGGGACAGGGGTTGGACTGTGCCAGAGCTCCAGGAAAGTTTGGACACTGCTCCCAGGGATGCACAGGGGGGGATTGTTGGGGTGTCTGTGCAGGGACAGGGGTTGGACTGTGCCAGAGCTCCAGGAAAGTTTGGACACTGCTCCCAGGGATGCACAGGGGGGGATTGTTGGGGTGTCTGTGCAGGGACAGGAGCTGGGCTGGATGATCCTGCTGGGTCCCTTCCAGCTCAGGATATTTTATAACTCTACATTTAGAAAGAACTACTACTTGGACCAGTGTCTTGTGGTAAATCTCATATTTCTCCTTCCCTGCAGCTGGGAGGGAGAAGATATGGGAGTTGCCAGCGCACTGCAGGACACAAAACCTTCATTCCTTTCCTCTGCCAGGGATGGGTATTTACAGTCTGCTGCAACTCTGAGGAGGTGGGCAGGTAGGGAAAGTGTTGGTTTTTCTCTCTTTGTCAGTCTTTTGCAGGTATGGCAGCGCACCTGGTTGGGGTAGGTCACTGATTCAAAAATTCCGTTATGTTCTGCCTGCAAATTTGTGGATTCAATTAATTCAGCTGTAAAATTTAGGGTTCAACCCTGATCATCAGTATTTGTAGTAAGAGCACTGCTTTGGGTGAGGCTGGGAAAAGGCCATGTATATGTGTACAGTACAGGGCTGCAATGGACTCATCTTGAGGAAGAATCACAGAATCACAGAATTAGGTTGGAAAAGACTTCTGAGACCAATGGTCTGACCTCAGCTAGATCAGTGTTTTTATAGGGAAAATCAGTAAGATTGAAACGCTGTAGAGTGGGTCTTTTGGTTTTCTTCTAATTTACTTTACCCCTTAGCAAGCCTGCCCCATTATTTTTGAACAGAGCAGCTGTGGCTGCCCCTGGATCCCTGGCAGTATCCAAGGCCAGGCTGGATGGGACTTGGAGCAACCTGAGATAGTGGAAGGTGTCCTGCTCATGGCAGGAAGGTGGGACTGGATGAGCTTTAAGGACTCTTCCCACCCAAACCATTCTGGGATTCTATGATACTATGATTCTATCATTCTTTTAAATCACTGCAGTTCTCATAACATGTTTCACCCATTTTGAGTCTGTTTTGATTTTAGTGAACCAGTGGTAAACAGATGCTTGCACACCTTTGACTTTCTTGAGAATTAATGCTATTAAAATTCTTTCCCTTCTAAATTTTTTTCTCAAATTCTTGTAGTCTTTCCTTGTAGTAATGTTACTATTTACTGAAATGCTCTAGTTGCTCATGTCAGCTTCTGTAAGTGTTCTCATTTTTCTTTGGCTTTCAGGATATTTATTTCTGAGGTGAAGCATGTAATTGTTCATTAAAATAAGAATTTCAGCATCTTTAAGAGGAAGAGATGCCCTGCAGAAGAAGAAGGAGTCTAGTTTGGAGGCATTACTGGCAGCACTACAGTGTGGGCTACCCAAATAATTTCGGCTAGAAGTTAAAAGGGAGGAAGGTCATTTTCTGCCTGTACTGGCCATAAAACTTGGGAGTTTCAGAAAAAAAGTGAAGTTCTGTTTTTAAAAATGTGGCAGTGTTTCTCCCTTCTACAGATACTGCTTTTACCTCATTATTTTCTTGCTTGCTGGAGCACACAGAGGATCTTAAGCCCTCTGCAGCAAGCATTTCATGGCAAGATACCTTTGATCTGGTTGCTGACTGACACAGCAGAACAAATTCTGTAACAGCTCTTCAATTAAAATCACTTTAAATTAAATTCACTGCTAATTTTTAATCTGAATATGTGTTTTCAATTTTAATTAAGACCAAAAAAATTGTGATGCCAGTGCCTTTCTCTCTTACAGAGCAGCATACATGTCCAGGTCTGTTCTGGAATTTGTGTAAATGAAGTGGTAAATAAAAAGTTTAGAAGTGGATAGCATTTATTGATACATAATCCTGAAGTTCCTGCCACAGGATAACAACCAGTCCTGTTGAAATGATATGTCAATCAAGTTTACATTTAGAATTAGTGTAAATGGACACATGTAGGAGGCTTAAAATATGAGATAAAAATGAACACCTATGGCCGTATCTGGTCCTTGTCCCAAAAGAAAACCAGAGTGTGGCCTGTGTGTATAAATGTGGTGGAAACTTGAAGACAATGGAAAAAGTTTCTGTTCAAAATGCCATTATCTTTGTAAGCTAAATATTTATTGGGTGCAAATTTCAGTTGTACCGTTAAGAAAATGTAAAATTAGGAAGAAGAAAAAGCAGGAAAATAAATTTCTCAACACTTATGTAGTTATTTGCATTATGAAACAAGTGTACATAGCCCACTCCTGACATTATACTTAATTCTTACTAAGAGTCTTGATTTAATATTTTTTAGCACAGCACAACTTAAAAAACAGGGAAAACTATAAAAGTAGAAAGTGGTGGTACCATCTGTAAATGGAAAAGAAAGAGAAGAAAGAAATAGTTCAAAGTTCAGAAGAAGTATGTAAATGTTGCTGTGTGTGAGATTTTGGGTGCCAGAATACTGTAGAACTTTCTAGAAAAGGAATATCATTGGTTTTTTTATTAAACTGAAGAATAACCTAAAGGGTCAAATTCAGAAATGAGGTACCCTCATATGAGGTGGATCACTGACAAAAGTGTAAACATACACTAAAAATTGTCTTGTTTATACTAAGTTTCTGTTGGTGGCAAAAGAAGGAGGGGTTGGTTGGCTGTTGTCTGCAGACTTTTAAGTAGGAAAGAAATTTTAAATTAAAAGGGCTGTGGGGGAAATAACACATTTTGGGGTGAAGAGGCCAGGCTCCTGCTTAGATATTTCTCATTTCCAAACAGAGCTTGGCTATTTTAATGAGAACCAATTTCTGAGAAAACATACAATTAAAAAAAATTGAACTAAAGATCCAAAGTTAGTAAGAGAACATGCAGTAATTTATGTCTGCAGTGTATCTGTTCATGTACCAAAAAATCCTGTTTTGTCTCTTGCATTTAATTATATTTTGAGCTGGGCTGGTTGATATTTTAAATTAATATCTTATCCTTGCAGGAAGATGTGCTCATTAGCACACCAGCTGTGTTGGAAACTTTTGTTGCTGTAGCAATAGAAATGCGTGTTTAATTTGTTTTTTCAGTCATTTGTGACTCCAGCTCAGATAAGGAACCTATTTAGGTGTTTCTTGTGGGGTATTTTTCTTCACTTGATCAGCAAGTACAAACCACTGCTGTAACATGGGATTTCTTGTTTGCTTGTTTGCTATTCCCTATCATTTTTTCCTCCAAATTCTGTTCTTTTCCCTGTCCCTGTGAAGCACGTCCTGCATTAAGGGGATTTGCAGGAATAACCACATTAAAGGTGCTTGTGACAGACTGAGACTAGCCAAGATTAGTAACATCTCACCTGCCTTTGCTAAGGTGTCTCATGTACTTAACAGATAAATACCAGCACTTCTAGGGGTCAGGATTTTTTTTTCCTTTCTTTTTTTACAAGCTGAAAGAGTGGAAACACTCTTAGCAAGAGGTAGAAGAGTTATGGAAATAAGACTATTTCTTTCAGCTATACAATTTGTGAAAGGGGTTCTAAAAATTCTGCGCTTGGCTCATTAATGTTTTTTAAGAGGTTTTTGGCTGAGCTGGACCACCAGTTTCTAGAGTTGGTGGTTGTTTTCTCCAAGGGCGTGCCGGAGGATGGGAAGAGGAACTCACCTGGGAGGGCTCAGATCCTGGGAGACGGGGAGCTGGAGTGGGAGCAGAGTTTGGCACGGCGAGGAGCAGAGGTGGGAGGAGAGGAGAAGGATGGAGCTCTGGTGAGAGCTGCAGCTCTAGGCTGTGCACACCAAACCCTCCTGGAACATTTGGAAGGGATGAGCTGTTCTGTCCCTGCAAGTCTCTTCATTTTCTGTGGTGGTTGACATTGTGGTACAAAACCAGGGCTGTATTTTAAGTTATGCCTCCTCTCTCTGTACTCACACAAACATGCCAAAATGTGAATGGATATTTCTAACACTAAGCTTAAAAGCATGAACAACCTCGTTTCCTCTTTAGATTGTGAATTTATTGAGAGCAAAACCTTCAAACTTCATGTCAACATTTGTCCACTTTGGAAGAAAGCAATAGCTGATTTTTCATTATTTTTTCCTCCCTCCCAGGGTGAGTTTCACAGTAGAACAGAACAAATCAACCTTGTCAGACTCCTTGGTGTGTAGAGCATGCTTTCTTCAGCCAGAGCTTGAGGAACCTGATTCACAGACACACAGAAAAAGAGTAAAAAAGATGTATCATAGTGGAATCTACGTCGATTCTGTTTGTATCTTCTCTTCCTGTCTTTTTCTTAAAAGTCTGAAGACAGAAGAGGGCTCTGCTGAAAGCCTTGCCTCTCGCCAGATCTTTTTTAAGTGTACATGTGCCTCAAGCTGTGCACTACAGAGCATAAGCTCACAGTCCTCCAAGTGCAATCTGGGCAATTTTGGGGAAGAGCTTTTAGGTGGTACCCACTGACCATTCTCACCTGCTCCTCAGTGAGGAGGAAGATGCTTTAGAAAGGTGTCTTAGTAGTATCCTTCATTTTAAGTGGATTTCTTACTGTGGAGGGCTGTGCCTTGTTATTTTCTCCATCTTTGATGTCTGCAACTGCAAAGTTTTAAGGTGAATAAATTTAAAAGTGAATTGGAGCATTGCTCTACAAGTGTCTCACAGAGGTCATGCTGTGACTATTATGTTAGGGCGTTGGTTTTGAATAAGAATAAAAATTAATTACGTCAAAAGCAGAATTTTATATCCTAATAACTTTAGAAATTGAAATATTGAAGTATATTAAGAAGTATTGGCACCATAACAGTGTTGGCACAGTAATTGCCCAACAAATGCAACTTATAAAATCAGCAGAAAATTAAACATTAATAATTTATTATTTTTATTTTCTTCTCTTATAGGGCAATTTCTGTGAATTGTAAACTCTCAGACAGCACCTTGGCCTTCAGTTCAGTTCAGGGATGGTTTGGATTTTCTTATTGAGTTAATTGATTTCCCTGGAAATGTCGATTTCTTCTCTGAAGGTACAGCAACCCTCCTGTTGCTGATGGTGCCCTTGTTGTGACTGACTGTTTCAGGTAAACATGCTCTTCAGCTGGAAAGAGCTCAGTGTATTTTACTTTCCTCTTCTTAAGGGGGAAAAAAAATCATAAGTGATGGGAGAACCTTGTTTCTCTAACAGTTTGACTTCTAATTATATGAATACTGATATGTATGTTTAGTCTATGGCCTTTCCTCTATCTTAGGAGATTGTAGCAATTCATATTCAACCTGTGGGCTGAATGTAGAGTAAATACACATGTGTAGGAATGAAGGAAATAATGTGGGAATGCAGGAAATAAAGTCAACTTTTCAGTAAAATCCTGGAGAGTGGAGCTGCCTATCTCTCTTCTCTTTCCATTAGAAAAGTAAAGGCAACTGAGAATTATGGTTTTGGTACTAGTTTGACTTTCCCACTCACCACTTTACCAAGTAGATTAGAGGTCTTGCGCAGATATAATACAAGTTTTAATCGTGCTTGTATTTAATTAAGGGATTTGTGTACAGAAAGGCACAGTTTTGTGACAGGCTGTTGCAGAACATATGAAACCCATACTTATGATGAACAAAATGGACCATTCCTTGCTGGGATTGCAGCTGGAGCTGGTGGAACTTTACCAGAGTGTAGTGGAAAATGTCACTGTCATCATTCCCACATGTGGAGAAGGTGAAACTGGAACAATGAGAGATATTACAGTAAAGAAGATATAAAAACTTTACTGTGATTGAAACCCGGTTTTGGAGGGTAGCAGCCTTGAAGCAAAATAATTGCATACATTTATGGCAGTTCAGAGTCATTCTTCAGTCTCCTTCCCCCTTCATTGTCCCACATTCTTTTAGGGATGTTATTTCAGACCAAACAACTGGGGAGTGAAAGCAACTGGGAGGGAGGGGAGGATTCACAAAGCAGATCATCCTCTAGCAAAAATGTGTAACCTCAAGGCAGTCTCTCAGTGTGATTCAAACCCCAAGTGTCAGACATCTGCCTGAGGCAAACTGCTGAAGGGGAGAGTCTTTAAATCCATAAGACTGGCTTTTTGTGCCTGACTTTGCTGCTTCTGTCACTTACACAACAAGAAACGTGGCCTTTCTGCTATTCCTGACTGACAAGATGTTTAATTTGCTCTGTTCTGATCTGAAGATGTAAGTCTCTGTTTTTCTATCAGTAATTATATGATAATGTGCTGGATATCTCTGGAAGCATAGTTGGATAGAAAGACAAATAGTATTTTCTGTGTTGCAGCTGAGAACTGTAAAATAAAAAAACAAAGTCGCCTGGAGGTTTTCTCTAGTGGTGCAGCTGTTAAGGTGAGGAATAGTCAGAACTGGGCTGGTCCAGATACTTTTTTTTTTCAGCAAAGAGGTACAAGACAGACTTTCTCACCAGTTTTTAGCCTTTTTCCCCTTTATTCAGATGGAATTTTCCCATACTGGCTTGTTTTACAGCTAAAATTGACTGCAGCTTACCTATTTACTGAAACAGAGGTCTCTCAGCTAGGATTTTACTCTGAGTCTTATATTCCATGAATCTCAGTCACCCTTAAGCCAGGCTAGTTCTATCAGTGAGGCAGGAATGAGCCACCTCTATTTTAAATGCCAGAGAAAAATTCACTAACAATTCAGTTAACACTCATCCCAAAGTGATCATCCTCCAGATCCTGCTTGGAGCTTTACAGATATATTTCTCAAATTTCAGTTTAACCTTTCTGATAAATATTCCCACCTTATGGAACGGAACTCTTGCCTCAAAGCTGCGGCTGAGCTGGAGATGAAGTGTAAGAGATGGTGAGGAGCCTCTGGGGTGGAAGAGGGAGCACTGCAGATCCATGCTGAGATACCACAGTGACACTCTGAGGATGTCAGCAGTGCATACAAGTGCTTCTGCTGAGCTGAGCTCCCACAGGCAGCCCCAAGTGGGACTCTGGAACCCCTGCAACGAAAATATTTAAGTATCTGAGTGTTAAACTGCGGCTCTGAGAAAGGAGATTTCGTGTCGTTCAGATGTTCTGCGTGTGCCTTCTCTATAAGAGCTGAGAGAAAAGATTCACAGCTTCAGAACCTAAATGATTTCATTGTCCTGCACGGGTAAAATTAATGCACAAACACAAGATGATGCACCAAATCCAGCTTTATGATCCCAGTAAGTATTTCTGTGAATTTCATGAACCTGAAATTGTTGAAATCGACTTGCTCGATTTGCTAGTAGCTGTGCACACAGCCTGCTGTTAACTGAATGATTTATACAGGTGTGAAAGTTCAACGTGTTTTCTTGTCTTCTGGTGCCTTATAATAAATTGACCTATCTTGACTCATGTAGCTCATAGGTTCCTGCAGGATTTATCTTACTTAAATGATTTTAGCCAGGCTTCAAAAGGCAGTTAGAGATAGCAGGGAGGAGATGGAGAATTCTTGATAGCAAAGTTGCTTAAAGTGCCTATTTCCCTGTAAAAGCCTAAAAATCATAGAATCTCAGAATGGTTTGGGTTGGAAGGGATCCTAAAGCTCATGTGTTCCAACCCCCTTGCCAAGGGTATGGACACCTCCTCCCACTAGACCAGGTTGCTCAAAACCCTGTCCAACCTGGAAAAATGTATGTTAAGGTTAGTGTTCATAGAAACAAAAACTTAAAAAAAAAAAAAAAATCAAAAAGTGTAAATGAACAAAAGCCGTCCTTTGCCTCCACACACTTCTAGCAGTTATTCTATATTGAAATTATGCACCTTCTGTTATTTGAATCTCTGCTTAAATGTGAAACTTTGAAAAGCTTTCTTTTAAAAGTAACTAAGTGGAAATTTGTAGGGGAAATGGATACTCCCCAAGTTCAAACTGGATGAATAAAAATAAACATCTTCTTTAGATATTTTGATCCAGCAATTGGAAAACTCAGCAAATCAGCCATTAGCCCAGAGGGAAAGAAATTGCTGAGGACATTCTGCCAGCTAGTTCTGGTCCTGTCCTTAAGGTAAAACACTATTTTGTCTTGATTTGATTGCAAGAGGGTAAGTATAGACTTTTTTCGTTTAGCAGGTTAACCCTTAGGACAGCAAACCTTCTTCTTAAGCAGGTCCATACTCTCTGTAGAGATTAGAAACAAGAACAGTGTGGAAAATGTGGTACAAAAATAGGAGGCAGAAAATCTGAACGGTTCTGTTAACTGGAATAACATATTAATCATGTCACTAAAGATTTCTGTGTGAACTCCTTCCCACTGGAATTTGGAGTTTCTTTGGGAATTAAAAAACATTTAATGTAATTTGCGAATTATAAGCTGAATGATCCTTGCAAACAGCTTCTCAAGCAAAAGCCCAGAACAGAGGCACCAGGGGGTTTTCAGCTGTACAATATGTTTAGGATAAATGATAAACAAATCCTGTCTTTGTTACATTACTTACTCTGGTTGCTATAAATTTTTTGAGATTTTTTATGCCATTATGAATTTCAAGAAGGAAGAGGCAACCAAACTGACAGAAGAACTTGATATCAAGGTAGACATAGATAAAAGAAATAAAACCCCTTCTTAAGGTAACCTATCCTTTCCCCTTCATTAGAATTGTCAGTGTGGTGGTATTTCTCACCCTTGAGCTGCAGAGTGGCAACAGTCCTTTAGGTCCTTTTAAAATGCATGGAAATGTACCTTAATTGTCTTTTTATAACCTGGTCACAGCTAAATTGTGTGTCAGGAATGCCACAATCTGAAATAATGTACTGGGAATGTACTGCACTGAATCTGCCAGGGAGATAACAGAACGTGAGTGTGGTGCAGCACACAAAGCAGACACCTGGTCTAAGAAAAGAGAGGAATTTTTTATTTCATACTAGCAAAAGGCACCAGTGCTGCCTCCCTGCCTCTTCTCAAGGTGTCAGTGCAATGCTGATACAAATGCTGTGGCTGTGTGATCAGAAATGGGATTTCTGTGGGCTCTCATGGGTTCCAGTGTACCCAAAAAGACTGAATTCCAGTCAGCCCCTGGAAGAGCAATGCCTGAAAGCACATCAGCACTTTCTGTGCAGCATTGAATGCTAAGAGAAGAGAATTTAAGAAACTGCCCAGTTCCCTTTGTAACTCGAGTTCTCCTCAGGTTTGTTAAATCCCACAGGAAAAGGGGATCCATGTGTAAACTTCTTTAATTCTTCAGCGGAGAAGGGAAACCCTAAGACATAACTGTGACAAGTGGCCAGAGATTTGATAAAACACTTGGGTTTATTTTTAATCTCCTCTATATGGAAAATACAACCATAAAATATGAATATGCATTGACTTTTTTTTTAGTACTTAAATGTGTTGTCAACAGAGAAGGACATTCATGGGTTTTTTTCAGGAGCTTAATATAACCCAAGATCCCAACCTTTGGCTGGAATGTAAGCCACCAGCCCAATGAAATACAGAATAAAATGAGTGATGGTTTTTAGTAATTCAAACACAGAGTTGTATCCAAATTGCTTGTTCTAAATAAGTATTTTACTCACGGCATTGAGATTTAAAAGATTTTAGTAGTCACAGGGAAGTCTCAAATGGATGCCATGACTTTCTGAATTGAATTAAATTGAATTAAAGTGAATCCCTATATGGAAACCAATAAGTCTATTTTTATGTTTGTTGTTATGTTTGTTGAAACAAGTTTAAATTCCAGTGCAAATTTGGGATTCCTAGGCCATGCATGATGTGCTGATGGCTGCCTGCTGGATATGCCTTGCTTCAGGTGATCACCATTCACCTACCCTACCCTGTACCAGCAAAAAAAACACCACTGTGCAATCCTCTATGAGGGGCCACCTGACACTGAAGCTGCTTTGGCCAAAAAAAAGAATATTTCCACTATACCAAGGGCTGTCAAAAATACAGCACTCCTACTGCACATATGAGCAAAACTGCCTCAAATGGATTTAGATTAAGTTTCTGTGTTATAATTAGTAATTTGGCACTGTTGAAGAGGGTATTGCAAAGAGACGACAAGCACCAAAAAAGCCTCAGGGTACCACACATAAAGTTTGGCTTTATCTTTATATGCTGGATGCTGATGTGTGGGAAACTACATTGTATTTATTTTAGACTCAGAGAATGTGTGGTTGAGATCAGCAGGAATATGATGGAGAAATGTTAGGATTAAATTTTAGCTCACTTATTTTTTTTTTGTAAAGGAGACAGAGCTCTCCCTAATCCCAGAATGGTTTGGGTTGGAAAGGACATTCACGCCCATCCAGTCCCACCCCCTGCCATGGTCAGGGACACCTTCCACTATCCCAGGTTGTTCCAAGCCCTGTCCAGCCTGGCCTTGGACACTTCCAGGGATCCAGGGACAGCCACAGCTGCTCTGGGCACCCTGTGCCAGGGCCTGCCCACCCTCCCAGCCAGGAATTGCTTCCCAAGATCCCATCCAGCCCTGCCCTCTGGCAGTGGAAGCCATTCCCTGTGTGCTGTCCCTGCATGCCTTGTCCCCAGTGGCTCTGCAGCTCTCCTGGAGCCCCTTCAGGCCCTGCCAGGGGCTCTGAGCTCTCCCTGGAGCCTTCTCTTGTGCAGGTGAGCACCCCCAGCTGTGCCAGGCTGGCTCCAGAGCAGAGGGGCTCCAGCCCTGCAGCAGCTCCGTGGCCTCCCATGGAGTCATTCCAACAGGTCCAGGTCCTATTTTGGGTGCCAGAGAGGTGAATAGAGGACTCCAGGAGGGAATACCGAGCGTCTTTGCATCACTGATTTAATCAACATTAGAGCATAGCTATTGTGGTTTCTGGAAGCAAATGTGAAAACACATTTATGTGTCTATCTGTTGCATCTCAGGTTTTGTCACAGGTTTACAGCTGGGTTTAGTGATCTTAAGGGTCTTTTCCTCCTCAAATGATTCAGTGATTGGGCAATAACAAGCCCAAGTACAGGCTGGGTGGAGAATGGATTGAGAGCAGCCCTGGGAGAAGGAGCTGGGGGTGCTGTGGGTGAGAGCTGGACCTGCCCCAGCCTGAACCCCCTGCCCTGGGCTGATCCCCAGCGTGGGCAGCAGGGCAGGGGGGATTCTGCCCCTGTGCCCCTGTGCTCAGGTGAGACCCCACCTGCAGAGCTGCCTCCAGCCCTGGGCTCCAACAGCACAAGGACGTGCAGCTGCTGGAGCCAGTGCAGAGGAGGCACGGAGCTGCTGCAGGGCTGGAGCCCCTCTGCTCTGGAGCCAGCCTGGCACAGCTGGGGGTGCTCAGCTGCACAAGAGAAGGCTCCAGGGAGAGCTCAGAGCCCCTGGCAGGGCCTGAAGGGGCTCCAGGAGAGCTGCAGAGCCACTGGGGACAAGGCATGCAGGGACAGCACACAGGGAATGGCTTCCACTGCCAGAGGGCAGGGCTGGATGGGATCTTGGGAAGCAATTCCTGGCTGGGAGGGTGGGCAGGCCCTGGCACAGGGTGCCCAGAGCAGCTGTGGCTGTCCCTGGATCCCTGGAAGTGTCCAAGGCCAGGCTGGACAGGGCTTGGAACAACCTGGGACAGTGGAAGGTGTCCCTGACCATGGCAGGGGGTGGGACTGGATGGGCGTGAATGTCCTTTCCAACCCAAACCATTCTGGGATTCTGTGATTCTAGGAGGCTTTTTTATTCTAAAGTTACTAAAAGGTTAAATGGAAATAGCAAAATGTAGCTGGGTAGGTAAATTGTTCTTTAAAATTACCTTTCTTCAGGGGAAGCTACTATTTGGAGGCAACTTTTCTCATTTCTTTCTGTCATTAAATCTTTGGATAACAAACAATGGGTATCCTAAAGAACCAGAAAGAATTGGGATTTTTTTTATAAACTCTTTTTGAACTGTTGAAACATTAACTTCTGGCCTTTGAACAACTGGATTTTCTTAGTAAATTAAGTTTTTCCACGAAAAGCTGAAAAATACATTCCATCCTAAAAGTATTTGTTTATCACTAAGCCCAGATTTTCACATACTAATTTGTCTTAACTATCTTAAAAGCAATCAGAAGATTTAAAACCTCCTTTAAAAATTAATTCCAGACCACAGTGTTGGGTGGTGGGCAGGAAGTATACCAGCCCAGCTGCTTAAAAAATGTCTTGGCCATCCGGGCTGAAGGACGAAAGAGCAAAATGGAGAATTCTTTTTCCACCTCTATGACTTGTGAGACCTGTCCTGGCAAAGCAAGGGAGTTTTGCAGCTGTAGAGATGTTTCTAAGCCAAATTGATGGGTTTTTTAAGGTACAGTATTTATCAGACTGCTTGTCAGCCTGTTGTCCTGTATATCTTCAGTTCAGAACATCTCCAGTTCAGATAACTTACTCTTTTTTTCCTGGCAGCCAGCTCTCCCAGGTTTGGTGCCAGCAGAGGGTGCCAGAAAGATGTGGCAGCTCCTGCACACTCAGACTTTTCCTTTTCAGGTTGAGTTTCCATCATTTTAAGTAAAGATTTTCCTTTGCAGCAAGCCTGGGGGGAAGAATTGGTCACCAGCAGCAGCAGGGTAGAAAATTTAGTACAAATGTGAAACTTTAAAAGGAGGACAGTGCCAGCCCAAGGAGCTTCCATGACAGGACACCCCCCTTGCCAATACTTAGGCTACCTTTAAAACAATGTGATCTTGCTTATGCTGCCCCTGAAACTTTTCAGTGTGGTACAGAGCCCTTCTTCTGGTGGTTTGTTTGTGAGTCCCATTTCACTCCTCTCTTTTTAAAAACGCACTTCAGGAGTATCCTGTGACATCAAGAGGTTTCACAGGGCACATTTGGAACTCCTCATGTGGAAAAACTGCAAGAAATGCCGTGTTTTATTTTGGAGGTGGCTCCATTCAAAGCATCAGTGTGGTACCTGCTTAAGTAATCAGTGATGAAATAAGAGATGGTCAGCTTATAAAGTCTAAACTGGCAATCTGACTTCTGAAAATAATAATTTACTTGTTTAATAATACTTGTGTTGCTTGGTTTGAGTATTTAGGAGGTTGTTTTCCACATTTAATTTTTAGCCCCCTGTATCTGTCCTGCTGCACTGCTGCCTTTCCCACGCTGGAGGGCCCAAACTGGCAGAGTGTGTTCAGGTCTTTGTTCATGTTCCCCTTCTGGAACCTTCTCTGCAGTAATTGCTTTGACAATAATAGAGCCACACTGTACAGGTTCATGATGAAGGACAGGCTGTCACTGAACATATTGTTTTGTGTCCTGTTCCTTTTCTAACAGGTGCAAGCACTCCATCTCTAACCTTGGCTGCTTCTGAACACTGAATTAACACTTCTAGTGCTTATATAAGCTTAAGGAGCTCAAGATGACCAGGTCAGTTCCTGTGACATGTGACACGCCTTTTTCTCAGTATCCTGTTCTGTCTATCTGAATTGAATTTTGCCTTTTCATTGCCAATTAACTTGGTCACATGAGATCTTTCTGCAAGTGGGAGTTGACCTTGCTTTTACCTGCTTTAAAGAATTAATTGGAAAGCAGCAGTTTCCTAGCTACCATTAGGGTGTTCTAGGGTTTTGTCTATGCAGAAACTCACAACAAGCCAGTTCTATTTTTTCCTGTAGCTGGCTCATCCCTTTTTAATTTAAATTTTTTTCCTTCCCACTAGGTTTTACTGCCAGTTTGAGAGACAACACTGGCAGCCAGGTTTTTCCAGTGCATCTTTGATCATTGGCAGATTCTGCCTGGAGATCCCTGGCAAGTTGTGCCTGAAACAAGTAAAGGCAAAGGCTTCAAGGAGTTTGTTCCACCTCTGGAAAACTTCCTAGGTAAGTTGTAATCACTTCTGTTTCGTGGTGTGTGATGCACTGCCTGGATTTTTCCTGACATTTTCCTCTTAAAACCAGGAAGGAAATGGAAAATTTTAGAGCGTCACATTGGATACACACAAGGTGTTACCGAAGTATGATGACATGATCACCTAATTTAAAAAATAAAAATTACATCCTAATTTGATTTATGTGGTTGTTGTTGCCTGTATGTTGTCTGTGACCACTCCTGCCTGTGTCAAAAACTCACTTTTAAAAAATCCACCTAGGACTAGTGGTGTTTTTTACAGTTTGCCTAAGCCACTATTGTTTTTAACCTAAGAAGTGCCCCCCTTCACTGCTGCTCTGGCAGGAATTCTTGTTGAATGATCAAATGTTTACCTCTGAGACAGAAGATGTGGTCTTTGATTTCCTAGTAGGAATCCTCTGTGCTCTGAGAGACAGATGGCAAAAGGCTGGCAGTTCAGAATCACAGAAACAATTAGATTGGAAAAGATCTCTGAAGTGGTTGAGTCCAACCTGTGACCTCAGCACCACCTTGTCACCCAGACCATGGCACCAAGTGTTACATCCAGTCTGCTCTTAAACACCTCGGGGGATGGAGACAACACCACCTCCCTGGGCAGCCCCTTCCAATGCCCAACCACCCTCTGTGAAGAATTTCTTCCTGATGTTCAACCTGAACCTCCCCTGGCCCAGCCTGAGGCTGTTCCCTCTCCTCCTGTCCCTGTTCTCTGGGATAAGGTCCCAAATCCCCCCCGGCTGTCCCCTCCTGTCAGGGAGTTGTGCAGAGCCACAAGGTCCCCCCTGAGCCTCCTTTTCTCCAGGCTGAGCCCCTTCCCAGCTCCCTCAGCCACTCTTTACAGGACTTGTGCTCCAGACCCCTCACCAGCCTTGTTGCCCTTCTCTGGACACCCTCCAGTCCCTTCATGTCCTTCCTAAATTGGGGGCCCAGAACTGGACACAGCACTCGAGGTGCTGCCCAACCAGTGCCGAGTACAAAGAAAGAATCACTGCCCTGGTCCTGCTGGCT
>VXBI01010334.1:30694-48082 GCA_013397375.1 Toxostoma redivivum
AGCCAGGACTGATGAGAAATGATGGAGAGCAGCATGGGGAGCTCATCCAGCAGCTCCCTCATCCCCCTAGGATGGATCCCATCTGATCCCATAGACACCTGTGAGCATCTGAGCGGCTCAGCAGGTCCCCAGCTGTTTCCTCCTGGATTACAGGGGTCTGTTCTGCTCCCTGTCCCCATCTACAAGCTCAGGAGAACACTTGTTCTGAGGACAATGTCTTCTTATTGAAAACTGAGGCAAAGAAGGTGTTAAATACCTCACCTTTTCCTCATCTTTAGTTACTGTATTTCCCACCCCCCATCCAATATAGAATGGAGGTTGTCCCTCTTTTTGCCATTAATGTATTTATGAAAACATTTTAATTATCCTTCACCGAAGTGGCCAGATTAAGTTCTAACAGGGCTTTCAGCTCTCCACTTTTCTTCCTGCATGACCCAGCAACATGCTTGAACACTTCCTGAGTTGCCTGCCCTTCTTTCCTAAGGTGATACACTCTCTTTTCTTTCCCCAAGTTCCCTGTCTCCTACAAGTGGAAGTCTCCTAGAAGAAATTTTACCTAGACCTACAAGTTCCAGGTAAGCTTTCCAGCACCCACCTAGACTTAAAAGAGATACAGAAAATTACTGCTAACATTGAAATCACAGACTCTCAGAATTATTTAGATTGGAAAAGTCAACGATCATCAAGTCCCACTTGAGATCAATCTCCACTTTGCCACCAGCCCAGAGCACTAAAGTGCCACATCCAGTCACTCCTAGGACACCGCCAGAGACAGGGACTCCACCACCTCCCTGGGCAGTCGCTTCCAGTGTCCAACAGCCTTTCTGTGAAGAATTTTCCCATAATTTCCAGTGTAAACACTCTTTCCCCCACACCATCCCCACCACTGTGGTTGCTGAGGGGAGAATTAGAGGCACAAAAGGTAAAGGTCAAGGGCTGAGATAAGAACAATTTACTGGAAACAGCAATAATATAAGAAAATAAACAGCAAAAGCAATAATACTGATAAAACTATATAAAAGAGAGAGATTCATGTGCAAAGAGGTCACCATGGACCACAACCAAGCACAAACACTCCACCTCACTGGCAGGCTCCCTTCCTCCCACCCCTGGCAATGCGAGGTGGTACAGAACCACCCCCAGGTTCTGGCCATGCCCCTCCCAGCTACTCTGAAAAGGAACGACGACATCCTGTCCCTGTTCCCTGGGAGCAGAGCCCAATCTCCCTGGCTGTCCCCTCCTGTCAGGGAGTTGTGCAGAGCCACAAGGTCCCCCCTGAGCCTCCTTTTCTCCAGGCTGAGCCCCCTCCCAGCTCCCTCAGCCTCTCCTGGGGCTCCAGCCCCTTCCCCAGCTCCGTTCCCTTCCCTGGACACGCTCCAGCCCCTCGGTGTCTCTCTTGTCCTGAGGGGCCCAGAGCTGTCCCCAGCACTGGAGGTGTCCCAGCAGTGCCAGCACAGGGACTAGCACGGCCCTGAGGCTGTGGCCACACCATTTTCCAATTCAGGAAATGCCCGTTCCTGCTGCTGGACAGGTGCACAATGTCCTGGAGCAGGTGTGGTGGAGTTGGGGAACAAAGTCCTGCCTCCATGGCTCTCTGACAGCAAGTATGAAAATCAGAAGCCAGCTCAGGCTGAGAGAATTGAAGATGGTAGAGTCTGTCACTACCATTTTAGCAGCTAGCTCACTTCCAGAAACTGCAGAAAAAAAATCACAGCACATGAATGGGTGAGGGGAAAAGGGCCAGTTCATGCAGCAAGGCTTCGATGCTGTTATCTGTGCAGTGGGGCCCTTTGTGTGTTAATCTCATCAGCTTTACCACCCTTCTGCAGCTGGCTCAAAGGTGTATTGATACTCTCAAAGCAGCAACCATAAACTCACAGTGGAAAGAAAGTTATCCAACCTTTTCTCCAACATTTTTCTTGTTAGTTCTTGGACAGATATTCTGCTATGTTTTGGGATTTGTTGAAAGGAAAATAAACCAAAGCCACATGTAGCTACACTGGCCAGATAAAGCCTGTACAGGCTTCACCTCAGCTACAGCCTATGCCCCTCCCCACCCATCCCAACAAATTCTTTGTTCTCTTGTGGAAGCAGGAGGATGGAAGAGGGCACTACACTGCTCTGACCCCTCATCCTCATAAGAGTTAAAGGATTCAGGGGTTACACAAACCTTGTACTTACTGGCACTGCAGGAAAAGCATTCACACCATGGCCTGTGACAATTCAGGCTCAAATGTCCTGGCTCTTGTCCTCAGCCACTGTTGTGGGTCTGCAAGGTTTAAAGATAAAATACAGGCCCTGCCCACAAAAGCTGAAGAACACAATCCTACTGCCAGCTACATGGAGTACAATAATTTACAAAACTGTAGCCGTTATTTTACTACATCCTGAGTGGTTCAGAGCACATCCTAAGGACACTTGTTACTTCACTCTTCTGATGTACATTATGAGATGTTCTCATCCCCTCAGCCAGTTCAGCCACACTTGAGTTTAACAATAAGAGCACAGACAGCATCTTCAGCAGAGACCAGTTTTAAATCTTTTATTCAGAATTACTCTTGGAATCTCTTTCCACACTCTACTTATAAGTCAAGTCGACGTGCAATGGTGATGCAGAAAGCACTGATCTGCTGCAGGCCATCAGGAAAAACTTCATGAAAAGCATGGTTTTATTGGAAATAAATCATGCTAAAAACTGATCCTTAACAGGTACAAAATATTAAACAGGTAAGAAAAAAGGAAGATTGGGTGCACTATTAAGACCAACATGTGAACTCAAGACTGCTGTGAAAAATCATACAAAAAAGGCAATAAGGAACAGTAATGCAGCATTAAAGGTAGGGGT
Organism: Toxostoma redivivum; assembly: GCA_013397375.1. NCBI lineage: Eukaryota > Metazoa > Chordata > Aves > Passeriformes > Mimidae > Toxostoma > Toxostoma redivivum. The sequence continues at coordinate 33,540 of VXBI01010334.1, forward strand.
ACAGGGCAGACAAAAGTTACAAAACATCCTGTGTCAATATTTCTCATCCATGTACTTGGTTCAAATACTGTAACAGTACTGGAAAGCAAAAAGCACCAGACATCCAACTAAAGAGGTAAGAAGAAAAGGAACATAAAATTAGCAAAAAAAAGTAAGATCTGGTTATTAGGGAAGGAATAATCTCAAATACAGTTACTTAACAGAAACGCAACACTTGGAAAAGCTGTTACTTCAGCATACATAGACAATACCATTATTCCAGCTCCATGGAAATGAATTTTCCTAGTCTGTAACCTCTTCCACGTACAGTACTGCTGAGGTTATCCCCAGGTGTGTGTGGCCAGACACCGCGTACACACAAACAAAGCAGCACGGTCATCAGAGGAGTAAAACAGGGGAAAGTTGTTCCCTTTGAAGTAGAAAAGCAACAATCAGGAGGCCAGGAAATGCGGGGCAAAGCATCATTAAGCCCTAAACACACAATTCAAAATTAGGTGGGGACACTGCGCAGCTATGGCTTCTATCTCCTAAAAAGCCAAGCCTACCTCACAGTCCACGTAGAATACAGCAGCTGCTGAAGAGACAGAAACCACAATGAGGAAATCCTAGAAAATACTCCTGCACTGGAGAAAGTAGTTCCTATTTCATCTCCTTAAAGCTGCCACAGGAAGCAGCTGTACACTCAGCTGTATACTGGGAGTTTTTGGTGGTGGTGAGGTGTCCCAATCGTAACATGGCAGCACAGAGACTGTGTGATGCAGGGTTTGCATAGATAGTCTGTCCCCTTCCTAGCAAAGAACACAAAGAGGAAGAGGTCACAGCTTAGGTTCTTGTTGCATTAGCAAAAAAACATGGAACTAGGAAAAAAAACCCCCAACTACTCCATTTATAGAGGCTTCCTGTATGCCCCCAGTTAAGGGGGAGGTGGGGAACAAGACATTAAACACATGTCATGGCTATTTCAAAGCTTCATTCTCTTAATGAAGTTTATTACAGGCCCCAGTGAAAATATCAAAAATTCACTAATTCTGACACCTCCGCACCTTTATCCTAATTGCTGTCCTAGACTGAGTAAGTGCTTTTCTTTATTAAAAAAAACAACCTCATTTGTTTTTACATTATTGCTGTGTTTTACAACAAAATTAGAAACCACTTATGGAATCCACACAACAAAGTCAGTATCCCCAGAACAAACCAAAAGCTTAAACATGTATTCTCAAAAGGGCCTTTTCTATACCAGCTATTCAACAAGCAGTGGAAAGGAAAAAAAAAAAAACAACAATCCAACCAAAAAATCATCCTATCGCTTCTCTTCCTAGCATCAGACAAATTCACCCCACTCTCCCAGGAGGCAAATCCTTTCAATAAATATCAGCGTGAGCTCCGAGGTGCTGGAATGCCGGGAGGGGCAGGGGAGGGGGGTTCTGGAGGAGCAGCAGCAGCTGTGTGCAAGGGCTGCGGGGCACCGCGGTGCCCCGAGGGTCAGTCCAGGGAGATGATGTCGGGCGCGCTGCCGCCGCCGCTGCTGGTGATGACGCCGGCCTCGGCCCGGCCCGAGGAGCTAACGTGCGTGCTGCTCTCGTGGTGGCTGGTGGAGGTGATGATGGTGCCAGGCGTGCTGCTTGTTAAGGTTGAGGTGAGACTATCCAAAAACATAGGAGGACAGTACTGCTTGAAACAAACAACGAAGAGTGAAGAGACTAACTGCACGAGGGAAATGCATGCTCTGAAGATACATCTCCCCCACACAACAAGGACCAGACACGTTCCTAGAGGGACCTTGGCGCATCCAGAACCAGAGTTCTGCAAATCTGTGACCAGGTGGGGATGGCAGCCATCAGCCCCTCCCTCACCCGCCCCTTTTTGTTCTCCAGAATGGTTTGAGTTGGATGGGACCTTACAGCTCACCTTGTCCCACCCCCTGCCAGGGCCAGGAGCACCTTCCACTATCCCAGGGTGCTCCAAGCTCCATCCAACCTGGACAATTCCAGGGATGGGGCAGCCATAGCTGCTCTGTGCAGCCTATACCAGGGCCTCAAATACACTCTAGGAATATTCAATTTAGTGCTGAGTACATATTTACTTTAAAAAGGCAATCTATCAGTAAAGAAAGAGTTTCCAGGCTCACAGGAACGCCAAACTGAATCCTCTTTAATGCATCTTCACTAGGTTTTCCTAGTCTGTGGTTAGGTCTAGCAAGTGAACTGCAAACATAGTTTGGATGATGGCACCCTGATAGTTATTGGAGCTCAAGGTCACAAAAACCAAATTTGGAAATTAATCCCACAACAGATCAGAAACATACCTGTGAATCAACTGGGATTAGCGAAAGAAAATCCAGACCTANTGTATATCCTCCAAGAGCAGTGACAACTAGTGTCCATCTTAAAACACCATTAGTGTGTAAGCATTTAGGGCAAGATGTTTAGAATTACAAAACCAATGAGAAATTACCACATTTTTTGGTGTTTTTTTTTTTTCTAAATATTGGCCTTGTGTTTGCTATGTCAACAGAAAGAAATGATATACTCCCTCCCTCTCCCCTCACCTCCAAATCTCTTCTGGCCCATGACATCTCTCCTCCTCTTCTCCATTAGAGAAAAATTTTGAAGGAGATTTTAAAGGTCAGCTGCATTTACAGAACTGACAGCTTCTTTTTTCTGTGCAAGTTCTAGAACTTCAGTTGGTAAGAGCTAGAAAACAGTTCTAGACTTCTGTTCTCTCAGCTTATCCTGCTATCCAATTTGGGAAGACAACTGATTTCTTAACAAGGGAGAAGTGGAGGGAGGGAGCAGTAAGGGAGCCAAAATGGACAGAGAAACAAGGGGAATGATATCCATCTCATTNAAACAGACAAATCTCTCATTCACACACAACAAATTTGTTTTTTTTTTTTTGTGGTTGTAGAACAGATTTTGCAATTCATACAGAGTTTCTAAATGGAATATACCACTGTGACACCACTCTCAACGACTACTTCAGGCAGCAGCAAAACGAGTTATCTAGTACAAGTGGCTCTTTTTAAGAATGAGGATGACATAATGATGTATTATTCACTGAATACTGCAGGGTGGTTCAATATGGTTGCTTAGATGGAGGTTGCCATTTGGAGCTGTTGGTTCATTAATGCAAGTTTCACTGCATATTGTACCTGACTTGGCCAAACTGGGACATGAAGAGTGTCATCACATTAAAGATGCTGGAATGAAGTAAAGTCACAACATGCACAAGTCCAAAAACAAGCAGCAGGTCTCTTCCTCCACCCACGGGCAGCCAATAAGGAAACATTTCTAATATCATCCCCGTTTTGTGTCTAGACAAATAAAAGGAACGAAGAAGAGGAAACTACAAGTAGTTCAATGTATATCCTCCAAGAGCAGTGACAACTAGTGTCCATCTTAAAACACCATTAGTGTGTAAGCATTTAGGGCAAGATGTTTAGAATTACAAAACCAATGAGAAATTACCACATTTTTTGGTGTTTTTTTTTTTTCTAAATATTGGCCTTGTGTTTGCTATGTCAACAGAAAGAAATGATATACTCCCTCCCTCTCCCCTCACCTCCAAATCTCTTCTGGCCCATGACATCTCTCCTCCTCTTCTCCATTAGAGAAAAATTTTGAAGGAGATTTTAAAGGTCAGCTGCATTTACAGAACTGACAGCTTCTTTTTTCTGTGCAAGTTCTAGAACTTCAGTTGGTAAGAGCTAGAAAACAGTTCTAGACTTCTGTTCTCTCAGCTTATCCTGCTATCCAATTTGGGAAGACAACTGATTTCTTAACAAGGGAGAAGTGGAGGGAGGGAGCAGTAAGGGAGCCAAAATGGACAGAGAAACAAGGGGAATGATATCCATCTCATTGCCAAACTGGTGCTGAAAGAAGAGGAAAAAACCCAGAGATGTTGCAGGGGAGGAATGGAGACAGGCAATGGAGCAGGGAAAGGGGAAGTACAGGAGGCCAAAGTGACACCTGTCACCACAAGTCACCACTTCCTGGGCTCTGGGTTTGTTACAGCCGGCCAAGAGAACCCCCAGAGTCCCTATACACAGTGTTCTTTTCAAGGAGCCAGGATAGAAAACAATCAGTATCCCCACCTTTTGTCTGATATTTAGCAGCAGTGTTGAAGAATACATCATAGGCATTTAGGGTATGTCTAGGTAAAGAAAGTCAATAGAGGTCAGCTCACAGATTGTAGCTCACCTTAACCTTTTTCATACAGTCTAGACAGAGCACCACTACAATCAGCTAGCAGAGTAACTACACTGAGGGCTGGGATGAGTCAGCACCCTCACACCTCTAGTAACTAAAACAAGCAACTACTCTCCCTCAGCATCTACAACATGTAACTACAGGATGTTTACACAAAGTCTGGCTGAGCATGACAAGTGCAGTTTCTGGCTGCCGTGCTCAAGTGCCAGTTTGTACCCCAAAAGCAGTGTTTATCACATCACTGCTGTGAAATGCAATCTGAAAATGGGCAGACAGCCTGCACTAGGCTTGTCTAGACATCACATCAGTGCCATACTGCATATAGAACTTGTTCCATTAAGAAAAACAAAAACAAAGAGTTAATAAATTCTTTCAATTTCTACCCACCCCATAAATTAATACTGCTGTCAGAAAACACACAAAAAACACCCAGCACCTACCTGGCAAGTCTGATGAAATACTGGATATTGGTGGGTGATGGAATGGTACTGGGTAGTCTGTTAATGAAGGAGGAATAGCAGCAGCATCGACCGTCGTCACGCTGGGCACTCTGGCAGTAGATGGCTGATACATGAGAACCCTGTTTCAAACAGCATGGGAAATTACAAACAACCTGGCTGTTAAGTTGCACAAGGGAAACCATGCACTGCTGTGCACTCTCATTCACAAGTCACCGTGCGACAACACAGCTACAGCGTGGCTACTCACTACACAGTACTCCACTCTAATTTCCTCTTTCATAACAGTCTTCATAATATCATGACCCTATCTTGTCTCTCAACAGCAGCTGTGACATAAGAGCAAGTTGGCATTAAAACAAAAGTACAGTGCTGGAGTCATTGGCAACAGTCAAAGACAGAAATGGGTGTCTGTGAGCACCCACAGAGGGATGTGCAGGTGACCAGAGCCAGGAGGACAGCACTCCATTTGATTTCTCCACTCAACTGCTGCTCAGTGACCACCTGTTACACTAAGGGCACAACTGACCTTTGTCCTGCCCCACAGGATGACAGATTACACAGGTGGGAATTAAATATAAGCCTTTCTTTACTCACAGCATCCAGTTCAGCTCTCAAGGAGCATGCTACAACTCTTCTGCTTCCCCTCATGCTGCCCAACCTCTTGGCAGCATTGTTACAAACACCACCACAGGTGCCCAGGCACCAGCCACGTGCGTAAAACAGTACATGAACTCCAAGTCAGGTAGAAACAAACAGAATTCTGCTCCCAGATGCTCCACATCACTCCCTCCAGTCATCAGTGTTATCCACTCATCTTCCTTCCCACACTCTTATCTGTTTACCTACTTCTGATGTCAGAAGCTTGGATGTCAGACCCTCCCTTCTCAGCCACCTCTCATACTTAAGCCTAACGTTGCTGCCTCTAAGAAGACACCCCAGTTTTCCCAAAACTAGCATTCAGACAACACTGTTTGGAGATAAGGAGATAAGCTATACTCCAAAAGCCTGGCTTTGATCTGGATTTGAAGAATGAAAATATGGCATATCCATACCCAAAAAACAAGGAAAATACATGGATCATAGAGAGAAAAGAAGTCAGTCCTCCTACAATTACAGCTGCAGGTAGCCATCTCAAACATAGGAGCATGGAAGAAAGTCTTGGTGCCTTCTGAAACTTCATTAAGAGATGTATTTGTAGCTACACTTTCTTGTAAAAGTGGGGAAGAGTCTCTTGCAGAAGGACTCCTCCACAATCCTCATCACAAAAAAGCAACAGCATTGCAGTATCACTGCTGAAAGTGGTTGTAGATGACCAACTACTTGCTCACCAAGGACCACACAGACATTCCTGTGGACTAGAGACTCACCACACCTGCTCTTTACTTCTGAAACAGAAGGGGAACCTTCAAAACAGAAGGGGATTGGGTTTATTATTATTATTATTTTAGTACAAGTCATAAGCCACTACACAGAGAGAGACAGACACACACCTCATGCAGGCAGCAACACTAACTAATGTGCCATTACTAAAAGCTGAGCATGGAGCAGTGAGTGCTGGTCAGCCTGACCAGTGGCCCTCACTCCTGCAGGTCTGGGGTGCCCCACAGGCCAAGAGGAGGAACATTACAGGAGCCACAAGCAGCACCCAAGCTGAAGTGCACAGACCAGGACAGACAGAAGGTGGCACAGCAGCAGAGAAGCTGGTCAAGCCTGGTGCTAACATCAGGCCTGACTACAAAGATGGAGGAGATGCCAGAGGACTTGGAAAGTCACTGGTTGTGCTAATCAAGGTGCAGGACTGACTGACGACCACAGGCAACAACAGCATCCAAGACATTCCAGAGTTTAACAGAGAGATGGAGGAAAAGCTCATCTTGATTCAAAACAGTGAAGTGGCTCCCTTCCAAGACTGACAGGACAGATGAAACACACAACACAGTCTCGGTTCTCTGGGCACCAGAGCAGATTAGATAGAGGATGCAGCAGACACTAAGAGAAAAGCCTTTAAGATGACACTAACTCAGCAAGAATGCATAAAGTTCCTCCACTTGGCATAATCTACTTTCTCAGGAGAAAACTGCCCACTAGCTTAGTCAGCTTCCTTTTCTATGGAGAAATGTCCCTGCAAACACAGCAACAGTCAGCGCAAGTCTTTTGTGAGGTGTAAATCTATTTAATAGTGTTTTGCCTGTACAAAGAGTTACTGTATCAATACAACCTTCTACAGGAAAGGCCTAGACATTCTCCTCTGCAAATGTAGAGCTGGATCCCAAGTACATTTCTCTACAGATCAGTTTAGCTGAGACATTACAGAATAACAACTGACTTTAAAATTGACAAACCCTTTGGTTGGGCTTCCTTGTGTTTCAGACATAAATATGCACTTCCTTTTGGCAGGAGGATCTTCCTCTTCATCAGAAGAGCTTTCCACTGTCAAGTCGATAACGTCAACCTTCTTCTTGTTTACCTCACTGGCCACTGTCACAGAACATGGTTTGCTAACAACACTGGAACCTGAAGAAGAAAATAGAACATCATTGTTCTCCAAAAGCTGGTGATGTCAGCAGTTTCTATCTGCAAGACAACCAGGAACTCAGATCCTGTGTAACAGATCACCTTCCTGGCCATTACAAAGAATGTTATGCCCCAGTACCTGCTTTATGACTCTTCTCTGTCACATTGAGCCTATTAAAAAACAAACTTTTGTTTTCACTTATCATCTTAAGGATGTAAAACAAAAGCAACCTTTCCTTTTCTTAACCTGCTATTATAAAGAGCAAAGACAAAGACCAAAAATGCACAATCCTTTCTTTTCTAGTTTAAATTACAAGAAGCTTAGAAGTAGTTATTCCTCCACAAAACAAACACCAACATCCACATGCATTATCCAAGCTACAACTAAGTCTCCAAGACTTGTGCTTTGCAACCAGTACCCAGATGTACATACTTTCTATTTTGGTGCACTGTGGACTTGAGACTTTCATAGCTTCTTTCTTTGGCCTCATGGGGCACCAGAACCCATCTTCTTGGAATTTGATCTCATCCACATCTGAACATTCATTAAGGATTTCCATAAAGAGGCTGAAAAAATAAAGTTTCACTTTTGATTATAAGTGACATTTTTATTCTAAGTGAAAAGGAGACACACAGAGAAAAAGATAATTATGATCACCTTCTACCCACTGTGTCTTCTCTCCCCCTAGTTCCTCTTTACCTGAAAGCCTGTAATTACAGCCTTTGCATATATCAGAAAAATATCATTATCCCAACCCAGCCATAGTTCACTCTGACACTACTGCAATGCACAGATTTCCATACTGAAGCAGAAGCCATCATCCCTTGAACCAAGTTAGACAACCATTCTACATCAGAAGTCACATTTTGAAGTTAACACCTTCCAGGGACAGAGACATGTTGAAGTAAGACCTTAGATGTTGCATTTGTAATTCTCCAGAGGAAATACACTGAGAATCAAGAGTTTGATGGTGCAGTTAGGAGATAAACTTACACAGTTCATTATGGGAAGAGAAACTAATGGAGTCTAATGGTTCCTCCAGTTTGAAGTATTTTGACAAAAAATAGTATGAAATGGCTGAACTTCAAGTCACTAAAGTAGCTACTGACTACATAATGAAGAATTTCAAGTAATCGTGTAACCTGCAAAGCCAGTCTCTTACCCATCTAGTATTAGACTCTCATAAGCTGCCTTTTTATCACAGACAGGGCAGATCCAGGTAGGCTTCTTTTCATTCATTTGAAGATAAAGAGCAGCATCAAAACATTGCAGGTGTGTGCAAGTCACAGCACGGCACGGGATTGTCAGTCTCATTTTTCCCAGCTGCAGGAGATGCATTTAAAGGGTGTCAGAACAGAAGACAGAGAAACAGGACTGAATGGTTACCAACGAATCCAGAGACATTTGGTGAAACAAGTCTTCCTGCTCACTCCAGAAGTGCCTGGGGCTAAGAGTGCTGCAAGTAAATCCACCCCATCACAGCACCCACACAGTGCTCCCTAAAGGAAAAATGAAGCCTTGTTCCAAGGCTTCACCACACTGAGAACAGTCAGAAACACTTCTAATGGACCTGCAACAACATTATCTACAGGATTTAATTTTTATTAAACAATCTACTGAAGCACCCACTTCTATAACTCTCTTTTAACCCAATATTCCAGGTGTTTTCCTGAGCTCTAGGTACTTGTTATACTCAGAATGACCGATTTCTACTTGGGAAGAGAACCCCCAAGGCAGCATTACCTTGTTATAAGGTGATCACCTTTTTTTTGTTTGTTTGCTACTGTATCTGCAATATAGCAAAGCCACCAAGACGAGAAGATAAGAGGTTCTAATTATCACTCTATCCTTTAATTATACTGTCAGCCCGCCTGATTAGCCTCAGCATGTCAATATAGAAGATTAATCCTTCTACAGGCCTCACTGTACACAAGCAGCAGCTTGACTCAGTGCATCAGATCTGAGGCAATCACAGTCCTAAACCACAGCTGGGTTACTGCTGCTATGATCAAGTGCTTGTTGATGCACCCTTCTCCCCATTATTTTATCTTGTTAATAAAATATAAAACCAGTGAGGTTTCTAAAGCAAGCCCTTCAAAGGCAGCCCAATTCTGCACTACAGATGAAAATATGAATCTGTTATCTTGAAATTTCCAGCCATACTTACAGGACACATCAGAGAGACCCGGAGACTGGTTGTGGCAATCTCACTATCAGGATCTGCGGTTAGTTTTTCTTTAACTATTAAAATAAATAAAGAAGTTATACGTAGGGATCATTATTTAAAATGCTAAAATTGATTCAGCAGTACATGCACTTTTCTTTCAGCTATCTAAAAAAAATTAATCCAGGAAACTAGCTCACAAACAATAACATTTTCACTACTTATAAGCAACTGGCAAACTGCATCATGTTATCTAATGCTGTTTGACTGCAGATGCAGTAACAGTCACATAGAGCAAACTCAACCCAACATGTCAAGAGATAAATAAACCATTACAAGTGAGTGAGGTACAAGTGAAGAGAACTCAGGACATCTAGCTGTACCTCACAGCTCAGCACAGTAAGGAATGCCTGTGGCGTTCCCATAAACACATTTCAGATGGGATCTCTGGGTTTGCTCCCCAAAAACCCTGACTGAAAAAGAGCACAATGCCCCACCAACAGCCAAGAGAACTTGTGAAACCCTGGGGATGGACTTTATTCCTAAAATACAGCAAATCTCTTCTGCATTACCAATTCTGGTTTTAAAGAGCCACTAACCACCCTCCAAAAGTATAGACAGGCAAATTAATTACTTACTTAGTGCTCTGGAATGATCGGGGTTTCGGATACCTTTCATTTTTAACCTTTGCAAAAGCATAGCTGAAGTGAGCTGGCGAACCAGATACACAGACATGGAGTAATTCTACAAAAAGAAGGATTGATAAAGATTAAATATTGATTCCATACTCCCACTATGAAAATAGATTACTATTTACACTAGTTGTAGCCTACAGTAAAAACAAGAATGTGACTTTTTGCTTAATCATTATGAAGAGCTTTGACAGACAACTTCAATTCTGTGGAGGTCCAACATTCTGTCAGAGTTCTCTGGCCAATCAGGTCTCATTATCCTACTCCAGTTATGACTGAACTAAGAAGTAATTACACAACAAAGGGACAATCTGGGCTTTTCTCCTGGAAAGATCATATGTGACACATTTCATACATGTAATCTTTAAAGAATTTCTCACATTTTGTCTCCTTAATCTTCCCCCTTTTTCCCAGGGTCAGTGGGGACCTCAAAGAGCCATTTGACAAAAGAGAAATTGTCTTTATGGTATGAACAACAACTTCAGATGGTACAGAGCTGCCCCAGTTTCTTTATACCTTTTCTTCAGCTTGTTCTGTACTTCTAAGCCCAGCCTTGTTACACCATGTCTGTTCTGCTGAGCCTGGCCCCGTTCCCCAGCATTTTCTACTCCTCCCTAACTCACACCACTTGTCAGCTTCTTTTGTTCAGTGTTCACTCCCTCTTCTAGGTCACTAATGAAAAGTCTGCAAGCCCCAGTGCTGCAGGATAATAATGGCTTCATCTGTGTAACAAGAACAACCCGTGACTTCCTATTTCTACTGCCTGCCAGCCACCTTCCTATGGCTCCTTCACTGCTGGAGTACTGCACAGGAACTTCAAACAACTCCTACAGCCCTGCTACTCCTTTACCATCTATGGGAAAACCAGCTCTTATCTAGAGCAGCAGATAAAGCGTTCTAATTGCACATGAAACCACTAAGAAACCCAGATTTTTAAACTTTTCCTTAAAGAATAGCCACCTGTTGCCTTACAGAGAGGATTCTACAGGCTCAAGTCTGCCCAGCACTGAGGAGTTTATGCCCCCTTGGCTCAGCAGCCCTCCAGTATCAGCCCAATCCATGCCAACAAGCCCCATGTGACACCCCATGCTGTTCACCAGGGTCTCACTCAGAAGACAAGAAGCAGAGAATTCTGGCACCAGCCCTACACCACAAAACTCGCTTCACCTCTCAGGGCAAGGGGAGGATGTCCAAGCATTCCGAGTCATCTGCTTCCATCAGAGTATATTTTGGCAATACAGGGAGGAAAGCTAGCAGGCATCAGCATGAGAGGCCAAGACCACACACAGGATTGGAGCCATTTTAAGATTCCGTGCTTTGACTGGGAAGCAACAGCTCAGATCTTTCTCTCCATCCCTGTTCTAAAAAATCATCCTTTGATGTCAGGACTGCCCTTCATTTATTTTTTTCAACATTAGCTTTCAATCCGATTTTTTTTTTAATTTTAATATAAAAGCTAATAATGGAGTCTCTTTGAAATATGTGCTATTTTTCATCTGGAGAATTTCATTTTGAGTAAAACCTCGTAGAGAAAGCTACTTTGATAACTGCATCCAGAATTTACACAACCAGTCACAGATACAGAATAAATAGTTCTTAACTTGACAACAGCTGAAGAAGTGCTGCAACAGTTACTTAAACCTAGAATGAAGTAAAAAATTCCTTGCACTCTTCTTTTCTTTCCTTAATAAATCTACAGGGGGATTTACTATGCACATCACAGAAATAGTTTGTTATTTTTGACACGAATTTCAGGCAAACTCTAAAAGCAGACTTTCTAATGTGAATCCTTCAAGAAAATCTTTCCATCTGTATGTGAATCTCACATGTGTTACTGAGAACTACCACAGTTCCAGAGCAAACTTTGTTTCCTGGCACTGATAGTAAGTTTAGCCATGTAACACACAACACTTGCCAGCCACATCAGGCAGCAGGGGAGCAGGAATGCTCAAACAAGTTATTTAGATGACTTCCTGCATTCTACAGAACACCCAGGTTACCTTTCCAATTTCAGAAGCCCAGGAAATGGAAATCTGGTTTGGCACTGCTGATGACAACCTAACTAGAGATGTTATATTTAAGGGGCGCCCAGGTCGCTTCTGTTCAATTCCATTTTTTGGTGGTGGAGCATACCCCTGTGGAAAAAAGGACAATGGATGTGTTACCTAGTTACTCCCCACTGTACTCTGAAACTGCTGACACATACTTGCTAGTTTTAAACAGATTAGGAGCAGGCAAACTCAGAAGCTCTCTAGGCTGGAGAGCAAAGCCAGCATTTACTCTGAGAAATACCAGACTTTCACAGTAGATCACCATAAGTCAAACACAGTTATAAGACATTTGTTGTTTTAGAAGGGTTTTACAGAAGCACTGGAAAGGTGAAAGCGAACACAGTTTGGGTCCAGGTAAGTACACTGGAAGAGTAGAAGGTCATGGTGGATGTTTTGTCCTCTTCCCCCCATGCCCTACCAGAACAGAGTGAAACATCACAAGGTCATAGCCTTAGTGATGAACAGATCAAGTAATGAAGACTTAACTCAGTGTTTCACACACTGAAAACACTGATTAAGAAACAATTACACCTTGTTCCAAAAGCTCAGTGACAGTGGACTTTGCCTTGGATCAACTACACCTGGCCCCATTAGCAACAGGTGTCACCTGTCCTTGGCCAAGGCCCCTGAAGAAGGACTGCACATGGAGTACCAGCTGTATTTAAGAGATCACAGAACCAGAGTAGTTTGGGTTGGAAGTGACCTTAAAGATCATCCAATTCCAATGCCTTGTCACTCAATAAGCCTGCAGCTTATTCCTCTCGCCCTGCATCTGTCATGATGAAAACAGTATGCCAGAGCTACCCTGACAATCCCTGCTCTGAGCTCACAGCCAGCCTGCAGTCACTCAGCTCAAACTCATCCTGCACCTGAAGGATGCCAGCAAGATGCAGCTCAGCCTCTTGCACAGACCTTATGGATGCATTTACAGACTGCATTGTTTTAAACAATGAAAAAGATACATATTTCTTTAACCAGAAAAATACACAGGCATTCACAACCTATTGCTTGGAAAAGGAGTTACTTTGAAAGATGCTAAGTCCGGAAATAAAAACAATAATAATAATAAAATATATGTGTATATATAATGAATAAATAAACATCCTCTTCCAACCAGTAGCCCAGAATGCCATGACAGCTTTATTCCAGAACACAGAGGCAGCAGACATATGGGAACTGGTGACAATTTCACATTTAAAAGACAGAATGATTTCAGGAGTGAATACATTTCCTTTTCATTTTTTTCAGAGACAGAGTCTGCAGCACACATGCTTCGTTTCAGTGAAGCTTTCATTGTTTTCTTCCACACAGCTTATTCTTGAGAAAAGATTCACTCTCATACTCCTACAACAATCTAGAATCTTCCCTTCCTATCCTTCTAGGAGAATTCTGCTTGTCTAGCAACCAGCATGGCATGGCACTGTTTAGGCAGGCTGCCATCTCCAGTGGCAAGAAACTGCCAATATTATTTGGGCCTTGATGTCTTCCATGATTCTTCAAAGAGCCACACTACTCAGGACAGGTATCATCTGCTACAGCAAGGAAGTTCATCAAGAGAAAGAAAGGGTAGCTGCCCATTTATCTGGCTTCTCCCAGTGACACGGATCCAGGATATAAGCAAATATGGTGTTAACATGAGCACAACTCAGTGCAGTACTGGCACACAGGCAGCATTTCTCTGAAGCTTTTGATAAGGATTGTGGGCAAGGAAATAACAAAAAAATTTACAGACCTCTACAGAGGCATGAACCACCCTACCAAGCAAAGACAGAAGTCCACTTATGAACTGTGCAAGTGGGCAGGAGAAGCTGGCATCACTGGTTAATCACCTAACAATACTGCAATGGACAATCGTGATCTTTGAGGCAAAGAAGGTACCTTATGCTTCCTGCAACATAAAGGAAGAGCCAGATGATGCAGAGAGACCAAATCAACAAAAAAAAGTCTGCAGATGCACTCGAACAGACTCTATTTGTCATTCAACTCATAAAGAATGTGGAAGGGAAGGCAAGTTGCCAGGACAATAGTGATTACTTCACTTTCCCACCTAAGACGATTTTTTTAATCTGTTCAGCTGAACCTTATGTGCAGGAAGAACCTAGTGGATTTAGGACTAAAACAAAGTAATAATCCAAGATTAGTAGTAGTTTCTGCTACAACTGTGACACATTATGCACAAAATGGAGAGCACAGCAGGGTGGAACCTATATGAACAAGACTGAGAATCAGCTGACACTGATGTCCATAAGATAACATCAGATCAAACTCTTTTCTGTTGGTTGCTGAAACACAATCTGCAGAAGAGAAACCCCTCAAAGTTATAGAATGTAATCACCATTAGCAGAAAACACTGACCAGAAAACACGAGGAAGAAACCCTTTTATAACCTGAAGACTGAAGTAGGAGGAAGAAAATCTAAGGAGTCCCTTATAAGCTGAGTAGAGGCATTAAA
>VXBI01010334.1:48128-61877 GCA_013397375.1 Toxostoma redivivum
AAAAAAAACAGTCACAGCTGCATATGGGAGGAGAGAGGGTACAATACATCTGACACACCACAGTGGTTAAAAACGTCCTCAAAAAGAGGTTTCACACCTTCTCTCTCCAAACCCACTACTGAAAAAACCCTCTGTTCTCTGACTTTTTGCATCCTTTATAGCCTCAAAAAGTATTTCTGAATGGGTTGTGCAAGAGTTTCTCTCTGGTCTATTGAAAGAAAAAAAGAGAGAAACCCATTCCAGAGATATTTTGAGAATGAGAAAGCTTTTCCCTTTTTGTCTATACCCAAGCCTCCAGATGACCCTGTGACTATGTACTAATTTTTGCAGCATCAGACACCCCTGAAATGTGACTGCCAACAAGGTTCTGTTACAGTATTAACACGTGTAGGATCATATTTACAGGAAAATGGACATGTATTAAATGAACCAGCCTAATCTTCTGAATGAGGTCCTCTCTGTGGATAAAAAAGCTCAAGAAGAAAGAAGAAACAGACAATTGCTGACAAACACAGCGGTGTCAATCCAACTAAAATGATGTTTATAGTACCAATCAAGGTTAAGAAAAAAGATGTGTGCTTGCCTCATGGACAAAGCAGAGCTACCAATGAAATAATGGGTGACTGTGTAATGCAAGATAAGAAGTAAATATAAACAATATTTAGAGGCACAATAAAAGGCTTTTGCTTCATTCACATTGAATCATGCAGTCTTTTGTCTTCTCTCCTCAAGCACATACTAGGAACCCTAAAATGTTTATGTTCTTCATTCCCACAACAAACTGTGCCCTAACCAGACAGATGCAGAGCAGTGCACAAATGGCACACCAAGAGCCTGATGCCATTCCCTCAGAACAAGAAGGAACTAGAGCCTATCACAAATACAAGCAGCCCACACAGCGAGGGATACCACCCTCAAATCAACTCAGTCTGAGCACCTGTGAGGAGGATTCTCCATGCAGATCCCAGATTGTTTTTGAGTTATGTAAACAGCACAAGATGAGATTTGCTATAGGGGGCTTAATCACACTTAATCATATTACAGCCACTGCATGGACTAACAGCAGTAATGGCTACTTCACAAAGCAAATGTACAAACTCCATGCCTAGCATTAGAGAAATCTGAGTGATAACAAACAGCTTGAGTGTTTTTGCAAGCTAACTACAGAAAAACACATACACACTCTACAAGTCACCAAGAAGCCACAAATGCATACATGCATACTTACTGGCAAGGGGAACAGCTTCCCATTTACTTTAATGCACAAACTATTAGGATAATTATCCTCTTGAGGGCAGCTTGTCTCGGCTAGGCATAGCCTGTATCCATGGAAAAAGAAAGCATCATTTCAAGTGTCCCCACAAACATCCATCAGCCAATTAAGTTTTCAGAGAACACTACACAAAACGTACCTTAGCTGAACTTGGACAGTGTAATCTCTCCTGCCTCCAGGCAAGAAGTCCCTGTGACAAAGAGAAAGAAAAAGAGAAATACACACTTAACAGGACTCATATTGCATCCATGCAGAGAAACAACTGACACACCTGCCCCAGCAGCACTAAACTTTGCTCTTATTTTTTGTTTTATTTAACTATGAACACCTTACAATTGACATTTCTGTTTAACTACTGCCAAGGTTACACAGGACTTCAGGATCAGCATCCTCCATCAAAAGTCCACAGAACAATAAAGTAGGAATGCTGCCAGGGATGAAAAAGCACTTACGAATACTCATAGTTTACAACATCAACCCTGGGAAAAAAACAGAAAAGCAGGCTTCCATTCCTGCAGCCAGGAGAAAAGTAGGGAAGCTTCCCATCTCTCTAAAGAGTGACAATTATTTGGAACTGAGTTATTGTTAATTCTTTAACGATACAATTTTCACAAAATGCACATAAATTCTGTGCACAGTTGTTCCTGAAGGAAACAGAACAGATATAAACTCAAGACTAACTTCAGTGAGGATTATCACTCTGCATCTTAAGAGTAAGTGATGCATATGGTGAACCAAAACCTCACACCTTCTCCTGAAATTCTGTAGAAGTTTACCTACACTATACCACACTCTTACTTCTTACCTGGAAATACAGATTTCTCTGACCTGCTGAGGTGTTAAAGCAAAGATAAAAAACTTCTCCTGGAACCTCTGAATACTGCTCTGTACTAGAAGAAGAAAACAAGACACAAAAGAGGTTGAACCATGGTGATCAAAGCCGTTGATTAAAACAGGATCTGCAGTTTATGCCTGGAACGAGGCATAAGTCACTGAATATACTCAAATGGTGGTTGTAACTGTTAACAAAAAAATGGAGCAAATCTTTCATTAAACTGAATTCAGATGATTTAATATCACATTACACTTCAGTACTAAAGCAGCTTGGCAAACTGTTATAATCCTTTCTCCCAAAGGAGGAAAGTTCAAACAAATACACAACAAAATATTTAACTGGATACCTGACAAAAGGAATACCACAGAGATGCCAACAACTACTGTAAGGTACTACAGAAGAACATGTGCACCAAAAGTTATTAACGTACAGCTGGAAAACTCAAACAGCTACACATAACTAAATAAATCTTTGGGGAGGAAGGGAGGGAGCACAAACCCTCAAGCCAGAGAAGCCAGCTAGACTTCATATATGGAGTTACCCTTTAGTGGCATCTGACTAAAAAATAAATAAATACAATGTTCACATCAGAATCCAACTTATCTGTAAGTGATGGGAATTGGCAATATTTTAGTGAAGTCCACAGTAGCCACATGTCACTTTCCTACTTTCTTTAAAATTTAAGAGAAGTTAAAAATTTTGACTTGAAGTAAAGGTAGATTAGACACGTGCAATTCGAAATAAACAGCAGGGAGGACAAATGCAAGAACAGCAGAACTAAACCAGATAAATTTGGAAAAGTTGGACTGTTTTCTTCACTGACGTTCAGGAGAGATTGTTTTCTATATGCAGAAAAAAAAACCACACGAAAAGGAGGCAAACATGAAATGGAACCCAGATGGAGGAAACACACACTGAGTTCCTCAAGCAATTCCAAATAGCTATAGTGTGCATGTATACACACACACACACGCTGCAGAGCACATTTGATATTAAGAATACTACTTGAGCACATGTAGAAAAGACAGTGGAAGTATTTTGCTCTTTAATTCACCGTGGGTTAAACTAAACCCCACATTTACACCTGTATTAGCACAAAGGAATAAAACATGCATCCCTTCTGAAGCATGAAGCAGTGAGGTGGGCTATACTCCTAGCACTCTGACTTATGGGTTATTTAAATGCACAAAAAATGTGAGTGTCACTATGCACAAAGAGAAGTGACAACAGGCACTGAAATTACTGTTTGTTGGTGAAGTTTTCTGCTTTAGGTACTGGAGGATGGCAGATGATTGGTACATCCCTCACTGAGGTATGAGTCACAGTCTAAAAGACTTCATGATCAGTTAAGAAACTAAATTGTTTAAGAGGATGCAGACTATTCTATAAACATGTTATTAAATAGTTAGGCAACATTTTTGCCATGAAAGGTAAGCCAGACTGAATTTCAAGACAGAAGATGGTAGTTCCAAATAATTAAAAATGTTCAAGACTGAGGCACTTTGGAAAGATAAACCTGATTTCAGGTTATCTGAAAGATAATGTTCACTCCATATTATAACATACAGCATTGCAACAACTTGCAGGCTGAGAAACTTCACTACTCTGAGCAGAACACTGAACATCACAGCACAAAGTACCTATTTTAGTGCCAGATCCCAGAGCCTGCAGAATTGCTGGGAGTGAGATAAGTGTAAAGTAGCAAACCAATGAACTCGTTCTCACTACCCTGTTGCAACCTGTAAATTGCTAACCCTGAAATCCTTTTTCTACTACTCCTGACAAAACTGTTCCTCATCTGCAGAAACTTCAGGTCCAAATCTTCCAGCCAAAAAGTAGAGGTTCATACTTGGTATTAAGAAATATTTCAATACCAAGAGGGTGGTCAAACACCAGAGCATGGTTCTAGGAAAAACATTCAAGGCTGTAACCTGTCAGTGTTTAAGAGGAATTGGAGAAAAAGTTATTTTCTCTATCTTTTGGTCAGGCAGTTGGATGATCATCATAGGTATTCAAGAGAAAGAAGTCTTAAATCATATTACTTTTGTAACAGAAAACTCTATTTTCTGAAGTGTGGTTTTGCACTTCTTGGGAAAATAGTAAAGAAAAGGAAAAGGTAAGGATGTAAAAGGGAAGGAGTTTCTACTTCTCCCAACTGCAAAAAGCCACTGAAGTCTGGGCTCAGTATTGTCAGAAGCAAAGCTTATTTAATCAATTAGGCAAGCTGCAGAGGTATTAAACACTTACCAAGACTCGTGGGTTTAATGAGCACATCGAGGACATCATAAAAAGGTAAGCTTTTCAGCTGAACATCAGGATGAACAGGAGGAATCGGAGGGGACGGCTGCTGCATCTCAAAGTGAGGCTTAGTGTCCTGGAGGAGCACGGAGCTGACAGGCGAGGATGGAGACTGAGGTGTGACTGAAGTCGAAGGGAGTGGGTGAATGCCTGCGACAGCCAAGTCAGGCTCGACTGGGGAGGAACTGCTGTCCAAGTTGAACGCCGCAGGTTTTATAGCCGATAGATCCGACAGCCCCTCAATCGTCCTTGGATACCGACGCCTATAGAGTTCCCGGATTTTGATCTGAACTGCTGGGCTGCAGCCACTCTTCAGTAAATGCAGTGCCCTCATCAGGAGGTCATGTTTGCGCCCGCTTTTGTTACGTCCAGCAAATCCTAGCAGCACTTGCAGTTCAGAAACACGAAAACTTGATACCATATTCTAGAAAGGAAGGAGAAAAAAGCACAGGTGAGGCAACAGCACCCTAAGCAGGCCTTTTCAAGGAGCATGGTGCGGCATCTTTCATCATCTAATCTGACAACTTGTTACTCGGTTATGGGTACTGCCCACACCTTCACAGAACACAAAAGTATGGTTAGTTTAAAATGAAAAAACAAAGTGTCCAGGATGCAGGTTGAGTTTGCCCAAAGATTTGTTTCCACACTCAAACAATAGTAACAACAAAATCTGAAATTCACAGCACAAGCACAATCTGTACCACAAAGAATCTGTCCCATTTTGTGGAACAAAATACCAAATGTAAAAAATAAAGTGAATCAGTATTATCACCTGTCTCCCAATGCATTTTAAGCACTTCCTTACTTTATTCCCTAATTTCTGATTAGTTTATTGTGAAACTCCCTTTATTTTGGACAGTGTTAAAGGCATGCAAAAAGGCAGAGATGGGCATACGAAGTTTCACTGCTGAAAGATATGCACAGCAAGGCTGACAGTTTTTTAAAAACTACATTATCTACTGTATACAGCATGATATACAAAAAACAAAATCGG
This sequence comes from Toxostoma redivivum, assembly GCA_013397375.1. Lineage (NCBI taxonomy): Eukaryota > Metazoa > Chordata > Aves > Passeriformes > Mimidae > Toxostoma > Toxostoma redivivum. The sequence continues at coordinate 53,529 of VXBI01010334.1, forward strand.
TTCTTCAACTGACACAAAGAACTCCCTCTCCTTTTCGGATCACATTCTGTCACCAAGTGTGGCATATCTTCAAAACAAACAATACTATTTACTTGTTTATCAAGATTAGTTTTGGAAGACTGAGGATTGAACTGTGAAGTTAAAAAAACTTGGAAACCTTCCGTTTGTGAAAACATAGATTACAAAGTAAAAAAGCCCACTACACAAAAGGAAACAATCTTGTGCCCTGCTATTACTAACAATTAACTTCGCACAGATCTATCACCTCACCTTTTTGTGAGCAATTTATACCTCCATTTCAGAGGTATAAAGTTGTCCAGAATACTCGTAACCAACTTGATTCCTGTTTCTGGGGACTCTTTCACCATAGTAAGGAGGTAAAGTTTTTAAAGGTGAAAGAACACCTGTCTTCAATCTGTGCTGCACCGTAACGACTCCAGACTCAAGGACTGGAAATGAAGGTGCTAACATGCTAACAGAGGGTAGAAAGTAACAGTAATCTGGGATCATATGTATTTTTAAAAACAGTTCAGAAGTGCATCTGGACTTTTATTAATGCTTTGGGCATTGATTTCAGAAGGGACACAATTGAAAACACAATGTTTGGACTTTATCTTGCAAGTCCTTACTACACAGAGTTAACACTTGTGTCCTGGCACAGACTCGATCGCAGCTAAAGTTTTAACACAGCTTTTGCCCAAACATTGAGTCAGTCACCAAAAAAGTCAAAATCCTCCCTGTTGTCCCTGGCTTGTTCCTTATTCTCTCTTTAATATTGTGAAAATTGTTTTGGCAGTGAGACCAGCAAATTGTATCAGATGAAAACTGTACTTAAAAATCACAGAACCATTTAGGTTTGAAAGGACCTTCAAGAATATGAAGTCCAACCATTGCTCCAGCACTGTCAAGGCCACCACTGACCCATGTCCCCAAGTGCCACATCCACACAGCTTTTAAATCCCTTCAAGAATGTGGACTACACTACTGCCCTGGGCAACTTGTGCAGGGGTGGACAACACCCTAGGTCAAGAAATTTTTCCCAGTATCAAACCTAGACCTCTCCTGAAACAACTTGAGGCCGTTTCATCTTGTCCCGTCCCTTTTGTAACCTGAGAGCAGAGCCTAACACCACTCAGCTCCCTCAGCNGGTTTGAAAGGACCTTCAAGAATATGAAGTCCAACCATTGCTCCAGCACTGTCAAGGCCACCACTGACCCATGTCCCCAAGTGCCACATCCACACAGCTTTTAAATCCCTTCAAGAATGTGGACTACACTACTGCCCTGGGCAACTTGTGCAGGGGTGGACAACACCCTAGGTCAAGAAATTTTTCCCAGTATCAAACCTAGACCTCTCCTGAAACAACTTGAGGCCGTTTCATCTTGTCCCGTCCCTTTTGTAACCTGAGAGCAGAGCCTAACACCACTCAGCTCCCTCAGCCTCTCCTGGGGCTCCAGCCCCTTCCCCAGCTCCGTTCCCTGCCCTGGACACGCTCCAGCCCCTCGGTGTCTCTCTTGTCCTGAGGGGCCCAGAGCTGTCCCCAGCACTGGAGGTGTCCCAGCAGTGCCAGCACAGGGGACAGCACTGCCCTGGGGCTGTGTCACACCCTGGCTGGACACCATGGGCACCTTGTCCACCTGGGCACACGCTGTCCCAAGTCCAAGTCAATGCCTATTTCTTGTGCCATTGAAACACAGCTGGAGTAAGTAGCCAGGGCCTGCCTTGTCAAGAGCCACACTACTTACACAAATCAAAATAACAACCTAAAATACTACAGCACAATCTTCATCTGGCACACCCTTTTCCTCATCATTGGTGAGACAAGGTTATAGCATTTCAGCCCCTTATTTTCAACACTTACAGATAGTCCATTTGGATCCAGTGACTCTTCTATCAAGAAGCTGTTCTGATCAGAGCTAACACAGCAGCCTTCACACAGGTATTCCCCAACACCCTGTCTGTAAACGCACCATGGACACAGCAGCCAGCAAAAAGTTATATGAGGCACTGACTGTCTCACCCAAACTTCGGAAGAGGCCAACAGCAGATGTCACCTTAACTTCATCTCAGCAACTTCCCTCAACAACAAAACAATACAAAATAGAGAATGTTAGCCTCCACCTGGCATTCCCCTCCTACTTTTCCTTTGCTCTCAGTCAGAGTGACAAAAATAAAGTGTTCCAACACTCATAAAAAATGGTTTGCTGTAACAGCTTTATAGTTAGGACATAAAAGACAAACTGTATTAAAAGATAATACCAGTATTCATGAATTTACTGAAAACTTCACACTGCATGCTTCTGCATAAGCTTGATAGCAATGCCAGCTCCTTTATTTCAGATGCAGGCAGTAAGCATGATGCTGGATTCCACAATCACAATGCAAATGAGTAAAATAATCCTTTACACTGAGATTATGGAAACAACATGTATTGCAAAATACTGTCTGTTACCCTGCCTGCTGCCTTCTGTGCATTCCTGCAAGTTAATCAAGGTGAAATGTGCAGTCAGTCAAACCTCAACACAGCTAACATTTCATACAAAAAAAAATTCACCAACTAGCACTTTGCTACAAGATGTATTTCATTTTATTAGAAGACATAGCCTAGATTCAATATTATAGTCAAAGTTTTAAATTAACACCCACATTAAAAATGCTTGTAAGTATGAAAAGTATACATAGTTTTGTCCATGAATGTAAAAATCTTACATAGGCTTTAGAAAGAAGACTTGCAAAAAGTGAGATTTACAGGAATATCTAAACAATAGCTTTTACATTTTCACTCTGAAGCTGATTCTATTTTCCTTTTAAGGCAACAACAAACATGTATATGAAAATACACCTGCCAGTGCCTAAAGGGGCCCCTTTAGGCCGAGCTAGAGAGGGACTGGGGATAATGCAGGGACAGCACACAGGGAATGGCTTCCACTGCCAGAGGGCAGGAATGGATGGGATCTTGGGAAGGAATTCCTGGCTGGGAGGGTGGGCAGGCCCTGGCACAGGGTGCCCAGAGCAGCTGTGGCTGCCCCTGGATCCCTGGCAGTGTCCAAGGCCAAGCTGGACAGGTCTTGGAGCAGCCTGGGACAGTGGAAGGTGTCCCTGTCTATGAGGATGAAACTTTAAGGTTCCATCCAAACCAAATCTATGATTCTGTGCTTGTCTTCCTACTCCGTTTACAAATATAGAGTGGACATTCATTATCATCAACAAACTTTTATGGGGATGTATGTCTGAGAGCATTTATAATCACAAGGCAGCGTGCAAGGCAGACACAGCTTCCCACAAACCCTTATCAAGTTATTTTCTTTTGCTTTTCCAGCATATTGCAGAAGACTGCAGCCTCGTTATTAATATGCTTTTCACATCACTCAATTAAGATTAGACATTCAAGTTGTGTGTCATGTAGATGCCATTTTCTCTTAAGATAAATTCTTTACAGCTGCACAGCCCAAGAAAAAAAAAGCTTTTTAAACACAAAACCAAAGCCATTTTAGTTTTAACATTACTCCATGAACACAAAGTAGTTTGACAGAACTCTAAGGAAGGAAATCACACTGGATAATTCAAGCACTTTTATATTCCAGAAATATGTTTCCCCCTGAAATTCATATTTTAAGGTTATAAGAAGTTTCATAGGTTTTTTGTTTCTTACAGTTAAACTTTAGCAACTATGATTCATCAGCAGCAACACTGTTCTAAAGCATTAAGCCGTAGGTGTATCTGGAATGGCAGTAATTTCACAGGGAGGATGATGTTAAGAAGCCCAGGAAATGCTGACATGCCACTGAAATTAAGGGACATGCCTGCTTCAAAGCAAAGTAAGGGATCAAACATCTCTCCAAACAAGACCTGTGTGATTCTCCACACTCCCCTGCAATATTAACAGTCACTCTACATCTCTCTCTCTCTCTCTTTATATATATGTGTATCTCAGGGCAAGGTAACTGAAAATGACTGTTTAATTCTTCAGATACGTCTACAACGAGCAGGAACAACTGTGGCTTTCAGGCCAAGAACAGCTCGAGTGTACTTGTACACTTGTACTGCAGAAGTAATCCAGCCTCCTCAGATGTACTGGTCAGCTTGCCCCTAAGAGTTCTGCTTCAGCCCCACTGGTTTTCAGATAATCGCCTAAGTGTCCGAATGCTCCGTACAGAAGGAAGGGACACACCAAGGACAGGTTCCACAAATCCTCACTCCTGACTGTAACTCCTTTCATGGACATTCAGTAAAGCAGTACATTTGTGACATCTTGGGCAGATTTGTGTCTGTGCTGACCTACAGCAAGCTGGAAATGGGTAATGATGGTAAGGAAAAACAACCTGTGCCCTGGGATGGTTGAGGACTTCTCTGCTGAGTGAAATGTTTTCCCAAACTCATATAACCACAGATGAAGAAATGCAAGTGTCAGAGAAAAATGAAGACACCGTTATTGAAATCTGTGTCAGTAGTACAGGACAGCAAAAGCAGCTCTGCAGAAAACCACAGTCAATGCAAATCATAACCACCAGATCCTCAGTATTATGCAGATTTTCCTCTGCACAGACTCCAGCCTGGCTTCTAAGTTAGGAATTATCTCCAAAGTTGCATGCACTTAATAACACCAAAAATCCAAAATTAAACAAACACAAATATTTAAGACATTCAAAACAAAGCTTGGCCACTTCACTGCAGTCTCTTTTTTAGCATACCCTAAACCACATTATCTCCTTCCTCTCCCCATCACTGTATCTCAGCACAATCACTTAACTGTTAATGATTTTGCATACAACAAACTTTTAAGATGTCTCGATAAACCTCAATGATCCAGAACAGCAACTGTGAACCTATGGAGAACACAAGAATTTTGTGCAGATAAAAGGTAACAGTACATTATCATAGGTTATTAGGAGTATTTTATCAGCATTTATGTCATTTAATACACTCAATTTAACTGCAGCCTAAGAATCATCAAAGCACCAACAGCAACATGTCAGTATCTATTCTGTCCACCATCTTAACTCTAACTCAGATCATCATGTGGAATTTGATTTCTACACCAAAAACATAAATTGGTCGGCATATACAATAAAATGGTATTAACACAGATAAAATAAAACAGTGTTTGGCAATGAGCTTGGAGACAATACACGGAAACAGCTCTCAGCATTTTCTTGTTAGCTATTTAGCACTAAGCACTGCTTCACCTGGTAAATATGAGATAGCCACTTATACTGTTCTTCCAGACTGGAAAAATAAAACAAGAGAAGTGGAAAGACACCAAGCCTGGTATGAAAAAGGCAGCCAATATAAAAAAGAATGAGACTTCAACTTCTATATTTTAATATGGTATCCAAACAACATTCCTCTTCCCATTTGAATCGTATGACTTCAGCACTGGATGTGCAAGAGCAAAAAGTAAAAATGGGACCTACTTCCAGCATTTAAAACCATGATTTTCCAGTAAATTTTGTGCAATCTCTCCTGACAGAAAGGATATATTAGCACCCTTCCATCTCTACTCAACCAAACTAGTTCTTTTCCACAATAGCTATGAAACTGATCACAAGTGTCACAGGCTAGTTTTGGCACAGAGCCACTTATCTATAAAGAGCCTTCTTCTTTGCCCCATAAAGATGACACTAAAAAATTACTTCAAAACATGATTAAACAAGAACTATGAGACTGATGCTGTCACCTAAATTAGAGATCTGTTTCAAAGACTGCATGCATTTCTCATTATTTGTTTCCACTTCAGAGTCAGGACGCCAGCAGAAACACAAAGGACACAAGAATACTAAACAACAATATGTAACTGATCCTCTCAGCTGCAGTATTTTGTTGAGATTCAACAAGCTTCAAGCCAAATCTTGGTGAGTTCAGAATCTGTTGGGAGCTGGAATCTCTTTCTCACAGATGGCTCTCAGAAGGAGCTGTAGTTCCCCACTTCTGGGCCAGTTCTGTCCAAAAATGCATCTACTCATCATCTCTGGCCTCCACACCAGACTGATGATTCTGTTCCACATCCGCCTGTGCCTGAATAATTCCTTCAACATTTACTGGGCTGCTCTGGAGAGAGGATTATGGATAAAGGTATGAGCCAGGTTTAAAAACACATCTGGGAACAGCAGCTCTGGAAATGTTCTCAAAACTAACTGTATCTCACAAATAGACACAACCAAGTGGTGCTCTCCGGATCTTCTCAGCCACCCCCTGACACTCCAGAAACCAAGTAATCTGCAGAAATCAAACACTGCTAGTTAATGAAAGCTTAATCACATCGTCTGGAGCCTTAGACCAAACATTTTCACCAATATTTAGAAAAGTAGCAAATGTAGTTACAGCTACATCCAAATCCTTTAACAAAATTAAAGATTTCCAGAAGGCTTGAGGTGACAGCAGGCTTCCGAAAGTCTGACTTCTTTCACTACAGCCTCACAGTTATAACCCCTGGGTCCCAGCTCTGCAGAACTTTTACTGTGAAGATCCAGAGAATGCTAGGGATAGACCTAACAAATATAAAAATGCTCCTTTGCCCTGAAAAGGAAAAAAAAAAAAGGCTGCTCCTGCTTGCTTCTCTCAAAAAACAGGGTTTAAGAGAGAACTCTGACCTCCTGCCTTTAGCCAAACCTTAAGAAATTACTATAATAAATTCCACTCTCAAAATGGCCCAACTGGCCTTTTATAAAACAGGTAGAGATGACATACTACAGGAAACTGCAATCAAGAGAGCAGCAAACAATACTGCCACAAAAACGCTCAGTAGGTTAATCTATAAAGCAGCCATTTCAGATTACACCTAAAGGTCAAGTCACAAAATCTACTGGGGGTGGGGGAATCCCTCTCATCTGTGGTCAGGAGCAGGAAAATTTGGTTGTCTGCAAAAAAAAAGATTAAGCCTCAAAACCAAGTGCCTGGTATTCAAGTAAGCACATTCATATGCATCCTCAAATGCAAAAAGAAAAAAGGAAAAATTCAGCCATGGCCTTGCAGACACGAGGCAGAGAATTACATTCTCTTCCAAAAATTACCTAGAGCTTTCCCACAGCAGGCCATGAATTATTATCAGATGGATATTGAACACTTAGAGAAACTCCAGGCTAACAGATTCATCTCACAGGCACTCCAGTTTAGAATTAGTATGAATGGGAATACCAAAAGATATGTCTTCAGACTTTTTTTTTTAAACTAGTGGCACCTTTTGAGTGATGAAAGGGCAGCCCTGCCATTGGCCTGAAACACAGTTCCCTTTTCCCTTCATACTTCCTGCATTACATCTATCTATGCACCTCAGTTTCTTGTCAATTTAAAGATATTCAGGAACCTAATGCCCTGAGGGAAACTATCAATATTTACGGATATCTAAACAAGCGAATACAGTGCTTTGGGAGAGACAGATCACAACTCCACCCCAAGACTGGCGAGTAAGAGATAAAAGAAGAGTCACCACTGGCACAAAGTTCACACCGGGGCTTCGGCCAAACCCTTTGAGACACCTTGGAATGAGGGCTAAGAGTGGGTGAGGACACTAAGCAAGAAAACACAAACACATTTAAAGGGAAAAAAACACCCCAACAACACAAGGCTCACTTACAAAAAAAAATAAGCCAACAATTCCTAAACCTAAAACTGAGAGAGAGCACTGTTGTCCTCAGACAAAGAAACTCAGTTCTTCCCACTATATTTTTGTAAGTGAGCTCCTCAGCTGCACTACCAGTGTTAGTGCCGGAGGAAGCCCCAGCAAGGGAAATTCTCTAGTGAGGACAACACATTTCCCACTGCGGTCACACCATCGCCAGCTCTTTCTTTCCGCTAAAGCCCACCTCGTAGTGGTTCCTATTTAACCGCTTTTAATCCTTCCTGTAACCAAGTCCAGGTGGGGAGGGGGGGGAAGAGGCCTGCATGCGGAATTCCCACGAAGAATTCCACTTTTGCAGGTGTGGGTGCTGCTGAAGGACAATCTCCTCCTTCCACACAAAGATACCGGTGGATTGTTCAGGAAATAGGAGGAAAAGCACCAACTATGGAGTCAGCTCTTTGTGTACACACCTTAACAAAATGAAAGGACACGCACGCACACACCCACTCCGACAAATCTGCTACAGAGAGGCCATCACCACAATATGAAAGATAATAAACCGAAAATAAAACAGGTCAGAAGGGAGGCACTGGGTTTCACACTGGGCAGGCACAGCTTTCCCGCTTGGAAAGCGGTCCATGGATTTCCAGAGATTCCACAACTATCAGCATTTTTAATAGCCCGGTGGCTATTCACAGCCCTCCCTTCAGCTGCACGGAGCGCGGGGCCCAGCAGGAGCCGTTCGAGCCCTGGGGCCGCTCGACAGCGCCGAGATGGCTTTTAAAATGTCG
>VXBI01010334.1:65205-95675 GCA_013397375.1 Toxostoma redivivum
GACTTTTGGACCGCCTCAATTTTTCCTTAAGGCACAGGCCATTTTCTCTGCTATTCCATTATCTCCACACAAAAATTTCTTTCAAATCTCCCTCTTGTGTTTTTCCAGTAACTAGAATTAATCTCCCCTTTTGCTCTAGTTATTCAAAATCCTGCTGTTTTATCACAACTTCTCACATATACATCAACTCCAGGCTTACACTCCACAGCTACCAAGTCACCTTTGCTAAATTTCAACACTTCCAATATTTCTCTTTCCACGAAGCTTTTACAAAACCTACCTCAAATGTCAGAGATTCTTCCAAGACTGGAAACTTCTTCTTTTTGGACCTCCATCTCCGGTAACCCTTTCTTCTTCTCCTCTTTCTTCTTTCTAACCCTGCTGCTGTATCTCCTGAACCATTTGCCTGACTGGACCCTTGAGCATTTTCCGAATTTTCAGTGTTAGTCTTAAAACTCGGCTCAGCACCAGCCATTGGAGGAGACCTTCCCCAAGGCAGCCACTGGATACTCCTATCTCCCAGAAAATCACTCAGTTATTCGCTGGGGTTTTGTCTTCCCCAGCAGGCTCTAATCAGGGTAAGGAATGAGCCTATAGGTGCTAAGCAACCTGCCTCCTAAATTGAGGCTTGTTAGAGGGAAAAAAAAAAAATCTGGTTTCAACCTTTTCTAGTGCTATGCACAGTATGTCCATACAAGCACTGCTTGTTCCTACTGAGTTTACGGAAAGGCGTCTGAACATCCAAATAAACCCTCCCAACCTTCCACAAACTCTGCAGTTTAAAAACAAACAAACAAACAAAAAGAGCCCCACTCTACAGCTGCTCGAAGGATTGCAACAATTGCTTTTATCATGATTATACCTCATCAAACCCCTCCTGTGCTACTTAACCAGCTGCTAATAGACTACAGAGTGTGAAGTGCAGGCAGGGATGGGGTTACAGAGTGGGAAGTAGATTTGTTTTGTGTGTGTTGTGTTTAAAGGAAAGAATTTTATGAGGTCAGCCTTAAGCTTCCCTATCATCTCTCATATCCCACAGCCATGTACTTTTTAAGGTAACATTGTAAGTGAATGGCAAAAGTATTTAAAGTGACGGTCAGTGCCTACAACCCTCTTGTATGAGGCTGTCATCTAGAGCTGTCAAAGCACAGAGGCTGGAAGACACCCTTAATCATGCTGCTGACGATTAAAAAAAAAAAAAGTGGGCTCTGGCTATAAGACCAAAATACTCTAAGCTGGATACTCAGGCTGGATGAGGCTTGGAGTAACCTGGTCTAGAGGAAGGTGCCTCTGTCTGAAGCAGGGCATGGGAAATGGATGATGTTTAACATCCTTTCAGACCCAAATATCCTGTGGTTCTCCGATTCTGCTTATTGGAAAAAAATAATTTATGTGCCTGTGTTTTATCTGCATTCACTATGCAGCTGTTTGACAGAACAGAGTTTGGATGGGACGTAATCTTCTGTCAAAGTGTCTGGGTTTTGCCTTTTTTTTTTTTATGTGTTCTCTGTATTCTTCACACATATATTTGCAGCTCTGTAGTTTATTGTATTAGTGACTAGTTTTCCCAGTACTTTTCCATGGTCTTTCCCTAAGCAGAAAGACAAAACAAATTCCAGAGCTCCAAGCCCCGGAGGGTACAAGGCCCCTCTCCTATCTTGGTTCTTCCTGGGAACCAAGGCTGAGAACAACTCCTGGAGATAGATTCTCATGGACAAAGTACAGCCAGTGCTGAAGGGGAGCTCCAGAGAAGGGGCTCGACCTGGGGGGGAATTGCATCACCATTTGTCCTCCTAATTGGTGCTTTTTATCAATTATCTAATTTCCTGAAACCTTTAAAATGTACTCACCCCTGAAGGGGGAGGGTAGCTTTTGTGGACATCTTTCCATAACTGTTCCTGAAGGTGTTCATTAAAGATCCTCTTTTATATTAACTCCTTACTAAAATTATCTCAAGTTTCATTTCCAGATTGGGAAAAAGGCAACAAAGGCACATGGTGAATATAGTTATGTATCACTACATTGACCATAGATACACTAAAGTTTAGAAAAATCCAAATTAGAAATCTAATGTATTAATTCATATTATATATTTTTTTCTAATCAGTTTTGATAATTAAATATTATTTTTGCCTGCCCATCCTAACATATAATGGTGAAACACCTATATTTTGGTAATAAGACCAACAGCAAAATATTTAAATTCTGCTATAAAATTTCTTACTTGATCATTATTATTTTGATTAAATCATGTCTATTGACATAGGCCTAGATTTCACAGTCTTGAACACAGCCTTCCTGACTGGGGGTGAGCTTTTGCCTCTATGGACAGTTTTTTTGAAAATTACTCTCAACTTTTTGTTCAAAGGATTTGAAGAGCCTTTTTATCCATCAAAACTATAGGAAACCACATATTAAGGTAACATGACCCTGTTTTTGTTTAGGGCAAATTTGGGAGGAAATATAATACATATAAATACATACAAATATAATTTGGGAGGAAAAATAATACATACATTATACAGTCATTTCAAGACAGACCCCTTTAACAGTAACGGTGGAAAACTCTCCAGTCAAGCACAGTCCTGAACCCAGGCTATTCTCCCAACAGTGATGAACTTGGGATGGCTTGAATTCTAACTTCCATTACAATAATTCTCTTTCAGAGCCATAAAAAAAGAAGCTCACGATAATGGAAAAGCAAATGCATTACCCATTCTACTACCACATTAAGGCCACAAAATTAGGGACACGTTCTAGTAGAAGGGGACCTGAATTAGTTAGAGAAACATTAATCTTATCCACTTTGAAAAAGCTCCATGTTTTATGCAACAAATGTAATAAAAAATATGTGTATTAAATTGCATCCTTGACAGGATGAATGCTATTACATTTGCAGCACAACTACCTGAGCTGTGAAAACACACAGAAGCCTGTGTTGGCATGTACCAGATTGGGAAGGTTTTAGAAAAAGGCTGGGGAAACGTTCCAGAGTGGGAACAGAGTGACACCAAAAGGACAAAGCCATAATGGGGTATTGACAGTTATACTGAGGAGTATTTTTGGAAGATCTGGATGTCTAGAAAATTCATGGTTTTGATGATGAGATGCTAAGCAAGTGAGGTATAGAAACCCAGAATGTTTTGGGTTGGAAGGGACCTTAAAACTCATCCAGTTCCATCCCCTTGCTATGATCAGGGGCACCTTCCATCAGACCAGGTTGTGTCGCATGATGTGAGAATCTGGTCATTACCTGGTCCAAGAACTGAGCAGCTCTTGGATTTGGGAACGGGGATAATAAAAGCCCTTCCCACAAAGCTGTCAGGTGCTGTGCATGTGTCCATCAATTCCCCTTACCACTGTGCAAGAAAAGCACAGGATTTCTCACGAAAGAGGAGTTTTGGTAGAGGTCTTAAGACTGAGCTTTAGGTTTCGTCTTGCCCAGTTGTAGGTTCTCCTCCAGCTGGACTGAAGCTGGACCACATCCAATATGTACAATAATTCCCACCCTGAACCCCAGGAGGCTGCAGCAACCAGGGAAGAGAGCGCTTCTCACACCTCTGTGTTCCCTCACAGCGGTGGACCCCATCTTAATGCCCACTGGCACATCCTTGATGTGTAAAGCAAACTGCACTCTGCTGCTTCTCAGGCACACCTCAGCTGTGTGGGTGAGCTGGGCATGTTTAACAGTGCAGCGAGCTGGGCTGCACTCGTTTGGGTTGTTTTGGATTGATTTGGCTTGCTTGAGATGGGGTTTGGTTGGATTGGCATGGTTTGGCTTGTTTTGGGTTGGTTTGGGCCATTNGGACCTTAAAACTCATCCAGTTCCATCCCCTTGCTATGATCAGGGGCACCTTCCATCAGACCAGGTTGTGTCGCATGATGTGAGAATCTGGTCATTACCTGGTCCAAGAACTGAGCAGCTCTTGGATTTGGGAACGGGGATAATAAAAGCCCTTCCCACAAAGCTGTCAGGTGCTGTGCATGTGTCCATCAATTCCCCTTACCACTGTGCAAGAAAAGCACAGGATTTCTCACGAAAGAGGAGTTTTGGTAGAGGTCTTAAGACTGAGCTTTAGGTTTCGTCTTGCCCAGTTGTAGGTTCTCCTCCAGCTGGACTGAAGCTGGACCACATCCAATATGTACAATAATTCCCACCCTGAACCCCAGGAGGCTGCAGCAACCAGGGAAGAGAGCGCTTCTCACACCTCTGTGTTCCCTCACAGCGGTGGACCCCATCTTAATGCCCACTGGCACATCCTTGATGTGTAAAGCAAACTGCACTCTGCTGCTTCTCAGGCACACCTCAGCTGTGTGGGTGAGCTGGGCATGTTTAACAGTGCAGCGAGCTGGGCTGCACTCGTTTGGGTTGTTTTGGATTGATTTGGCTTGCTTGAGATGGGGTTTGGTTGGATTGGCATGGTTTGGCTTGTTTTGGGTTGGTTTGGGCCATTTTGGATTGTTCCGGAGCTGGCCCGCTGCATCCCCTCAGACCCAGCCCCCCGNTTACAGCCCCTCTCTAAATGCTTCTGGAACAGTAGGCACGGCCAGAGGAGACAATCCATATTCCTTCCTCCACTCGTTCTTGTTTGAAAAAGTCACGATTGTACTGCCCCATCCTTGGTAGTGTGCCAGGTCGGGTTGGACGGGGCTTGGAGTAACCTGGGATGCTGCCAGGTGCCCCTGCCCATGCCAGGGCTTGGAAACTGGATGGCCTTAAGGTCACTTTCAACCCAAACCATCCTGTGATTCAGTGATGCTAAGGTTCTTGCACTACAAAGCCCAGAAACAGCAAGATTTTGCTGAATTTCATAACCTGTTCTTTTGGTTCCATCTGCTGGTTAAATTACNCGGGCGCTCGGTGCGTTATTCGCGGCGGCATTCCCGGTAACATTCCCGACGGCATCCCTTGCCGCCATGGAGCTCTCCTGCCAGGCGCTGAGAAACACCCACCAGGCGAGGGAAGCGGTAAGAACCGGCGAGGAGGGTGGCTCGCGTCGCTGTTGCGTGTCGCTGTTGCGCGTCGTGGTTGCCATGTCAACGGGGGCCGGAGCGCTCTGCGCATGCGCGGGGGGGTCGGTGTTGTCATGGCGGCGGGGACGGCCTTGGGCATGATGGGCCAGGGGGGGCGTGGGTTCCTTACAGCCCCTCTCTAAATGCTTCTGGAACAGTAGGCACGGCCAGAGGAGACAATCCATATTCCTTCCTCCACTCGTTCTTGTTTGAAAAAGTCACGATTGTACTGCCCCATCCTTGGTAGTGTGCCAGGTCGGGTTGGACGGGGCTTGGAGTAACCTGGGATGCTGCCAGGTGCCCCTGCCCATGCCAGGGCTTGGAAACTGGATGGCCTTAAGGTCACTTTCAACCCAAACCATCCTGTGATTCAGTGATGCTAAGGTTCTTGCACTACAAAGCCCAGAAACAGCAAGATTTTGCTGAATTTCATAACCTGTTCTTTTGGTTCCATCTGCTGGTTAAATTACACCAGAAGAAGAGAGGCTGCAGGGATGCTGAAAGCCTTTCCCATAAGGCTCTTGGGTGCTGTGCATGCATACCCCAATCCCTCTTCCCACTTGAGAGTGAAGAGTACAGGATTCTTCACGAAAGAGGCGTTTTGGGAGGAGTCCTGAGACTGAGCTTTAGGTGTTAAATCAGTCTCTTGTAGAATCATAGAATGTTCTGGCCTGGAAGGTACCCACAAGGATCATCATGTTCTTACTCCTGGCCTTGCACAGCACAGCCCCGAGGGTCACACCACGTTCTTGAGAGCATTGTCAGAACACTCCTGTAGCTTTGACAGCCTTGGGCCACTCCCTAGAGGGCCTGTTGAGTGCCCCCTCAGGGGGAAGAACCTTTTCCTGATACCCAGCCTAAAACTCCCCGACCCAGTTCCATGAAATTCCTGTGGGTCCTGTCAGTGGTCACCAAAGAGAAGAGATTGGTGCCTGCCTCTCAGTTTCCTCTCCTCAGGAAGTGTTAATAGGATAGATATATTTACCTAGGAATGGGATCCTCTAGCATAGTCTCTTTCTGAGCCCTAAAGTGAATTCAGATCTCAGCCACTGAGAATGGAGCCTAAAGGTGTGGTATTGAAACAGCATCAACATGCAGGAGGAGAGGAGAAAAGGAGACCTGATTTTTAACCTCACCAGTGGGGATGGCCTTTGTCCCAAGGCAAAGAATGGTGCTGGATACTAAATGCAGAAACATTTATGGGACTGAGAACTGGAGCTCAAGAGCTCTTCCCTGTCAGCTGTGCTACAGGATTTGGTTTGATGTGCTTTTGGTAAACTGGTTCCTCCACAGGCTTTTGGCAGGATGGATCTGAAGATAACAGTCTATATTTTCAGTATAGAGATGAGGGAGTCATTTGTGTTTCGCAGAGGAGCAAAACTTTGGAGTCTCTTTTTTTAATTAGAGACTTGAAGAGCCACCTGAAGCTGCCAAGAGGATTTTTTGCTTCTTGTTCCTAGTCATAAGTTTTATGGTGAGCTTGCTGTATGTCTTTAATTGTGAAAGTTTATTGTAATCCTTGAAAAACTTTGGCAACTCTATTGTTTGCAGCAACCTAGTATAATTGGGAAGACAGAAGAGGGCAAAGTGCCCTTTCTTTGTCCTGGGAAAATCTATTCAATGGCAGCCAAGTTATACATTGTTTAAAACTCACCAGTTCCATTCTCTGCTTGTGTTTCTCAAAAAGTACAGTCAGCAAGCCAGACAAGAGCTGAACATTCAGCCTTCTGAAAGCCTGTCAAGCAGGGGTGTAAATATCCAAAGGGCTATGGGGAATGGAAAGCTGTGGCAATATAGGGTGGTGGAGGGAAGAGGAAAACTAGGTGAGTCCATCAAGCCTCTCTGTCCTGGCACATGGTGCCAGCTTGATTTTGAGGAACTCCATACTTGTCAGCATCCTGGGATCCCAAAGACAGAGAGGGATGGGGCTCTGTGTGTGTATTAGGATTAGTGTGATTGCACAGCCACCTGGCTGCCTCTTGTCTGCACTCCTAATCAGAGATCTTTCTGAACACATCCTGACTGCCCTTGTTGGATATCCTTAGACTGCATACACTCAAGCAGAATAGTTCTTATTCCCAAGCTCCCCAGATGATGACTTACTCTTGTACCTCTTTATTTTTCATTGAAACAAACACATTAATGCAGAATATATAGGGTCAAATGATAATGAAACGTTACTGAGTTAAATTAATCTTTTAGTAGGTCCATTAATTTCAGGAAATTGCTCAAGAGACTTGGTTGATTTAGAATGTAAATGCATTTTAGTGAAAGGTGTGGAAATTCCTAAACAAACAATTGCACCTAAAGATGCTCAACTGGTAGAGTTTAATTTAAAATGAAAAAAAAAAAGGTATATGTGCCACTCTCTTGTTAAGGTAAAAATAAAGAAAATAACACTATAAGTGTCAAAGCTAATTAGTTAAGTGCTCAACTATTTAGTTTTTAAAACAAGATCACATTTAAGTGCCTTAAGGTTTTATTAATTTCATGGACCCCAAAATCCCCTATAGTAATTGAAAATTTAATTACATATGTTTTTTTGTTCTTTTAAGAATGGAAGCTTATTAAGCTTTAAACATTTAAACATCTATTGAAATACCAGTGGCTATAAACAACATGCAATTCTAAATACTAATTAAACAGGATGGCTAGATCACTATAAAGCTAAACTGAATTTTAAGTAAATTTGCACTAGTAAGTACTCCTGGTTTTTTTATGCTGTGTAAGATTTGCCATTTCCTCTCTAAGCACAGCAGAAGCCCTAGGCAGTGTTAGCATCTGCCTGGACTGTGGCAGGCAGGTTTTTTGGGGATATAAGTGTGTCTGTCCCTAGAGGAGAAACTGGAGCTCAGGACAGCAGACCAGGGTGGGCAGAGAGCTCTTTTAAGGAGACAGATAAAGCTTCTGGTGCACTGCCATAGACAGAGGCTCATCTGCCTCATGGAAAGAATGTGTGCTAAAATAATGGTGAAAGAATAATGTGCTAAAATAATGGCTAAAGTAATAGTGAAATGCAGGAAAAGGATTGATGGGAGTGGTCAGATGATCTGTGTGCCACTGGTTCTCTAGATTCGGGACTTGGTAACAGTTGCACGTTGAAAGATGCTTGATTTTTCTTTGTTTTAGAGAACACTCACAGAACTGGGCTACCTCGGTTTTGTTTTTCAGGTCCAACCTAATGCAAGCCATTGTCAATTGATCAACTGATTAACAGTGTAGTTAATTTTCTTCAGACACATATCTGACTTCTCAAAATCAGCCGTTGCTGTTGGCATTTTTCTTAACAAAGATTAAAGACAGAATTAACTTTTCAGTCTAAACACTTCTCATTTTTAGATGGGGCTCTTTTGGGATGAAAATGTTCATTTTTCTTTCTGTTTGGTCAGCACAACCAGAAGAATGTTGCTATGTCAAGGTTGAAGTAGGTGGCTCACATGTAGACACAATGTTACCCTACTCCCAAAGCAAGTCTTAAAAGTGCTTAAATTATTTGAAATGCTTCCAATCACTGTATCACTATTTATACTAGAACTTAAAATGCTGTAGGGATAGCTGAAGTAGCAAAAGGGGATGAACAGCAGCAGATGACATGCCAGAACACAAATTCTTTTCAAGGGAAGTTCCAAGCATGGATCATGAACCCTGTCAGTCCATCAGGCAGAGGCAATTCCTCTCTTGTCAGAATATCCATGTTTATTACATGAAACACTTGATGTGTTTGTCTTCTGTGGCAGCCACTCTGTTTGCATACTGTGTTTTAAATACTCAGAGGTAGCTGTAACCTTGCCCTTTGATATGTTAGCAAACATGACAGTTAATCTTCCTCAGCATAAATCTTCAGGAGCAGTTGCATTTCAAAGGATGTACAGGTGGGATTCTCAGCAAGTGATGACTCCAACTTTCTTCTTGCACCTCCAGATGTGTTTAGGAAAATTCAGGTCATTCAGGAGAAATAGTAAAAGGGTGACAATTCAAAATCTGTTTTCCAAGCACCAACTTATCAAAAGATTAAGAAGAAAAAGACCTTTTCAATCTCAGAGCATGTGTGTTCTCTCCTTCCTCATGGAAATTCTCAAAATTGATTCATTTCTTGTTGCAGCACCTCCCAGGAACTAGTCTGCTTCATTCATTCTGCTTCATTACCTATCTACAAAACATTTACATAGCACTCCTTTCTCCCCAAAATGGTCCAGAAAAATTGCCTTTGTACCACCATTGACATGGTATTGTAATTTCCTTTTGGAAACACATTCTCAAGAGGGTATCAAGGGTAGTAAAGGTAGAAAGGAGTTTTGATTTTTTCACTTTTCCCCAGCCAGTTTTAGTCTTCATTCTAGTAAACCAGAATTAATGTTCTATTAATTTTTTTTTGAGATATGTGAAATGCCAGTACACGTTGACTCTGCAGGAAACGTTAAAAGCAAATCCCCGCTCTTCCTTAGTCCTGGCACTAGATGGCCCCACGACTGAAGTAAACGTCCCAGGAAATACCTGCTGGACTGGGATACTTTTTCCCAGTTCTACCTAGTACTTTTTTACAGGCTGGCAGATTTTATTTTAAAATAAAAAAGTAGCTCATGGTGCTATCTCAAATGTTGAAATTAGCAGTGGAATGCCATGTGATACCCAGTGCTGTGTACAGAGCAGAGGGACATCTAACCAAGCAAAGGAATAGTGCATAAAGAGTGTAAATCGGTTTTGCACCACCCAAAAATCACCTTTGATTTTTGGAATAACTGATTCTCTGCTATCAGCAGTTTGCTATGATTGCTTTCTCTTCCAAGAGACAGGAAAGAACAGAATGATGGTCTCTGTGTATGTATATTTCTTCTGCACATCTTCTGGGGTTTAAGAACATCAGCCTTGGTGAGTAGTAGTTCCTTGGCATTTCTGTGCACCAGGCACAGGCAGAGAGAAGCCCAAGTCCTTGATACAGATGGTGGGGCTCTGTTTGCAGTATGAAGAGGACAGAAATCTGTGTTTGACACCAGGCAGCACACTTGGACTGGGCTTTTTCTTGGAGGTGGATGCAGGAGCTGCTCAGCTGGGATAGAAGGGAGGGAAGCTGGGGGTGGAAGCAGGAGCCTGTGTAGCTTTACTGTGCAGTGTGATCAGGGGTGTATGTGTGCTGTGCAAGGAGCAGCTATTGCTTCTCTTTCCCCATCCATAAAGGGACACTCCTTCCTGTTCAGAAGAAATCACAGAACCACAGGAAAGACAGAATACCTCAAGTTGGGGGGCAGCCCATGAGGATTATCAAGTCCAATTCCCAATGCTTCCCAACCTGAAAGAGAAGGAAAGTAATTAATTTCCTTAAATATGTGTTTGGCCATGCCTGCTTTCTCTGTGGTCAGTTACAAGTCCCAGTGAGGCAGACCAAAGGCAATGTGCCAATTCCTAGAGCTTCCATTGTATCAACTTCTGTTATGACCTGAAAATCTTAGAAGTTTTCTGCAGACACTGTGCATACAACATGGCATGTTTCATCAGAGTAAGGGTTTATTCCAACATCTTGCATGATTCTGTTTCCACTGCCCCTTTTCCTCTACTTGGTACTGCATCTGATAGTGTCTCAGATGAAGCTTCACTGAATGAAGACAAGGGTGTTTTATGCTGCCTTGTTTTTATTGCTAAACCATTTATAAATGACTTTGGGTCTGTGCCAAGACATCCATGGGACTGACTCCATAGTGAAATTTCTTCATGTTGAGTCCTGATTTTGGTCAGACTTGTGTTAAAATAGTGCAAGTTCTGTGTTATCCCAAACCACTAATTCTTTCAGTGTCTGAGTTCCATTTGTTGTGTTTATACATCAAGGCCTATGAAATGGGAGATGTCAGCAAGTGTTGCAGCTGGTCTTTGTAGTAGAGTCATGCAGATTCCAGACCTGTTCACCAGCTCACTCAGAGAACAGGTTTCTGGTTGCAAGGGAAGGACAAAGTCAGGATGGAGCACAAGGTTTCCTTCCACAGTCCCTGAAGCATTGAGGTCTGCAAGAGTCCTGCCCTGAAATTCACTGCAGTCTGAACAGGTTGGGAGCCATAACCATAGTAAGGGAAGTAAGTTATTTGTTCAACCCTAAAGTAATTTTATCTTTTCCAGGAAAAGGTTTCTACCCATCCAGTAGCCCTGATAATGTGTAAGAAAAATTAGATTGAAAACCACTTTCCTTGTGTTTATTAACTGTGAGTTGTTTTACAGTTCTTACATGCTGTTGTGTTAATTTGTTTGTTTCCAGAGGCTACATTTAGATGCTGTTTACAGCAATAAAGAGAATATTACATTTGATCTAGAGTTCTGTCTTAATTCACAGGAGGAGATGCGAACAGAAGCTCGTCGGAAAAATCTCCTCATTCTAATTTTGCATTATTTAATCGAGGAAGGGTATGTCTTTTAGATAATAGTACTCTACCCTTGCAGAGCTGTGTGTATCTGACCTCTTGTACTGCATCTTTCTGTCCTCTATTGGCTGAATAGACAGTGTGGGCCTTTGGGTTGATGTGAGGAGGTGGTAAACTACTATGAGATATCCTCGCAGTTTGTTTTGCTAAATTTTTTCAGTTTCTGAAACAAAAAAATCCCTATATAATTTTAAAATAGTTTAGAGTTTATACTTCTATAAAAATAAGGCTGTACACAGGATAAAGATGCGGTATGCTTACTAGTGTCATTGTTTGCTTCTTCTCTCAGAAATCAGAGTAAGATAATGACTCAGTTTTTTGATATTTGTTTTGTTTTTAAATTACCAGATATGTTGATGCTGCAAATGCTTTGGAACAAGAGACAAAATTAGGTTTACGAGGCTTTGAAGTTTGTGACAACATTGATCTTGAGACAATTTTGATGGAATATGAAAGCTACTATTTTGTAAAATTTCAAAAGTATCCTAAAATTACCAAAAAGGTCCTGGACACTGGTATGTGGCTCTGTTCCAAAAAGAAAGCTTTTGTTTCCAAAGTCTAAAATGTGTATTTTCCTGCTATGCTCACAGCCCTTGTCATGTATGTCAGCATTTAATGTTCCAACCCTTGCAGTTACAGATCTGTAGTTCTAGCACCAGAAGGCACCAGAATTGAGAGATGTGACTTTGAGCCCTTCTGCTTTTCCTTCTTTCTTTATATAAAGGAACTAGAATGTGGCATTTTTCTGTCTTTTGAAAGCTGCTTTGGTATTGGAAAATGGCAGCTAAGCATAAAGCATTATGGCATTATGGCTTATAAACAAAGCTATGTTTATCCACTCTCTTCTCGTGGGAAGAGAATAAGAATACAGAATAAGTATAGAATAAGGCAAATCAGAATATGAGCATTCTGTTGTGACCTTGAGAGCCTGAATGGTTTTGCACTTGATCACAAAATGTAACTTGGAGAAGCCATGAGAACAGCTGTATTAGAATAAGGGATGAAGAGCTTGAAGGATATAAGTTTGGATTAGACGTTAGGAAAAATTTCTTCATGGAGAGGTCTGTCAAACCCTAGCACAGGCTGCTCAAGGAAGTGATCTAGCAACATCCCTGGAAGTGTTCAAAACACATGGATGTGGCACTCATGGGTCAGTGGTGGCCACTGCAGGGGTGGGGGAGTGATTGGATTGGATTGGATTGGATTGTTTTAGAAGTGTTTTCCAGCTTGAAGGGTTTAGTGATAATTTGCTTGGAAAAGGCATGTATATATAGAACCTGTGGATTGGTGTTAATACAAAGAGGAAGAACAGGCCCACAGGACAAAACAAAAAAGATTTGTTATGAGTTGAGAATGAAAATGTATTGCAAAGCACTTTTTCACATCATAGTCAAACTGAGCGGTAGTAAAGACTGAATCCAAGTAAAAAAGAATTCCCAAAAAGCCACTCTAGGACACTTAAAAGCTCTCACTATACATTTTTTTGGTCAGTGAAGCTTCCTGGGTATGGCGTAGTCTGCTATTACCTAAGCTCAGATTTTTGACCATGCTGGCAGGGAGGCTTCATCCTTCTCCCCTAAAGCATAGGCAGCCTCTTCTCCTGCACAGCATGTAGTTTGCACCATGCCCTAAATTGGGCCCAAGGCCAGACTTGGATATCTAAACAAAATATTTGTGATGCTCCTTCCTACTGAATTCTATGCAGCACTCTTGGCAAGTCCTACATTAGCAAGTTGGGCATTTCCATGCTGAATTCCAGTTGGAAGTGTTGTAGATATACCCACAAGATTGCATGTTGCTCCATGAGCTCTGCTGCCCCTAAACACACCGTGTTCCCAAGCTCCTTCTGTTTGGGAAGGGTTATTTTATGCAAGTGTCTGAGAATCATGAGTGTGAGAGCATTGTGCAGAGAACACTGAAAAGGACATGTGCTTTGGAGCAAGCAGGGACATGTTGGTAGCATACAAACCCTTGGCTTTATGAGTTCACATCTGGGCTTTGCGAGTTTGACATTTTGTGAAAAAAAAACTCTCTTTTGACAGAAATTGTTTCAAATTATATAAATGCAAAAGATACATAGTTTGACAACTAACCACTATTGCAATGTGACATTTATTCTGTCTCCTTATGTTGAACTTGATTCCACTTCAGAGGAGTAAGGCAAATTCATATTTCCCAATTCAGAAATGAAAAAAATTATTAGCATTAAATAAGCATTCTGTGTGATAAATTAAATTATTGTACTTAATCTAATTTCTGGAAGTATCCATTTTACTGTGAACATGATACTGGTTTTAAAATGTAAGCAGAGAAACCAAAGACTGAATGAGCTAAAATGTAAAAAGCTTGAAGCAAAACCACTTTCACCAATACCAGTTTGTTTTCAATAAGTTTTTGCAAACTTGCAGTGCTTACACTTCTGTTATTCCTGTTTATGCATTATTATTTCCAAGGTCATTATTGTGTGCTTAAAAATATTTTTTAAAGGGAAAAGAAGTTTCAAATTGCCGTCTTTTATATCCTTAATTATTTTCCATTTTAACATTAATTTTGCCACAGCAGAAAATAAACAACAGCTGAGAAGTGGAGAAAGAGCAAGAAGGTGAGAGATACATGTGGGGTGTTTTTCTCCTAGAAAATTCTCCTAGTAAAAAAAATATGCACAGTGGTTAAGATAATGTTGTGATACCAGAGGAGTACCAAAGTCTAGAGCCATGTTCCTGACTGTGTGGTGCATTTTTTCTGGATGTGTTAGAGGAAACTAAAGACTTATTTCCCAAATGGAAAGGCAGACAACTTACAGAGCTTCAGCAATGTGGATAAAGTGGGGTGGGGTGTCTGAAAAAAGTAAGCATTGAACTCTACTGTGATTGAAATTAACACCATAACTTCAGTTGGGAGCAAAGTTAGCCTAAAACTGCTTTATTTGAAAGCTTTGGATTTCAATCTTTTGGCGTTTTGAAGAAAAAAAAAGTAAGTCATGGAAGTCTTGTATTATTTTTCTTAATTCTAGGGCAGCAACTTCTTCTCAGAATGTGTCAAGGGTCAAACAACAGACAGTGCAACGACCAGTGTCAAAACCCTCACCTGGGAGTACAGCAGAACCTAAATCCTCCACCAAGAAGAGCCCCAGACAGGTTTAAATGTGTTTTATCTTGGCAGCAGTACAGTTGAAATTAATGTAATTATGTCTGGGGAGTCTGTAGGCAGCAAGAGTATGGGAGTTACACGATTAATAATTGTGCAACTAATGGGTTTTACTGATTATGTCACTTAACGATTATAGGTACAAGAATTCAAGAGAATTTCTGGCTGTGAGTTTTGGGGCAGTCACAGACAAAACTTAGAGGAAAAGGAGGTATATAATCCAGTCTATACGGAAAACAATCAAGAGTTTTTCTATTAATACCGATATATTCATCCTTTAGTGCCAGAAAGCAAAACAAACAAATAAAGAAGAAAGTCTGGTGTCAGTTGTAAGCATCTTCACAGTGCATAAGTTTTTTGAGACTGGGGGAGTAATTTGGCTCTCTAATGTTCAAGTTTGAGAGTCTCATTTTGGTGAGATTGCTGGGAAACCTACTGTATTATCATCCCTTTACAGAGGGTAGAGCAGGAACAGCAGGTTGCTGGGCAAGCGCTGTGTCTATTACAGCCTTATTTTAAGGGTCTGGTTATATTTCTGCATCAAGAGGAACTCTCCTCTGACCTATTGCTGCCTCTAAAATACCCCAAAACATTGCCTTTTGGATTTTGCAGGAATAACTGCTGTGAAGTAAATACATAATCCTAAAATATCTCCTCATTTCTGAGTTGACATGCTGTGCCTTTTACTTGGCCTGTCATTTCCGCTCTTCATGAGAGTTGCTTCTTATGTAAAATGCAGTTTTCTGCTCAGTACATGGAGTAACTTCACTGCTGAGCTCCAGAGCTGTGGATTTCACTGCTGTCACCAGTCAGGTAATGTCTAATTAAATGAGTAGTGGTGTTTAAATGATGAATATTCCTCTTGGAACGTCATCTGGGCCTGTGTGAAGAGATGGAATCATACCTATAGTGTAATATCTTCAATCCATTTACTTGGCAACACATTCGTTTTAAAAGATATTTTTCTTCAGAATAGTGATGGTGCAGAAACTCTGGATCAATCTGATTTTGGATTAAGCATCTCAGGAATCAGCAAAACTGGAGGAGACAGCTCTCACTCAAAAAAGGTTGGTGGAAACCTGGTATGTGGTTTATCAGAGAAATATGTATGTGGAAATAAAAACCATAGAGTTTCTTAAAAATATCAGATGGTAGGGGTTTTTGTCTATTTTTATATAAAATATTTCTGTATTGTCAGCTGAAGAGTCAGTTTTATAATTTTGTATAAAAAGTTTTATAATTCTTTGCATAGGAGGAACTTTTAAATTAAATACTACTTCAAACATATGCAGAGAAGAATATTTCTTTTTTTAAAACCCAGTGGTAAATAACCATGATTGAAGATAAATTTTAAATTCCTAAATTAGATAATGAAAGGCTCTGCAGTTATTATTGAATTGACTGAGTTATGTGTTCTATCCCCATTGCTACCATGATTTTTGTGGTCGATTTTTGCCATAATTAGACTGTATATGCAGTAAGGAAACACACTGTTGTAATTGCAAGCAAAATTTGGTCAAGTGTATTTTTAAGAGCAGAGCTACCACCGTGGTAAAGCCTACAGCAACATTTTTTTCTCCTTTAGGGCCAAATAATTGACTTCCGCAAGATGATTCAGGATGCTGTCAGAGTGTCACCAGATGGAATTCCCTTGAGCAGCCTTAATTGTGATCCAGATCCATCAGTAAGTTTTTCTGTTCATATTTCCATCCAATCAATATGAACTTGAGTTTTGCACAACCAGGAACAAAATAAAATACTGCAACAATGTTGGGTTTTTTTTCCCCAAGTGCTAAAAAAGGCTTTGGATTTCTAAGAGGTGTATTTCCTCCTTGAAGGGACAGTCATACTTGATAGTGGTCTATTTTGATGACAGTTGTTTATTCTGAATATGAAAGCAGGCAACAAATAAAAATGAGACCTTACGGGGAAAAAATAAATTGCAGATACCTGCAGAACTTCTGCGGGTGAAATCCTGGTTCCTTTCAGCTCAGTATGTCTCTAGCACTTGCCTCAGCTAAGACAACAACAGAATTTTGATGGCTGAGATAAACTGTCTGTAAACATTCCAGACTCATGCCAAAACTTCTCAGATAGTGCATCCAGCTTTCGTGGTGCTTTTGTGCCTGGCAACTTGCTACACTGGAAGAAACTATCCAAAATGAGAATGTATCAAAACAGTGACCTACAGTTACATTTTTCATTCTTCTTAGTCTATGTCGGGCATATTTAGGACTACACATGCAATAAGAATGTTGCTCATTTTAAAGTTGATTCGGGTTAGATTCTGTCAGAGAAACAGATGATTTAATGCAAATACAATTTACTTCAAAATTTTTGTTATTACAAATATTCCTGCAGCTTTAAAAGTTGATATTAATACGATGTGTCGGTTTTTTTTTTAAAATATGTAATAGTTTGTCTAAAAGTACTTGCAGTCTGACAAGAACTTATGTTTTTCTCTTTTAGGAACGATTATTGAAACCTCTTAGTGCTTTTATTGGCATGACTGGTGAGATGAGGGAACTTGCAATGGTTGTAAGCAAAGTAAGAGCAGATCTTCATGTCAATTGTAGAGAGATATTGGTTGTCTTTGTCATCCTGGAATGCTGCTTGTTTCTTTTTACTGTCAGTGATAATGCTTATCCTTGAATGTGCAAGTTATTTTTTTCTCCACATAGCTCCCCAACAAATAATTTCTTTACATGTAATGTTTCTTTCTGATGCACAGTGGGAAGAAATAATTAAGACCCTTCCTTTCTAGTGGGGAACAGGTAATTTAGTCATGCTGTGCAAGCTGTCATGGCTTTCCTCTTTGCTACAAAAAAAAGTACAATACTTCACTGGAAAGAGAGATTTAAAAATATTAGCTAAAACTAACTATTATGTAATGTTTTATCTAGCTGTGATCAGATGGTGGGAGAAACTTTGATACCACCCTTTGAGTGAAGTTTTCATTCCAGGCACAGGGCTGTAGTCAGTATCAATGAGGTGCCAGCATCAGCAGTATCTGAATTCTGAATGTATCTACTAGATAGCATCTAGCAAAATTATTATTAAACCCTGGTATTCCTGCATGGTTTAGAATCAGAGAATTATTTAGGTTGGAAAAGCCCCCAGCACTGCCAAGGCCACCACTGACCCCAAATGCCACATCAACATGGTTTTTAAATCCTTCCAGGGATAAGGATTCCACCACTGCCCTAGGTAGCCTGTGCCAAGGCTTGATAAACCTTTCCATGAAGGAATTGCTCCTGAGCCGCCCCTGGCCCACCCTGAGGCCGTTCCCTCTCCTCCTGTCCCTGTTCCCTGGGATAAGATCCCAAATCCCCCCCAGCTGTCCCCTCCTGTCAGGGAGTTGTGCAGAGCCACAAGGTCCCCCCTGAGCCTCCTTTTCTCCAGGCTGAGCCCCTTCCCAGCTCCCTCAGCCTCTCCTGGGGCTCCAGCCCCTTCCCCAGTTCTGTTCCCTTCCCTGGACACGCTCCAGCCCCTCGGTGTCTCTCTTGTCCTGAGGGGCCCAGAGCTGGGTCACTCATCCAAAAGGATTCATAGCACCACAGTGTTTGGCACTGTTGTGACTTTTTACATGTAAGCCTCACGAGTGGTATCAGCTTGGTATCATCTTTCTAAAAAGCCTGGAAGACTTTAGCAGACTGATTTTCATGTCTGTGTATGGGCCAAATTCTTGGTCCACAAGTTTTGCATTTGACATTTAGTAGAACTTAAGAAATGTCTTAAGAAATTTCCAGCCTTAAAGTAAGAAAATTTTCATTTGTTTCAATTCCTATCTGGTCTTTTATTTATGGCAGACCTTAAAATAATTTTGTTCTTGCTGCTACATTAACAAAAAAAAGCAATAAAATATTGCTTTCCCTTTGTTATGGTGTGCTTTTTGAATTGTGCTCCCTTATGGTATGTTGCTAGTTGCTATGGTAATCAACGATGTATAAATCAATAAAAATAAATAGCACGTTGTATCTATTTCATATCACAATCTAATTTAATTTGGAAACAGTTATAGAAGTCTCTACTTAATAGCAGAAATCTGATTCATCTTAATTCACTGTTAATAGAAAGGGAAAGTGTAATCTACTCTATATAAATAATTTTTTCTAATAGTATTAAATCAACTTTTCCCCATGGATAAACCACATAATTTTTCTTCAATCTATGTGGACTATTTTTGTTGGAGAGCAGAATTTATCCTGAGTATTTGTACTGAGGATATGATATTTTTTGCAGAACAATTAGCCCCTAGAACACAAAGCCAAAAAATATTATGAAGGCAAATGGAAAGATTCATAGAAGATTTGGAAACTTTGATGAATTAAATGAAATTAATTTAGTGAGTGCTTCAGGGCATAGACTAATTACCGTCTATCTTTTGATAGATGCTTAGGGGAAAAATTTCTTCCTGTTGCAGAGTTTCTCACAGCTTTTCTTGCAGCATATAAAATCTTGCATAGCATGGAGTAAATAGAAATTTTTCACTGTTACTTACAAGATGAGTAATAACATAAGAAGTAATTATTAACATTATAATAGGTAATAACATAGTGATAGGTGCAGCCATAAAATAACTGAGCATTAATTTAAAAAAAACCCCAAGTATTTTCACATTGCACATGAGTGAGCTGAGGAACTTGTGACTACAAGATAAACATGTTTAAAAAGAGGGAAGAAAAATTCACTGAAGAATGAATGTCTAAAGGTGTTTCAGCTCAAAGATTCAGATGTAATTTGAATTACTGGAGTCCACTGATGGGTGTAAACTTGAACCCATGTGTCACTATGATTGCTTTTACTTCTTTTTTTAAACATCCAATGCTTGCAGCAATAGAGATAAAATATTAGGGTTGGTGAACCTTCATATCACAATAGCTCTTGATATGTTGGTTGATTCCTAAATCGAACTAACAGAAAACAGATATAAGGAAGATCTTATCATCTACATTTGGTAGGAATATATTAGGGAAACTGGGGCCTGGAGGGGAAGTGTATGCTTCCCTCCTAGGAGGTCCCTAGCACCTAGGGTTGAATAATATAGTCTGTATCATTTAATAGTATTATTATTGTATCACTGAGTCAATCCTTTTACTTTGCCAGAGGTCATTATCTGACTGCAGGAGGAGTTTTGCTAACCAGATGTGATGTATGTTGCAGGATATTTATCTCCATAAGCCAAATGTGAAGTGGGATGATATTATGGGACTGGATGCAGCTAAAAGGCTGGTCAAGGAAGCAGTTGTTTACCCAATAAAGGTAAGGTGCTAAATAGCTTTGAAAACCAGGGTTGGGCTCATTAGCTTGTTTCCTTGCAATTACAGTGGTGTTTTAGAGTTCTCAATGTTTCTGTGCTTTTGTAGGCCATTCGTGTTAGAACTGTTGGTGTTCCTGTTTCATGCCAGAACTATTCCTGTTCCACCTGAAATGGTATATGCATTCTTCTATAGGAAAATTACCTTTCAGTATTAAAATTGTAAGAGTTAGGTTCCAATTCTTTGGCACTTGTGGCATTGTAAGAAGTGCTGGATTTGGCCTTTTTTAAATGACTTACAGAAGAGAACATCACATCAATTGCACTTAAAAAAAAGAACCAATACTGAAACCAGATTTCAAATAATAAATACAGCATTTTTCTCAGTACTCAAATCATACATGTCACATTGTTTTGGTGTGGTTTTATGCCTCTCTTAAAATTTCTCATGTTTCTTGAATGTGCTAGGAGCAGTGAAGGTGGGGACTACAATCCCTTGCAGTTTGTTTTAGATTATACATTTTTAATCCCTGAATTACTTTTCTGCTTCTACAGTATCCAGAGCTGTTTACTGGCATTCTGTCCCCTTGGAAAGGATTATTGTTGTATGGACCACCAGGTATGGAGAGCTTTTTACCACATCTTTGTTTTTGTTACATCCTCTTGTTTTGTCCTGTAAATAAATCATCAATGTTAATTAGATCAGTTAAAAAAGAACATGTTCTGTATATAAATTAAAAGGAGAGAATGCTGGATGGTAACGTCCATCTCTGACACTCAAACCTGGCCTTTCTTATGAGCCTTGGCTATTTTTATACCCGAATCTTCCAGAGATAGTACTTACACTAACAGTTCAGGAGAACAAAAATTCAGATCTCTGTTTTTACTCATCTTGGACCATTTAAGCAAGTTTGGCATGATCCTATGATATGTCAATAAATCTGCCATGGACTTACCTCTGTAGTGAAAAATATCCTTCCTTTCTTCTGCTTTTTGGGGTTATTTTGGGAATGGGGAAGCTTTGCCTTCTTCCAGCTGGATGTTTTCCTTGTCAGTGCAGCTCCCTGTTCCCTCTGCCCCACTTTGACACAAGGATTTGGCTGGAAGGGGGCAGAGAACACAAGAACCACCTGAGTCAGGTTGCAAAGCCCGTCTCTGCAATGAACTCCATTTGTTTTGTGAATGTTTAGATGTTCCTGCCACAGAAGGCATCTGACCATTTCGGCATGCACTACCTCAGGATTTGGAGAATGCATTTGCAGTTCTATGTAACCTGAGTTTCTCCAAACAATCCTGAAATGGACACAAAATATTCTGAAGGCTGGAGCCCCTCTGCTCTGGAGCCAGCCTGGCACAGCTGGGGGTGCTCAGCTGCACAAGAGAAGGCTCCAGGGAGAGCTCAGAGCCCCTGGCAGGGCCTGAAGGGGCTCCAGGAGAGCTGCAGAGCCACTGGGGACAAGGCATGCAGGGACAGCACACAGGGAATGGCTTCCACTGCCAGAGGGCAGGGCTGGATGGGATCTTGGGAAGCAATTCCTGGCTGGGAGGGTGGGCAGGCCCTGGCACAGGGTGCCCAGAGCAGCTGTGGCTGTCCCTGGATCCCTGGCAGTGTCCAAGGCCAGGATGGACATTGGGGCTTGGATCACCCTGGGCTAGTGGAAGGTGTCTCTGGTCATTCTAGAGTGTTGGACTCAATGGCATTTAAAGATCCCTTTCAACCCAAACCATTCTATGAGTTTTGTACTGTTTTTACCTGACTGGCGGTAGGATGAGGGGAATTTATTAAAACATTGGCATTTTATTCCTTTGGAGAGTGAATTTCTCAAACACTGTTTTTTGCAGGTACTGGGAAAACTTTGCTTGCTAAGGCTGTTGCCACAGAATGCAATACAACCTTTTTCAACATATCAGCATCTACCATTGTCAGCAAGTGGAGGGGTGATTCAGAAAAACTTGTCCGAGTAAGAATTACTAACTCTTTCATTATATTTTAGCAATCATCATATTCCCCCTTGAAGAACGGGGGTTCAGCACAGGATTGGAAACAAGTGTTCATCTGATACTGATAATCTTTCCTGATTTAGACAAAACATGCCTTTGATGATACCTAGCTCTGAAAGCAGGAATAATGTCACTTCTGCAGAAATCTCATTATGGATTCCTGCTGTGGGCCTTCAGTTCGGTAATGTGAGTTGGAGCAGATGTTCTGAAGGCAGCAAAGATCTTTGACTGCCTGATTAGGATTAAGACAATCAGAGTTCCACACTAGTGTGTGCTTAGTGACCTTTTCAGAGCACTTCACATCCATTTTGCAGGGGTTGGCTCCTAGGCACCCTGCAAAATATTATTTAGATTCCCAAATTCTTCATGGCACGAAATGGGCAAAGAGCTCCCTTGTCACAAAGATCTCCCAGTCAAATGCAGAAGTAATGTTGTTTCAAGGAAGGTAGTTTGCAGGCAAAGGAGTAAATGGATTTTTGTGTATAAACTAGTGAGGAGTGTGCATAGCTCACTCGTGGTACAAAAAAATTCAGGGGTTCAGGTGGGCATCCTTGCCCATCTGAATCTCTCCATAGCATCTACCATCTCAGTGGAAATCCACAAGCCCTTAACCTGCCTTACCCTCATCTCCTGGGCTGCACTTCAGATAAATGCACAGCTCTTGGAAACAAATAACCATAGCAAACTGTTCCCTGCAAATGGCATTATTACTCTCTCTTGAAATGTAGGCAATGGCTGCAGCACACTTACTTGTCCTGCCTCCTTTGTCCTTTAAAATGGTATATTTTTCTTCTGACATTCCCTTTCTCTATTACTGATCCTCTTGACATCTGTTTCAGTAGGTTCCTGGAATTTTCTTTTGTGGTAGGAGTATGTGGGAACGATTTGGTTTCTGCCACCATCATCCAGAAGGCTTTTGTGAACATGCTGCAGCACATACATCGATATTGAGTTTGTGGCATTTTACCCTTAATAAAACTTATAGCAGAATCAAAAAATGAAGTAAGATTGTGAATCGGGAGACCTCTAAGAAAAGTATTGTGTGAATTTATATCCTAAAATCTCATGAGGCTGGTGAGGGGAACATATATATGGGGTTTGTGGTCATTTGGAGGCATATCCTCTCATCCTGTTTTTCTCAGTTCTATACCATATTTCTATGATTTTGTATATTTTATGTATTATATTTCTAGTAAAATTGTATACTGGTCATGGTCTACTTGCTACTCTAGGCAAATAACTTAAATACTGGGTTTCATGCTCAAAGTGAATCTTTTAAAATTTTATTTTTTTAATTGTTCAGATTTAAAAGTGTTGGACTAATATATATCACTAGCGATATCTAGAAACTCAAAAAACACTTTATTCAAGAACTGACAGTGTTTTCTTACTCCTAACACATGCCTCTCCCTGTTTACAGAAAATTAGATGAAACTTCATTCTCCAAAGAGCAGATCCACTTTTTCTTGTTTCAGCTTAATAGTTTGGTTTTTTTCATCGCGATTGTTCAAGCAATTTATGTTTGTTTTGATCAGGAAAAAAAAAACGAGTGCTTGATTCTTATCGAAGGAATCACTGCATTTTCTTTCATTATGCTTCAGCTGACCTCCATTTTTTTTTTCCTCAAATCCTTATTTTAAAAAATAGTACAAATGGAGCAACAACAAAAGGCACATGTTTAATCTCAATAACAACTTAAGACTTCTCAGAATCCTCTGATGGATCATTTTCTTCTATCCCATTATTCTCAGGGCACTCTGATAGGATTTAGACAGAAAGATTTACACATAAAGACAGGATTACAAAGCTGTGTTCTTTATATCTCCTTTACAAACCTCTCAGATTTTGAGAGGATTCAGGGACCCTCAGCCTACCCAGAGCTTTTTCCCAGCAGATATCCCTTGGGATGTGGGTGCTGTTAATTTATCCTCCATGCCAGTTCACTTTAATGTTAGTTTCTCTTTCACATTTACTCTTCTCTCTGACAGGTGTTGTTCGAGCTTGCCCGGTACCACGCTCCTTCCACGATTTTCTTGGATGAGCTGGAGTCAGTTATGAGTCAAAGAGGCACTGCTCCTGGGTAACTGGTGGGGCCACTTTGGGGATTAAAAGAGAGAGGTGCAGTGGTTGTGTCAGTCACAGCAGAGAGGCTAGACAGGTTGTGTGAGGATTGGCAAGGGGCTATAGGGACAGCCAGAGGGTGGGAGGTGCAGGGTTTTATAACCAGTTGTGCTGTACTTTAAAGGGATTTGAAATGGGAATAAAGGGCAGTGGTGAGGAATAAAACAGGTGAATTGTTAGAGGTAAGTAAGAAGCAGCTTATTTTGTGACACTTTGAACATAGACATAGCAGAGTAATGGGGAGTGTACACAGTGGAATGGCTTTTTCATTAGTGGCAGATTTTGGTGGCACTGTCAGCACCTCCCGTTGCAGGAGCAGGAGTATGTTGTTACTTGAATCCAAGACGTAGACAGTTTCCAGGTAAAAACACATTAAAATGGTTAGGGATGGGAAAGAACCCAGAGAAACATAAAAATATTGTTACAACCATTAGGAACCCATTACAGGGGATTCTATGTACAGTGAATTACGTGATGACTTTATTTATATTATATTGTATGTCTATATTCTGTTCTTACTATTTGTAAATAGAATATGCCCTACTGTAAAGTTGCTACTTGTAGTTATTCTCACTTAATAGATGCAAATTATGAGCCAAATTTGTCCTTCATATGTACATTTAAAAGCTCTCATTAGCATCACAGGGCTATATATTCTAATAAGGACTTTTATCCTAGCTGTTCTACTTATTTTTACATGTACTTATTAAATACTGACTTGGCATTGATGTTTGAATGCCTTTGCAGAAATAAGTCATTAAACCTGAACTGCAGCCCTTACCATCTAAGGTCCTGATGTTTTCCCTGGGCTCGATCCAGGAGTTTCCAAGAGCTTCACATCTGGAACCAAGAGTTCCAGCTGGTTTTCTGCAAAACACATTACCTGTATCAGGGCCAGAATTCTTAGCACTTTGCTTAAGTTCTCCTTTTTTGAAGAAGGATTCTTTCTGTGTGGTCTCTGCCCCATTTCTAAATTCATATCAGTATGGCATATTTTTCTGTTTTCTTTTGATAGAACATTTTGCAAAATGTTGAATTCAATAGTAGGTTTATCTTTTTGTGGGCACTTCACAATCACTTACAGAAAAATGCTACCCTTAAGAGGTAGGTGCACCAGCTATTGAATGGCAACTATTACATTGTAAGAATTCTCTGCTATAGGTCAATCAAAATCAATCAATTGGAGCCCTAGGTATTTTGCAGTAAATATTGGTCTTGCATGGAGATTAACATGAAGAAAAAAATAAAATAAATATTTTCTTTGGACTCAGTAATAGTTAATTCTCCTCACTTTAATGTGCTGAAAAGAGTCCATTTAAGTAATCATTAGAAAGCTTGATTTTAATGCTTAGATGTTAGCTAATGGAGCTTAATCATGCTTTGAACTGGGGCAAAACTGTGACAAGGACTCAGTTGCTGTGAATGACACTGTATAAATAAAGATGATTAATGCACTGAGCAAATAATATTTCTCTGAATCTTGGTAGTGGTGAACATGAAGGAAGTCGGCGGATGAAAACAGAATTACTGGTGCAGATGGATGGCTTGGCCAGATCTGATGATCTTGTATTTGTTTTAGCAGCTTCCAATCTGCCATGGTAAGATATCCAGAGAGTACATTTTGAATACATTTTCATGAGCTTCTAAGCACAGATAAAGATTTTATTTAGACTTTTGCAGAAAAAGCCTTGATATTTGGTTAAAGCATTTAAAGATTAATTTGGAGCTTTTACTTTTATACTCTTCAATGCTTGCTATTTGTGTCACATGAGAATAATCCATAATAAAGTCAACATATGCTGGTCTTGCCAGCTGCTAATATTTAAAATGGAGTATTTGACTTTATAGGCAAGTTATTTACTATGTTTAAGCTAAGAAGGGTTTTCAGCCTGAAACTGTAAGGTGCTTAAAACATCTGGTGCTTAGAAGGATACTCCATAAATAGGAATGTTGGATTTTACTGGTATCAAATGTGGCTTTGAAAAGTTGAGGGACAAAATTCTTTGGTTTCTTCAACACAATTTAGTATAGAAGAAAAAGCCCTTTAAGATTGGAACTGTGGAATTTCATCATGTTGGTTCTCAAACTGGGCAGGAGGTGTACTGGGAACAAGACAAGCTGGAGAGGATGAGGAAGGGAGGTAACAATTGTGGATGCTCAGGAGAGGAGCTGCTGATCCTCTCAGCACTGAGATCTTTCTGGATACCCCTGTCCCTAAAGGCACATGGACCTAAGTGGGTCTGTTCCCCTCTCACACGGAGAAGAGCAGAGGCTTGGGGTTAGAAGTGGAGAAGACAGCAGTCCTGTTTCCCAGGAACTTCAAGCCATAGTCTGAGTTTCATTTGTTGGAGCCCAGTGGGAAGTGTTCCCAGAATGACCTCGTGTGAGCAGCAGTTTAGCAGCATTTCAAGGGGAAAAACTTGGAATTTGACTTAAAGGTGCTTTGTTTAGTGAGACGACACTTGCCCAGTTCAGCAGTGTGACAGACACAGAGCAGGACACTTAAAATCAGCTGGGAGATGAGGGCTCTGCACCCACAAATCCACAGGCTTCATTTATGGATTGATTTTCAAGATTAGTGATTTTTGACTGAATCTTACAAGTCGTCATGGGGAGAAATGTTGGAAAAGCCTCTCTTTGTGACTGGAGAGCTGCTGGTGATCAGCAGACTGTTGGGAATGTCTTGAGTCTGAATGTCACCGGGTGTGTAACCACAGCTGCTTCCTTTTAAGTACTTATAAAAAGTCTAAAGTCCTAGAGCATATATCATTTTGAAAATACAAATACACATTTTGGTTGTGCATATCACCAAATGTTCTCTCACAAAGTCTGTGGTAATATTTTATTCCTCTTGTCAGCTGATCCCCTTTTTGTCAGGCCTGGATAAAAAAGTCCAGGGAACAGGCAGATAGAATTAAACAACAGAAGTGGAGTTTTTGCCTGAGAATTGAGGGTCAAAGGTAATCTTTTCAAGCAGCCCTATGGGGCAGGTAAGCCTAGCTTGTCTTGTCCAGGGTTTTCAGTCTCTTTAAATGAGAGAAATGTTCTGTGAACACCTAAATTTGTGTAGAAGTTAGCTGTTCCAAGTTAGGCTGGTCCCTACCTTGGCCCAAAAATGTGAGTACAGAGCCACCATGGGCTTTTTTTTTTATAGCCATAATAGCAAAGTCTGTGTGTTGGTTTCAGGGATTTATGTCTTGGACAAACTCATGAATTTAAATCAGTGCAAAATCCACCCCATTTTGTTACAGTAGCTATATAAAAGGAACTGAGCTGAATTCAATGTAATTGTGTTCCAGTTTTGTAAGAAAATGCTGAAAAAAATAACTGCTTTCTGTGTGGCCAGTTAAGTTTGAAAGAGAATTAATATAGTCTTAATACATTTGTCTCTTTGTTAGTAATATGGTATAAATGTTTACATTATTGCAGCATTGTTGCCCTTTTAGAAGAAGCTCTGAGCAGTGCATTTTACCTTTCTGTGGTCTCTTAAATTATCCTGTGAGATAATTATCCATTCAGAGAGATTTCTGCATGTGTTTTGTTACCCTGTATCTGCCTTACACAATCAATAAGCTTTCTGGGAAGTTGTGT
Source organism: Toxostoma redivivum (assembly GCA_013397375.1). Classification (NCBI taxonomy): domain Eukaryota; kingdom Metazoa; phylum Chordata; class Aves; order Passeriformes; family Mimidae; genus Toxostoma; species Toxostoma redivivum. The sequence continues at coordinate 92,740 of VXBI01010334.1, forward strand.
GAAATACACAGAATTCAGTTTTGAGTATCTTACGTATTTGATTTTTGATCATTTTATAATACTGAAGTTTTAATTTCTGCAAAATTGCTTCCTTGAACCATCTAAAATTACAGCCTTTTTTAAGGTTGAAACAAAATCACAAGATTTCTGTTTTGAGGGACCTGCCCTGAAAGAAAGCTGTCAGTCTGTGTTGGGACAAGAGTGGCAGCTGAGGTGTTCACTTCTGAAAGTTTTATACCTGAGACTTTAGAACTTCCTCTTGGACTTTCTCTTTTGTCTGGTGGTAATGTGCCTACCACAGAGAAAATGCTTTAAGAAGGGGCTGGGCAAGTGCTTAGAAAGGTGTTTGAGAGGGATGGAAGGCCTGGTGAAAGCCTGAGCTTTCACATCACTGGCGTTCTCCAGCCTCGAGGAATTTGGGATTATCTGCCTCCAGAGAGATCACCAGGTTTTGAACCTCTTTTAGGATCCCAACTATATTACAGACTATTTTTATGAGTATTAGGTGACATTTAGCCTCACTGCCAGACCCAGACTGCATCTCCACAGGAATATTTCATAACAAAATTTCAAAATACCTATTGCTACCTAAGTTGTGGCTTCACAGCACAGCCCTGTGCTCTTGCAAACATTTGTTAAGCTGGATTTCAAGAGATTTGTTTAACATGGATATTTATTGATCAGGGAAAAAAATTAGTACCAAGCTGCTTTTAGAAGAATGAAGAGAAGCCTAAACAAAGCTCTTTACACTATCCTAAGCTGGACTGCAGCTATTGATCTTCCTCTTCAGCCTGTGCTTGCTGCCCAGCCCTGCTTTCTGCTGAAAGGTGTTTCTATTGACAAATTACTTGTTGAAATTATTGAATGTAAGTAAAAAAAAATAAAGGCCTGGTTAGTGAAGGAATAAAGAGATCCTTAATTCACATAGTTTGCTAATGTATCAGCACATTTAATTCAGTTTTCATTGCAGTGCTGTTTTCTTCTCATCCTTACCCTCAGGATGGGTGAAGTGGTGCACGCCAATAGATTCTTACCTCCCAGCCCAAACCATTCTGTGAATCTGTAATGCCTCCTAATGTTAATTGCAAAAAGCCATCCATCTTATGAGTCTGTAGAGCTTTATTTATCTTTTCATGAGCATCTCTCAGTACTCCCATTAGCTGTTGTTTCAGAGAATATTTAGGTTGGCTCAATGCTTTGTATTCTGCTCTGGTTAATGTCACTTAACCTTACATTTGATGACTGACAAAACAATTCAGCAACAACCTAAATACTCAAGATAACAAAAAAGCATTGTTTCTTTATTTCCCTCTTCAGCCAACAGGTCACTGTAACCTTCTGGATAAACAGAATCATAGAATTACAGAATCACAAAATGGTTAGGATTGGCAGAGACTTTAGAGCACATCTAGTTCCACTTTCCTGCCACGGGCAGGGACACCTTTCACTAGACCAGGTTGTTCAAGCACCCTGCTTTTGAGTACTGCAGGTATGGGGCAGCCACAGAGCAGCTGTGGCAGAGCAGAGACTTCTGCTGGAGACAGATTTACAGAAGATGGCTAAGGGGGCCCATGAAACTGTGTTCTTGGGGGGCCTGAAGCAGAAGGAGTGATGGAAAATGTCATCATTTGGAGGATTTACAGGCTATTTGCTGAGGCTGGCTGTGGTTGTCCTTTGCCTGCAAAGGCTTTTTAGAGTACCTGTATGGGCACCTCTAAAACCCTGAGAACTTTTGTCCTTTTTACACAGAAGATGTTAATGTGGGTATTAATATGGGTAAATAACAGGAGTGTTATCAGCCAGAATAATTATTTCCAGCCAAGCAAGGCAATTTTGAGGGGTTGAGCTGAAAAATACGTTTGGAAGATGAAAGGAGACTAACATGGTTCTTTTTGTCGATGCTGGGGGGACCTTCTGCAAGAGGTATTGCACTGAACATTGGACAGCACCTGAAACAGTTAAAAATATCAATAATAATATCAATATAGCAACAATTGTTGATTAAAAAATTCTGGTATTTAATTCTGAGGCCTTGATTAGTAGCACAGGGGTGGATCTGAGTGAATTCCTGTTGTCTTCTGGGCTTCTGTTTTTCTTATTTTTGTGTTCATTGTTTGGATCAGCACATGTGGAACAAATTCTCCCAAACCAAGACATTTCTGGGGAGAGGGACACTTCTGTTCTTGCAGAGCTGGCAGCTGGGCATGCTAAGGCCTGGCAGGCACCTGTGGAGATTTGGGAGCCCATTTTTGGGTTTCTTTATCATGTGCTATGCCACAGAAAACATGATTTGGTATTAATTTTTAATTTGGTATTTAAAAAAATAAGGACAAGTCATCAAAGGTGACAGAAGTCAGCTCTGGTGTTGGACTACAAATCCATCTTGAGCTGGCTTTGAACTCCCTGTGAACTAAAAGGGAGTTTCATACAAGAAACTCTGTCTGTTGCTTTGAAGTTGACTTTGCTGGGAAAAATATTTTGCCCAGGGATCTGGAGATAGGGGCAGGTTTATTTAAGTGTATCTCCAGTCCCAAGTTCCAGATACAGCCCTCCAGCAGCTGGTTCCTCATGCTCAGCCAGCACAGGTGGAAATGATACTTCGTGCTTCTGTTCTTCTGACTACACAAGAAACTTTGAAGTGGGCTTCCCCTGGATGAGATTTTCTTGCTAGGTATGAGGACTAAATATTTTAAACTAGAATAAGGAGTATGGAAAGGTTGGTACAGGACCTTTTTCTTATCTTTTTTTAGACAAAACATCATAACCAGAGTTGATGTTGACAGAATCAGGGTTTTTGGCTCACTGACACATTTATCTAGCCTCTTCACCCTGCACATGATATTTTTCATAAGGACAATGTCCTTTGTGTCTGTTTATAATAATAATAAAAATAGAAATAAACAAAACAAAAATTAAAATATAAATAATAAAAATAT
>VXBI01010341.1:0-57068 GCA_013397375.1 Toxostoma redivivum
TACAGTCACCCCAAGACAACCACTTGGAGATGAAGAAGGAGATGGAAAGGGCAAAAGGGAGGAAAACCCAGGAAAGATTATAAAAGGAAAGGCAGAATTCATTTTAAAAGGGATTCATTGCTGAATCCAGACCGTTTTTGTAAAGCCTAGTGAAGAACCTCAGATGCCAAAGGCTGAAATTGATTTTCCATCTTCAGCCTGGCGTTGGTTAGTGTTTAATACACAAAGTACCGGACTAGTATAAAAGGTTGTGAGGATTTCCCAGGGGAAAGCAAAGGACAGCCTGCTCTGGCTTTTTCACTGAGCATTAAAAAAGAGACTAATAGGTGCAGAATGAAAGCCGGGATTCCCACCCAGAGGCAGTGCCAGGGTGGCAGCAAAGCCCAGCAATAGATTAAAAATTGCTTGAAAGCAATTCCCAGATGAGACATGAGGCCAATGAGGATGGCTCCTTTGGGGAAATCTGCTGTCCTGAGAGGGGAAGGCGGTGCCTGTGGAGTTCAGCCCAGCCAAGTGCAGCAGCCAGCAGCCAGCCTCCCAGCCTGGCCAGGCACGAGGCACCTGCTGGGGCAAAGGAGCCAGGTCAGGGACCTCGCCAAAAGGGGTGACAAGGAAAGGAGGGAAGCAAAAAAATATAAGGCACACAGACACAGACCTGGACAACTGTCACGGTTTGAAAGACAGGTGTTTGCCAAGGAAGGCAGGAACACCCTTGGAATGGGAAAATACTGACCCCTTCCCTTCAAATTATTATAACTTTGGAATCAAGGGGCTTTCAGGCAAAGATATGGGAAAAAGAATACCAGTCCTCTGCTAGTATATATATGTGTATAAGACAGACAAACAACAGGAGAATGAACAACAACAAACAGAAGCACAGACCCAGTCCCAGCCAGAGCCACGGACCCAGTCAGTCCCAGCCTTCTCTGGGCCATGGGCACATTCCCCTTGGTGCAATTCCGGGCACAGCCGGCAGGGGCGCTGGTGGCTCCCGGCCAGGCAGGGCGGGTGCGATGATTCCCCCACGCCTGCAGGGGGCGCTGTGGTGCGAGCTGAGCCTCTCCACACGGCAGTGGAGGGGGGGAGAGAGAGCAGCGGATCCTGCTACCCTCAGAAGAGGATAGCAAAAGAAGCTCCAGCAGGAACCTCTGAGTAGCAAGCTGGGAAGGCAGGGATGTGCAAAGTTCCGGAGCAGAGAGAAACTGCTGTAGCAGGAGCCCAGGGGTGTCCCCGCCCACAGGGGTGCTGGGTTACAGCGTAGTGAAAAACCCGTAGGGGGGCAGAGAAGCGGAAGGGCTGGGCCATGGCAGCCTGGCTCCCGAACACCATGGGGAGAGGATCTCTTAGAGGCGGAGAGGGCTCAGGGATCCTGGGGTTTCCCCTGAGGCACCCGAGTAGATGGTGAGGGTCCTTTGCGGTGAGGTAGGAGAGGTCCCAGTGCAAAGGCCGCTCTCATGAGCAGAGTTTCACTCAGGGTAGGAGAAGGCATCCCACAGTGGCTGCGAATTTTCCCCACAGTGACCGCAGCCTGTCTCACCTCCGATGTTGAGAGCGAGAGAGATAGAGCCAGCCCCCATCTCTCGTATATCTCTGCCCTTCCCAAGGGAATGCCTCTCAGTGCCACAGTGCAGTCAGCTGCCTCATTGCCCTTCTCCTTGGCCATATCTCTTGTCTCTCTTAAGTATCGGTGCTTTAGTTTCTTAGCAACAAATGGGAGAAAATTCCCTGAGAGAAAGAAACAAAAGGGAAAATGCTAATCCCCAACAACGAATGACAGCAGAAAGAAGTGTAATAATCAAACCTCATAACTTAACGATGGCATCACAATTCCACGGGCATCGCTCCAGAGAAATCCAGCCTGCATAGGTGTGCAAAGCTGGGGATCAAAGCTGGGTGTCCCAGACAGCTGCGTGTGCCAAGGGAAGGATGTGAGTACTAAAGCCGTGTGGAGTGGAAGGAGCTGGGGAGGACCAGGTGTCAGACACGCTAAAAGGGTGCAAAAGTTAGTGAGCTTGGCCAAGGCAGCCGAGCTTCAGGCAGGGGTTTCAGGCAGGCAGAGGGTTCACACAGGTGTCTCCAAAGCCACCTGGCAGCAGCTGCCTTTACATGCTGCTTTATTTGTGCTCAGCTGGTGCCTTCCAGAGTGATGTGACAAAGCAGAGTGGAACGCCTTGTGTTCACTGTGACTGGGAATAAGGCTGTCATCCCTCAACATGTGGAGAACTGCCTGGAGAACAGAGAGGTGGGATGCAAAGCCCAGAAGTGCTGTTCTCATGTACCAGTTGAGCAATCGAGGTAACACATGCTCTGCAAACGTCTCCACCATGAACCCATGCAGCAGGACGAAACTGGGCAAACAGCCAGGGCAGAAGCCAAGCCTCGCCATTTCACAGCCTGGACACCCAGAGCACAGCCACTGCTCTGCAGCTGGTGTCCCCAGGTACCATCCCAAGGGGCTGGAGGTGCCTGTGGTGCCGTGGCCCAGGAGGGCTCTGAGCATTCTGCACAGGGAGATACAGACTCCTCCAGCGCTCAGGGGCTCTTATCACCCACCTGCAGCTGGGCCAAGGGAGGGGAGATGCATGCAGCAGACTTGTGATGGCAACAAGACTGGGCACTGCACGAACAGGAGGAATTGCCAAATTCAAGTGTTGGATGAGGTCCAATATGGGCTGGCAGCTTCAGGTCATGGGAGGTCATTGCCAGAGGAGGGAAGGGGGAAGCTCAGTGGAGTGGTACCCAGACAGACTCCCAGCTCTGCTCTCCAGGCCATCCAGCCCCTCTGGACTGTGCCCTGCTCACTCAAACAAGCTGGAAGTGCTGGGCAAGCTCAGTCCAGCCATGAGTGGATGAGGGGATCAGAGGAGTGGGGAGCAGACTGAAGACCTTCCAACCTATCCCAAACCTGCTTTCCTGGAGCCAGCCTGCAGGCTGAGCAGGTGAGTACCATCTGTCTAAAAAGTGCTGAATGTTGTGACCTTTTCATCATTCCTTCTCTGCTTTATCATCTTCAGGCAGTCTTTGAGTCTTGCAATTCCCACTTTCAGCAGTGAATTCTGTATCCCGTCCTGTTGATTGACTGTTGATATGCTGGCATCCAGGATAGAGAGAGTAGAAAGTGAGACCCTGATGGATGAGGTGGAGGAGATGAGTGGAAGAGGTGAGTTTTCAGAAGGGAAAAGGAGGGAAAACTGTCCTCTGTTGAGAAAATGCATCCTGCTTCTGTGGGACAACTACTGAAGGTCAAAGCACTGGGGCTTGTCCCCAGACTAAGCTTTTCATGGGTTGGGACTTGGTGGCTGCAACACTCCCAACTGAACTCTTGGTGCTTATCTGTAGACCCAGCTCCAGCACCAAAGGCCCCTGAGCTGACAACCTTGGCCCCCTCCACTGCTCACAGAAAGAGATGTGAATTTGGGGCCATGGGTTATGGGTCTTGGGGTAGTGTCTACTGTGGTTGGCACTGGTTTGTGCCCTGACCTGCCTGTTCTCCTCTCGCAGCACCAGAGACACCCAGGCTCGGGTCCAGGTGGCTGCACTGCAGATGTGCACCCACCCACTCAGGTGCCTCCTCCTCCAGGAAACTGAGGCCTCCTTGACCAGGATGCATGCAGGCCCCTGGGGCAGGGGAACCAGGGACAGTCCAGCTTGGGGGGTTTTCCCACTGTAGGGAAAAAGGAACTCACCCAGTCCCTTCTCTTGCTAGTATGATTGCAGCCCTGGGGCTGCCTGTTCTGAGCAGCTTCTCCTCCTCTGTCCTCAGCCGATGTGACTCTGGACCCAGACACCGCCAACCCCTTCCTCATTCTGGCCAGTGACCAGCGAGGAGTGGGACGAGGGGACGAGTGGACCTTGCTGCCCAACAACCCTGAGCGGTTCGACACGGAGCCATGTGTGCTGGGCAGCCAGGGCTTTGCTGTGGGGAGACACTGCTGGGAGGTGGAGGTGGCTGAGGCAGGGGACTGGTGGGCTGTGGGAGTGGCCCAGGAGTCTGTCAGGAGGAAGGGAGTCCTCAATTTTACACCCCAAGAGGGGATCTGGGCTGTGGGGCAGTGGTTTGGACAGTACCATGCTTTCAGTGATCCTGACTGGACCCCCCTACACCTTACCTGCCTCCCCAGGGCCATCCAGATCTGCCTGGACTTCACAGACAAGCAGGTGACTTTTGCTGATGCTGAGAGTGAAGCCCCAATCTTTGCTTTCTGCCTGGCCTCGTGTGCTGGGGAGAGGCTGCGCCCATGGCTCTGGGTGGGGATGGATTCATGGCTCAAGCTGTGCCCCTGACAGGGAGGGAACATGATGGGGGCAGGGGAAAGACTGGAAAGGCAAATGCCATCACTTTGGGTCTTGGTGCTGGGAACTGGGAGGGTCCTACATCCTGCTGGCTTCTCCTCACATAGATCCCCTGGCCACCAAGGGGAGGACTGGCAGCTCATGGAGGTGGACACCACAACAGAGCCTCCTTCATCCTCCACCCCTCAGATGGGACTGCAGGGGACATGGGGAGCACAGAGACTTGGTGCAGGGAGGGGCTTGGTTCCCGGTGGTCCCATGGCAGGAGCCACCATTGAGTGCCAGGCACTGCAGAGCTGCTCTGTATGGGGCCATGGAAAATATAGCAGGGTCCAGCTCCTCCAAGGGTGCTGGAGTAGTGCCTCTGGTTTTTTTCAAGTAAGTTAAAAAACCCCAAACATAGCTGGATACTCATGATAACACTTATCTTCCCCACACATCCAGAGCGTCTCCTTGCCTGACATGCACCAAGGACATTTCTTGCAGCAGAGTGCTGGTAGCAGTGCAGGAGCAGCAGTAGGGGCAGCCCAGGAAGGAAAGCACAATGCTGAGCTGTGTCTGAAATCCACAGGAAAGGCAATTCCCACAGATCTGTCATTCTCTGATCTCGCCCCATCAAGGTCCCACCTCACAGGATCCTGCTAAATCCTGTCCTTAGGAGAGGAGAAGGCAGATGTAGGTGAAGAGAGACATTGCCTGGGTCCAGCCTAGATTTCATCTCCTAACACTTTTCTGGTTGGACCTTCTTTAGTGCCACCTCAGATGTCATTGTTGTGGTGGCCTCTGGGCACAGGCAACAGTATTGGTCTCCCTGCTCTATTCCAGGAGCTGCAAAGAGTTGCAGTGCTGGGTCAGGCCCAGGTATCTGCCCCCAGAGCTCTGCCCTAAGCCTCTTCCACTGTGGTAGCACCAACACTGGGGAAACCCAGGGATCTCTGCTCCCAGTGAGGAACTTCCTACTCTCCACAGGCAGGAGCCTCTGAGACTGTCCTGATTTTACTTGGGGTAGAGTTAACTTTCCTCTTAGTAGCCAGCACAGTGCTGGGTTTGGGAGTTAGGTTGAGAATAATATTGATAGCAACAACCAAACCATCAGTCATGGGGTGTTTACCCAAGCCAAGGACTTCTCAGTGTCTTATGCTGTGCCAGTGATGAGCTGCACAAGAAGCTGGGGGCAGCACAGCCAGGACAGCTGACCCAAACTGGCCAGAGGGATATTCCACACCAATAGAACGTCCTGCCCAGTGTGTAAAGTGGGGGAACTGCCTGGGAGGGGCCAATCACTGCTGGGGGACAGGCTGGGCACAGATCAGTGGGTGGTGAGCAACTGTATTGGGCATCACTTGTTCCATTTGGAGTTTGTATTTTTTTTATTACAATTATTATTATCATTAGTATTATTACATATTACTTTGTCTCAATTATTAAACTGTTTTTACCTCAAATCAAAATGTTTTTTCCCCCCATGTCCCTTGGAGTGTGGTGTGTGACTGAGTGGCTGTGCAGTGTTTAGTTGTCAGCTGTGGTTACACCATGACAGAGGTTCACAGCAGAAGGTATGGAGATGGCAGATTGCTAATTCTAAATTTTTGTCCTTTGCCATGCAAAATACTCCAAAAGAATTGTGATGTGCAGTTAGGGATACCTACCTCACTCAAGAAGAAAAAATTCCTTTCTGAAAGTCAACTGAGTCCCTCAGAACTGGAGAAAAGTTGGGCTTTTCAACAGATTGGTGTCTAGGAACCTCTTCACTGGAATGTTATGGTTTGGAGAGGGTAAATGTTGTGCTTTGGTTTCCTTTTTGATGTGCCCCACAAAAATTACATTTTAAAAAATCAGCTTTCTGGGAGCTGAGTTGCATAATTGCCGGATTTGTGTGAGAAATACACAATTTTATGTAGAATTGCACCACAAAGACTTGGTGGACTTTAAGTTCAGCTCTCATGTGCTAGAGATGTCTGCATGCTGGAGCCACAATGGGTAGGAAGGTTTAAGGAACACCAGGGTCCTTGAGCAAGGCTGGACCCACATGGGCTCTGAGTGGTTTTGGAGAGACAACTGGGGCCAGGAGGTTTGTCCCATACCCAGCATGGGCACAGGCAGCACATCATGGCAGTGACTGCTGCCTCCTCAACCAGTGCCTGGACATGGAGGCCACAGGGCAACTCCCAAGCTCCCAGAACCCTTGGTCCACAGCAGGGTGTGATCAGACTCCTGGGACCTTCCTGCTCCCAGGGAAAAAGGCCGCAGCAGTGGGCAGTGGAGGCACCTCAACAAACACGCTCTTCTCAGCATTGGTCTATCAGACATGCTCCAAAGAAAGCCTGCCTGGATTTGGCACATCAGCCAAGCAACTGTGACTGAACACCCTTCCCATGAAACTGCATTTTCCCATGGAAACTCCTTTTCCACAGTGAGGTCTTTCTCTGGGACTTCTGTTCATTTTACACTGTTCTCCCTGTTGCAGGTGCTGCTTTTTTCCCCTCCACCCTGTCAGACTGCTGTGTGGCATCACAGTGTTATTTTAAAGGACTGACTGGACCAACCATGGCGCTCTCTTTTTTTAAACCCTTTTTTTCTTTTAATATAAACAAACCCAGAAAACCCTTGATTTGACAGCTTGGCCAGGAACTCATCCAAGGTCTTGCTCAAGGCTAAAGCCTTATCCAGGCCTTCAGAAATGCATCCAACATTGGTGTTGCAGTGCTTTGAGTGGCACTTTAAATGGGCAGCTTCACAATTTCCAACTCCCTGCTGCAAGTGTGGCACGATCAGATTTACAACACAGATCCAGGGCCAGGGGCCAAGGCTGCGGGCGATGTCGGGCCTCCTCATTGCCCCACAGAACAGGAAATGATGGCTGCCCAAGTCTCTGCCCACCACCTCCTGCCATGGTGCTGGCCCTGGATGGCTCTCAGAGCCAGCTGGTAGCGAGCACTCGGAGCAAGGCTTCTGCCCTGCAGCGAGCTGCCAGCAGCCCTTGCACACCTGGGCACAGCTCAGACACAGCCTGGACACAGCACAAACACAGACACAGCTCAGACACACTTGAGCACCGTTCTGACACAGCTCTGACAGTGGGATACACCTCAGACACTACTGGACACAACTGGACACAGCCCACCATGACCCCAGCAGGGCTCAGGTGAGAGCACAGCCTCACAGATGTGTCTGGTGTCTCCCACAGCCCTGGAGCGAGGGGCTGGCTGGAAGGCCGTGGGCAGGCCCAGGTCAGGCAACTCACAGGGGTAGCATAATGGCAGCACCAGGGTTGCTTCATCCAGCCCCATACACACCCCTGGCACAGCCAGAGGCCAAAGGACTCCTGACTTGGCCCAGACATCATCGCCTTGCTTGGTCCACACCAGGCATGCTTCTGTACACTGACAGAGACATTGTCCAGAAATGACAAAAGCCCTGGGTTTTGTCCAACTTTGAAACCTTCTGCTGGGGCCCTGGGGTCTGGCCAGGACAGCTGCCCCGGGCAGGCAGTACTGGGGTGCTCTCAGGGAGGCAGCTGGGGCTCTGCAGCCCTGGCCCCCTCCAATAACAACACAACAGCCCAAAGTTTTTCTCACTTTTATTTACATCATTGCACAGCCCGTTTCCCCAGAATGCACTGGAACATGGTGGGTCAGACACCAATTGCCCACATCCACGAGCTGAACAACTCTGGGAAGGAGGACAGGACTCAAAGAGTCACTGTTGGGTCTTGCAGGGGCACATGCAACAACTCCCAATTATTGGCAAAGACAATAAAGCCACAGATGCTGAGTGCAGCCACAGCCACACAGCAGCACAGGGCTGGGCCTCCACTGCCCCAGCCAGGGGCTTCTGGCTTTCACAGTTGCATATTTGGATTGACAGTGGGTTTCTTAACTGGAACACTGGCTCCATTAAGTCCTTATCCTGGGGACGTGCTGTGGGAGAGAGCATTCCTTGTCACCTGTCAGAACTCGGTGCATTGCAGGGCCAAGCTCCTGGGAGGCAGCCAGGGCTGGGAAGGTTAAACCACCTCCCCCATTTTTCTTCACTGATGATGTCCTGGTGACAGAAGGGTTGTTGGGAAGGGGCTGAAGGAAGGGGCACCCAGGACAAGGCACAGAGCAGTGATGCAGAGCCTGCTGCCATGGAAGGGGTGTGCAGAGTGGGGAGTGCCTGCATGGGAATGGGACAGGACGGGAGCAGGGACTGCAGCAGCCTCTCCACCAAGAGTACCAGGAGCAGAGTAATCCCTGCATGAGTGCATGACTGAGAAAAGGGCAGACACCCACAGGTATGTGGAAGAAGGGAAGGGACAGTTGGGGTGCTGGCCAAGAGAGGGGAGCAGAGATGTGCAGCCTGGGTGTAGCAGAGGACATTCACCCTGCGGTCACACCAGCCCCTCAGGCTTGGAAGAGAGACCAATTCAGAGCAGACCTCAGAGCACAGAGAGGCTGCTGCAAGATGCATTGTGGTATCCCCAAGCTGCACCAGAACCCTGGGAGAGGAGACAGAGGAGAGCAGACAGAGACCAGGGCCCAGGGCCAAAGCAATCCTGTTGGGCATGATGGCACACTGGTCCCTGCTGCTCAGGCCACCAGCAACTTCCAGCTCAGGGTGAGGGAACACATAAGGAAACACATCCTGCTTTGCAGCTAGAGAGGAGGAGGAAGTGCACATGGTGATCTGAATTCAGGAAATTACAGATCTCCATCTCACAGGGCATTGCACTGATGCACTTGCTTTTAGCAAAGGGGCAGAGAGACATAGTGCATGACCACCACCACCACACACTGCAAGGACACAGACCCCTCAGAGCCTGCCTCCTGCCTGCTCTCTACCCTCACCACTATGGAACCAGAGCACACACACCTCTGGAGCACCTGGCAAGGGAGTGTCACCACCAGCATCCTCACAGCCTGTGCCACTCGGGAGGCTCAGGAAAGCTCAGCACCAGGCATGGGCACCTACTGGCAGGGTGAGGAGGTGGCAGAGGCAAGGACCAAAGTCAAACCAGGGGGACCCTTGGCAGAGGGGGCACTCTGAAACAGAGGGCTTGGAGAGCTGCATGCACTGGAAACACAGGTGAAAGGAGGAGGAGGAATGCCAGCCTCACAGGACAAAGGATCCAGAGCCTGTTCTCTGGGAACCAGCAAACTGAGGTTTCACTAGAGGACACAACAGGCAGGTAGCGTTACCAGGGATGAACCCAGCAGCTCCTCTGGAATGTGCAAGTAAAGCACAGAGACAGCCAAGAACACCTGCCAGCACTGCAGGGCATGGCTTGTCCCCTAAGGTACGAGTGAAACTGATGCTACAGGAGGTCCAGCCTCAAGGTGGCGAAAGGACATCAGCAGAGACTCCAACTCCCACTTTCTGGGGTCAGGAAAGCTCCTTTCTCAATCTTTTCAGAGCAAAAGGCAATGAGTTTAGCTAGTATGGAGCCATCTCTCCCCACCCTTGGATCCTCCATCTACCTTTGCCAGACAGACCAAGGGCTGAGTGCATCTGAGTCCTGGGGATGAGCCAGGATCTCAAGGAAAGCATTTTGTGAGATCATGTCTGCACCGGAAAAGAGTCTCTCATTCTGAAACAGATTTTGAAATTCTCAAAATTACAGTACTTTACAATACAAAATGTCTCCATTCGGTATTATGTCATTTTACTCCTTCTGGGAATATAATAATTATTAAAATCACTCAACTTTCTAGAAAGGACAGAACACCACAAAAAAAGACCAAAGAGTAACGGGAAGGCTGCTGCAGTATATCAAAACCAATTTAGTGCAAAGGAGAAGGGGACTTTCAAGAATGGTTGATGAAGAGTGTTCTTCATATGCTCATTTGGAGAAAAGGCATTGATTTAACCTCTGAATGAGATCAGGTTGCCAGCTTCTATCCTGAAGCTTAGAACATGAACACAAAAGGATTGAAACACAATATGCATGACCATTAAAAATAATATTATATATAGATATATATATATAGAGAGAGAGAGAGAGGGAGATGTTTTCCACGTATGGTATTCATTATAGGAAAGTGTCCCTGCAGACAGGCATTTTCTGCCATCAGGCTCTCTTGGGCCATTTCACACACAGATGTTGATTATGTGTCTCTTTGCCAAGGNCGTGTCCCTTTGGGTGGGATGACTGTTCTCCAGCACCCTCACAGCTGCCATGTTCCCTGGGCTTTTGGGGACACCTGACCCTCCACCTTGGCTGCCACAGGACGGCTCACACGGTGGTCTCATCTGCTGTCTTCTTCATGAGCTTGGCAGAGAGGAGGGAGTGGGGCACGGGGTGAGGGCTCCGCGAGGCAGGGATCATCAGGCGGACTTTCTGGTTGGTCCTTCGCCACTCCGAGTACAGCTGGCAGTGGTAGCGGAACGAGACCTGGCAGGCGAGAACGCAGCGCTCTGTCACCACTCCCGCCACTCGTGCCACAGCACACGCAGGGACAGCCCAGTGCCAGCACCCCTCTGCCTCTGGGGACCCCTCATCCTGGGAAAAGGGAGATAGCACTGACCCAGGCACGGCTTGGGGCACTCCATGTCCTCAGCCTCTGACAAGCCATCAATCCCTTCCTGGTGCACCAGGCTGAGTGGGGCACAGCCAAAGGGTCCTTCTGGGCAGCACCAGCAGAGTGAATGGGGTTTGCTCAGCTGGGTTTGGGTCTGGGCTGGTGAAATGTGGTAGGGATGAGCTACAACTCGCTTCTTCATCCAGCCCCAAGCTGCAGCCAGCACCTTGGGTGAGCAAAACAAGGGTCTGAATCCAACCAGCCTCCTCCCGTCTCACAGATCCCAGGTAACCTTCTTTGTCCTGCACAAAAACCTTCCCTTCTTTGTCTGCAACAACAGGACAGCAGCTGGACTCGTTTTTTCCTGACAACAACGTGGCCTGGGAGACTTGTTCACCCGGAGGGAGAACAGGGGAGGATGTAAAGGCTGGAGGGAACCGGAGCAGTGCAGTTTCAGAGCAGCCCTGCGAGCGGAGCTTCGAGCTCGACTTAAATACCGAATCCAGTCAGCCACTGATCTAAACCAGGCTTTCTTACTGGAAGCATTTAGCTGGCAACTAGGATGCACCAGGAAGTGCATCTGGCACAGAAAACTCAGTAAAACTATTACTTCTGGATGGGTCTATGACACATCTTATGAGAAATGAAGCTGGGCCACTGAGGTAATTGAGCATATTGATCAGTGCACACCCCTCCTTCCTGTTGCAGAGGGAGTGTAGCAATAAGTCTGACTTGTTTGCTGACAAACTGATCTCCCAGCTCTCAGAGAATGGGGAGCTAATGGTGGAAACCTCAAGGAAGGCTCCTGCTCCTCACAAAGGAGCTGTAGCCTTGGCTACAGCCTGTCTCACAATCTTCATACTGGTTACAGCCATGAACCCCCTCCCACACATCGGCCCCTTGTACTGCACAGCCCAGGGTTGAATGAGCTGAATATGAATAAAGGGAAAAGTGAAGCACAGCAGAATTAGAGCCATTTTAGTCAGGACTCGGTACTGCAAACATTTTTCCATTTCCTCCAGGCTTCCAGCTCCTCCCCACCAGTCCTCAGACAGAGAAGACGGAAACACTTAAGGTTTCCAATTTTAGCTTGGCTTCCTACGGAAACAAGCTTCGTGCAGGAACATGCAGCACGGAAACTTTCCTCCATGGCTCCCATGCAAGGACTGGCTCCAGCTTTGCCCCCAGGCACTCTTGTCCCCAGTCAAAGCACCAGCTCATCCTGCCCTGGCTCCCAGGTCTGTGGGAGGGAGTTGCAAGGAGTGTCCAGCCCCAGGGGAAGGGGTAACTCTGTGAAACTGAAACACAAGACGACAAGGAAATGGACTGGGGCATTTCTATTGCCCACAGGACTGTCAGCTTTTCGGGGTCCCACTATTTCTCATGCATCAAGTGCACTTCTTCCCTTCCCAAAATGGCGTTTTCCTGCAAGCAGTTGGCATTGACAGGGTATGAGCACATACAGGGCTTAGAATAGGAGAACCAGAATCAAGATCCAAACCCAGAAATCCACCTAGCAAGTGAATGGGAAACAGAGGGAAATCCCTGGCCTGGCAGCCACTGAAGAGAACAGCCCCGGGGCCCTGGGGAGGGGCAGGGCAGCCCCACTGAGCAGCACCACACCCAAACCGGCATTCCTGTCCTGCTCTTCTCAGCAAGCTACAAGCCCCTTTCCTCCTAATTCAGCACATCCAGAGATACCAAACAAGGCATCTGCAGGAAGCTCTCTCCCAGCACGGATCAGTTCAACACCTAGACTGGCTCAAGTGCAGGTTCCTGCCAATCCCCAGTGCCCCCCATGCAGCAGTGGGCCAGGGCAGGCTGGCTACCAAGCCTTGACTCGTGGCCAACCACACAACCCAGCATCAGAGAAGCCACAGATTTCCCCAGGGCCAGAGAGTTCCTTCCACACACCCTAAAAATACTGTGTAGGAGTTTGTTTAGTTGTGGCCAGAGACCCCCAAGGCCAGTCTGCACCCCAGCTGGGCACAGCCAGTCTGTGCTGAGCAGCAAAAGCACAGAGGGATGGTGGTAAATTATTTAAGAGTCAAATGTGTTCCATATTTTACTTTTTCCCTGCACTGCCCAGGTACCAAGTTTGTGTTTCTTCTTGAACTACAGATGGGCCATGCCTGACTCAGTCCCAAGCCCTTCCCACCCAGCCCCAGCACCTGTGCCAGATACTTGACACATGGGGTACACTGTGACAGTCTGGGAAGCAGGTGACCAGGAAGTGGTTTTCCATTCTCAGCAACAACTTTAGCAGCTTGCACATGAAGATTACTAAATGGACATTTAAGCGGAAGAGCCCAAGGTGTTCTCACACGGGGAGGCAGAAATAGCAGGTGGCACAGACAAGGTGTGAGCCAGAGCTTCCAGCTCCTGTTTGAGCAGGACCCTGGCAGCTGGCACTTACCAGTGTCCAAAGGACGTAGATGGTGAAAAGTGCTATAGTGAGTGCTATGAGCCCGATGGCCTCCAGCCGGCTGTTGAATTGCAAGTGGTCCTGGGCCCCGCGCAGACACAGCCAGCCCGAGATGGCCGCCAGGGGAGTGATGAACAGGAAACACACCATGTCACAGAAGAGCGTCCTCTTCTCATTGCGGGGCCCGGGGTCCTTCAGCCACTGCAGGAAGGACAAGGATGGGACAGGGGATCAGTCTGTGACAGGCAGCGCATGGGGCACGGGCAGAGCTGGGCATTTCTCCTGCCCACAGACTCGTATCGACCTTCTCCAAAATGGAACCAGACAGTGCCAAGTCTAGGTTTAACATCCAACAAGGGAAATGGAACAAACAGCTAAAGAATGTGTACAGGGGAAGGCAGTCATGAATACAGAAGCTCTTGGGCTCTCCTCTGGAGTAGTGAGGAACAGGCACTGGAGGATGTCAGATCAGTAAAGCCTGGCTTAATATGGATCTGACAGGTACTGGATTGATCTTCAACAGAAACAGACCCAGGACTCTAACTGGTTAATGGACTGTAGGAAACAGGGGCACTGGGGTCTGCAGCAAGGCCAAGCTATGAGAGCATCTGTCGCAAATCTAGCCCTCGGGTTCCTTTGGGAGAACCACAGCAATTTAGAATTTCACAGGCAATCTCCAAGTGTTCCCTTCTTTTGGGAGTCCTGACTTGCTTCCAGTGTGGGTTCTTTTTAGATACTTAACTTCACCAACAGCAATTGTTCTATTTTCCTGGGATTATGCTATTTTCAGCCTTGCCTTTCCTTTCCTTTTTTAGAATAGCAAGAAGCTGTGGTTCCTACAGTTACCAAATGGTTACAGCACATCTTTACACATCTGTGTGTGATGGCCTACAGATTCTTCCTTCTTCTCCTCCTCACAAAGATGAGTGCCTCATTCAGGATTTTTTAAATTTCATTTTTAAATACAACTTTTTTTGGAGAATATTATTGAAAATGCACAGGCAGAGCAGGGAAGAGACTCTCAGGGTCTGGGCTGTCAGGCCAATCCTACTGCCAGACTTGGAGTACAGTACCTGCTTTGTAACAGACAGCTTGGGAGAGGACCCATCTAGGAACTCTGCACAAAAAGCTCCTTTCCCAGTCAGAAATCACGATTTAAGGAGCAATATGGAAGTGGTGGTGGCAGATAAACAAGAAATCAGTGAGACCTCAGCACAGGTAACCTGAGGACATGGCTGGCCAGAGGCATGCAGAGAGAGCAGGCCCAGAGGGGAGCAGGGCAGGGGGCACACAGGTGAGTGCAGATTTAACTGCAGCAGGGATGTTCAGTGAGACAGAGCAAAAGGGCAAAAATGGGACTGGAAGCACAGCCAACTTTTGTGGAAATGGGAAAAAGAAGGAGGAACTGGCAAACCTAGGCATGAACAGGGGGGTAGCTGGGCTAGTTAGAGACACAGAACAGCAGGTTCTGCAGCACCTGGGAGGGACACTGAGCTGGCCATGAGTGAAGGAGAGGATGCTGCAGTGACAGGTATGAGCCTGGCCAGGAATTTCAGCTGGGAGGACTCATAACCACAACATTTTAGGGATATGACCTGAATCATCTGAACATTTCTGTGGTAACAGTCAAGGAACTTTCATTGATTTGAAAGTCATTTGGAGTGTGACTTGATGGGCAGACAGCCAGAAGAAAACCTCAAAGAATCACAGAATCCCTAAGGTTGGAAAAGACTTCCAGAATCATCAAATCCAACTATCAACCCAGAACCACCTCCAAGCCATGTCCTCAAGTCATCCACACATTTTTGGAACACTTCAAGGGATGGTGTCTCTATCACTGTCCTGGAGCCTGTTCCAATGCCTGACAACCCTTTCCATGAAGAAATTTTCCCAATATCCACCCTAAACCTCTCCTGCCACACCTTGAGGCTGTTTTCTATCCCGTCCCTTGTTCCCTGGGAGCAGAGCCTGACCCCCACCAGACTGCATCTTCCTGTCAGGGAGTTGTGCAGAGCCAGAAGAGCCTCTTTTTCTCCAGGCTGAGCTCCCCCAGCTGCTCCTGGTGCTCCAGCCCCTTCCCCAGCTCTGTTGCCCTTCTCTGGACACACTCCAGTGCCTGACTGTCTTTCCTGGACTAAGGGGCCACCCCAGGATTTGAGGTGGGGCCTCACCAGTACCCAGCACAAGGAGATGGTCAGAGCCCTGGTCCTGCTGGCCACACTATGCCTGGTACAGGCTAGGTGACACTGGCCTTCTTGGCCATCTGGCTCATACTCAGCCACTGCTGACCAGCACTACCAGGTCCTTCTCCACTGGGCAGCTTTCAGAGCAGGCAGATCTGTTGTTTGGACAGGAGCTGGGAGAAGGGAGGCAGACCTGCAGGTTCCCCCTTGTATGGCTCTGCAGAGGAATCAGTGATGAGCTGAGTGGGGACAAAGACCACACATGCAGTCTGAGCAGTCCTGGGAGGAAGTGAGGGTGGACAGCAACTCATTGGCACAGGAAAGCTGCTCCCATACACAGCACCCCCTGGGCAGCCCCAGGGCTCAAACCCAGCCACATGCCAGGCTCTCCCCAGTCCAACCAGGACAGGGCTGCCTGGTGATACAGCACTCAGATGAGTGCCAAATCACCTCATCTGGACCAAGTTCCCTCTAGCAGCAAGCCCAGAGCACCCCATTCCCTGCAACAGGATGTGTTGGGGTACTTTTGACCCTTGTAAAATGAGCTCAGGCAGATAGATATTTTACTTCATCTTAATTCTGTTTATATTCCTTGTGACTTTTGAAACTCCTTCCTCCTCCCCAAGATGGGAGACAAATATATAAAGGCAGGAAGCAAATTAATTTCCTTTTGAAGTAGTTGATTTACTTTGCTAATATGCACTGACACAGTAACAGAATGGAATACAATAAGCCACTCTAAGGGTGCAGCATTTCTGGCACAGCAACACATTGGTGCATACGGGACTTTAAATAAACTTTGCAAACAATCCATAAAGTGGTCAGGCAGATTAAACAATTTTTTTTTGTAGGGAAAGCTATCAAGTAAGCATGGAAAAGCAACAAAAGCATAACTTGGTCTTCTTCCAGCAGCTTCCACACTGCAATCATGTCTGAGACTGAAAGGAAAAAGGCAGAGGTGACTGCTTGCTGCCATTTGGGCTATGAGCTGAGTCCTAAATCCTGCTTGAAACAACTTCCCTCTGCTTGTGTGACAGAATTCTGGGTACAACCACATTTCTTCATCCTCCAGCAGGATCCTGAGGCTTTTTGAGATACTGGGATCAGCAGGGTTGTGGAAAGGAGCTCATTTCTTAGAGCCATAGCAGGGCTATGGGATGATGACAAGCTGACCTTTGGGTGCTGCAGTGCCCCTGAAGCTTGGTCTAGCCCAGGTGATGGGAGGCAGGAGGGGAGCAGGCACCAGTAAAAGGCACCAGGACATCATCAGCTCCTCTGGAAGCCAAGAGCAGAACTCAAAGCATATCAGAACAGTCTCTCAGCCTGTTCATCCCAGCACCTGCTGTTCCATGTATCTCAAAGCTGGGCTGCATTCTGCCCCTTGGGACCAAGGGGAGTGGACAGAAGAGGGACTCTCCCCGCAGCACTCAGCACCTTGCAGTCTGTCTGGGGACTTATAAATGGGTGTTTTCAAAATTAGCTTTCATTGATTCTTACAGCTGGCCTGCCTTGTGTGGCTAAATGTGCATGGCTGTGAGCTGTCAGCCTGTTTCATGAATACATCCGTGCAGCACTCAGTGCAGCACAGTACCAGCACTGGAGGGACCAGTGCTCTCCAGCCACCACGTGCTCACGTCTCTCCCTGCCTTGCACCTGAGCACTTGCTCCGGTGAGCATGAGTCAGGACCAGTGTGACCTGCCAGCCTCACCAGCTGAGCCTGCCAGAGTTCCCCATGTGCTTCACAGCTACAGCATAATGGCAAGCCACAGCACCACACAAGTATTTGGCTGCATTACAAAACATCCCACATGGTTTTTGCCACCAAACAGTTACCCTGTGGCTTCTCAGGTGCTTGTTGATTTTCCTGCCATTGCTGACCTGATGCCTGGCTATAAAAGGCAGAAAAAAAAACCACATGAATTTGATCACAGCAGCACTACTAGCCCTGTCCCTGTCCTGAGGAACATGTTGAACCAAAAAAATACAACTTCATATGAGGGACTCTCACATCCCTTCTCTGGGCCTGCACCAAAACCTTTTTGCAGGCCATTGAGCTTTATAGGCAGCCCCAGCAGAATGGTCCTGTTTCCTTCACCAAGGTGGGAAGGGACATTTTCCGACAGAGTATCTGGAATTCAGGAAGCCAAGATCCAGAAATTCCCCTAGCCCTGCAAGCACAGCAGTTAAATGCTGCAGCACAAAGCTGCCCCTCCTCATCCTCCTTTCCTCTGCTACCTGCCACCAATGCTCCACAAACCAAATCTCTGCTTGTATGGGCATGAAAGCCTTCCCTACACCCTCAGCTGCTGGGAAGCACAGTGCTCTGGGCTGACCTATGAGATTCAGGAGCACTAGAAGTGGTGGACAGGACAGGAACAGACCCAAGCAGTGCTGCAGGTCACTGGGACACTTCCCTCCAGAGCAGCATGTGCTTCCATGGCTGGTGGCACTTGGTAAATGCCACACCATGACATGTGCCAATACAGGATCACAGCACCGCCAGCAGCTGCACCTCAGAGAAAATTCACTGGTCTTCTGGATCAGCACAGACAGAGCTGGACAAAGCACTGAAGATGGGCAGGTAAGGAAGACTAGTGCTGGTGAGTACCGAGAGTGCAGGGGTGAAGTATTTCCTGTTTTGGCCCCAAACAGGCCATTGCTTTATGCAGAGCAGTGCCCAGGGCTGCACAGAGAAGTGCCAAGAGGATCGCATGTTGCACCTGTGACCAGCATGTCCAGATAGCAAACTCAAGTAAAGAGAGAAAGGAAAAGATTATAGGAGTGGGAACTCAGCTGGAACCAAGAAGGATTTGTTTCTCACAGAACCAGGAGTCTAAAAGAGGCATGCATTGAGCAAGGAGAGAGGTGGGCTGGGGAAGGGTAGACGAACACAGATTAGACAACAGTGCAGTGAGTTCAGCAGAAGAGTTCGAGGAAAGCAAAGGGAAAAGTCTGTCTGCAAGGAAGATAAGGCTGGAGGAAGGGTGGGGGAGAGCTTGTATCACAGCTCAGTTCTCTGAACTGGAGGGGGGGCAGTGAGCACTGCACCAGGCACTGTGCCCAGAGGCAAAACTTCTCTCCCTAATAATGTAAGCAGGAGTAACATCACAATTCCTGCCTGCCAACTTCCCTATGTGTGTTCCAGGGACATCTCTGAGGCACCTCCCACAGCCATAGAGCTGCAGGAGACTCAGGAGACAAAGCAGAGTGACAGACCCATGGGAGGTGTCCCCTACTCTAGCGTGACCCACACAGTCAAGCCACTCCTCAGAGAATTTCAAGCACGTTTTTTTGTGTGTGACATTGTGTTTTAAAGTTGTACTTTCAAGAGACAAAAAAAAAATCCACCAACCATAAAATATCCAGTTTAAGGCAACCAGAAGTATTAGCAATCATTGAAAATTAATAATCTTTAATCAAAATTGCACCATAAACTCCAAGAAAAACAGTAGGAGGAAAAAACTGTCAGGCTCCTATACAGAACAGCACCTTGGAAGGAGAAGCTGTTTTGAGGAGGCAAAGGAGCACATCAGAATCACTAAAGCAGTCCATTAATAAATAAAGCTGTTAAAACACACATTGCTGGAAAGCACCAGCACTGAAGACATGGAAGCAGAATTTTCCTGGGACTCCCTGATGAGATTTGCTTGCAAGGACAGAAACAGGGAAACAAAAGGTGTGGCTGGACTGCTCCAACAGTGACTTGTTTACCACAGAAATCTTTTTTGGAATTAGTGAGATGTCTTGAATGAGATTTGCCTCAGCAAAGGTATTAAATGCTTGTAGAAGCATTATGATCAAGTCCTGCATTATACTTTTTAGCTTTCACCATGAGGGTATGTTGATTTTCAACCTCCCAGTAATTTTAGCAAAGCCAGAGCCTTTGGTCACTGCACCAGAACAGAGACCTGAAACCTCCTGGCTTCTCTCCCTGACATTTACATGATGTGTGAACAAAAATATACCCTTCCTCTGGAGTGATCTTTGCTAGGACTCAACAGCTGCTGCTCTGACACCTGCCTGACCTGCAATCCTGGGACATTTCTGCAGAGACCTGGTCTGGCAGCACAGACCTGACCCGACCCCTCCCCGTGCCAGGGGAAACCAAAGGTGGCTCACAGCAGGGGCAGATGGCCCCAAACAGGAGCCTTTGGGCTGCCGAGGTGGTGTTTCTCTTCAGCCCACTGAGAAACATGCAGAGGGGACAAAATTAACAATAGCTTGAAGCTAAAACACTTTACAAGCGGTTAATGAACTGAAGAGAGAAATGAGAGGGTGGGTGCCACAGCAAAACACACAAAACAAGGCAACCATGGAAAGGAAATACTTCTGCTGGTAACCTGGGAAAGTAAAAATGGGCAAGAGTGGGTTCAGGTACTGAGCCTGAGGTCTGTATTATCAATACAGACCAACCCACACATCCACCTCCCTCTGTGGGCAGTGGGCTGCAGCCAGGGAGAAGGCCAGGAGTTGAGCAGAAGGACTTGTGGCTGTAGAAACGCAAACACTGTCACCCCTGGTAATGCTTTCTGGAAATACACAATGTATCCAATACAGTCCCAAATGCCTCTATTCACCCAGCTCTGCCTGAAATCCCAAAGAACAAAGTATCTCCAACAGGAAGACCACTTTGTAAGAGAAAACTCTCCACCAGGGCTGCAGGTGAATTCTCCACCTCCACCTACAGGTGTTCAAAACATGCCCCCACTCAGCCCAGTGATCTCACAGCCTGACAGTTTTCAAAATCCTTTCATGTTTTTTTTTTTTACCTTTCAAACAGCTTCTTAGTTAAAAAATAGCTCAACTAGGCTGAACTGCAGGAGATATTTCCCTCCACACTCATGGGCCAGCCTGTGGTTGCCAGAGCTGGCTCTGGGCTCAGACAAGTTTCCTACTCTGGGTTCAGAGATCAGGCACACTGGTAGTCAACACTGTTACTGTTTTTACATTGAACAGACCACAACATAAATCAATGGCTGTTTAAAGAAAACAAAAATACAATTTTATTAACTAATTATCTTTCACCCATGCTGGATAAAGTTGACATCTTTCCTCTGTAAAAGAGGCTGCAAAATTCAATTACTGTTTGTGAACTGCTTGGACATCACTGCAGTAAGTACCCCAGAGAAGCTCATGAGAAAATGAATAGTTTGGTCTTGGTAAACAGGGATTAACACAGCAGGATTACCAGAGTTAGCTAGTGAGCATCTTCCATCCATGGGCTGCTTCTGGAAGATACAGCCTGTGACCATGAAGACCACTGTAACACAGATAGACAAGAGGCCTGAAGTAAAAACTAAGGCAATTTTGGACATAGCATTTCCTGACTTCTAAGAAATCAGGAAGTTTACACAGAAGCATTTCAACTTGGCCATGCAGCTCCCCCCCAGCACTCACCAAAATGTTTCTGGCAGCCCAAAATCAGCCTCAGGCCCTCTCCTTCTGAAGGATCTCAAAACCACATGGACAAAGCCAACTCCTTGTGAAACTGATGGTCCCTTCCCAGAGATCAGGTGTGCTGACCAGTGACTGCCACAGCCACTATGACCAGCTCTCAGTTTCCCCAGGCTGGAAAGGCAGGACGCGGCAGAACCAACAGCAAGAGCTGCTTTCTCTCAGAGGCCCAGCAGCAGCAGGTAGCATGTTACCAAATTCCCTTGTGGCCAGGTGACAGCAAAAGAGAACTAGAATGCTTGGATAGCCTTTCACACATGGAACAGACCCTTCTGCCATGCAGCACGCTCCCACATCATTCCTAGTCCTAGTTTCCACCCATTTATCCTCTGCTCTTAATTTCTATTTTGATTTCACATCTTTCCTTGGTCAACAGTGGATTTTCATCAGTGCTCCTCAACAGCACACTCACCACAAACATCACTTCCCCCAAAGTTTCAAAACACTCCCCACCCCTCCTCACAACCAAGAGGCTGAGAACTTCCTAGATAAGACGGCTGGGGAAACTGTGACATTTTTAAATTATTAAGCAGCCTCTTTCCCCAGCCCTCTTCTCAGAAACAGATTAACAACTTGGAGATGACACTTCTCAAAAGTATTTGGTGAAGAGCTGCAGCCCAGTCTGGTATGGGGATGACATTGCAGCAGACTGCAAGCAGAGCATTAATGGAAAGTGCCAGCCAGCTGGCCAAGGGGTTATCAGCTCCTTCCAAAGGGCTCTGCACCAAGGGCAGAGCCTCTACTACCAATGGGAGCTTCCCAAAGCGGTCACACTTTGTCAGTTGACCTCTAAGCCTCAGCAAAGCGCACGGGATGAACCATACTCACTGTCATTGCCTCTGCCCAGCACAGATTGCAGTGGTGCAGGAGCTCAGAGTGGCTGTAATAGGTCCCAAGGAAAATGAGAAACTGAACTCCAGGTCACATTCCCCAGCCTCCAGGTAAGGATCAGAGGGTTTATAGCATGGTAGAAGTAATACAACAAAACCAGATGGTCTTTCCAGGCAGGTGAGCCATTTTGCTCTAGCACGAGCCCTTCAGCCATGGTGTGCCAGGCACAGAGCACATGTGCTGATGAGCTGAATGCACTGTGCAGGGCCCCAGCACACCTGAGTGCTGCAGCCACAGCACACACTGCAATCCATCTGCCATGGGCTGTATCAGACCAGGCTATATGCTGCTTTCCAAGTCAGGGAAAACCTTACTGCCCCTGAGCTGCTGGCAAGGGAACTGCTCTGGGGCTGTACTATGAAGGCGAGCTGCATGTTAGGCTCTGCTCTGCAGCAGGGATCACTCTCACCAGCTACCTGGTGACTTCATCAGCTGCTTACCAGCCTTCAGGCTCATAAGGCACTTTAGGCAAGCTGTTCCCAAACAGACACCACAACAGAGTAGATAATCCCCTTCACTGTGCTCACAGACAGTCCCAAACTACCAGAAGTAACAAATCACTGGAATCCCAAAGCCTTTGCCAGCTGGCAGTAATGGCTCAGGGAATCCACTCCTTTCTGAAAACACAGTGGCAGTTGTCCTGTGTTTGACTTAAGTAAATGCTGCCCACCCATCACCTCTCAGCACTCACAGTTTCTTTGCTGATCATGATACCCTTACAGGCTCTAGTCCAGAGGGGCTTTTCACAGATTTCAACAGGAATTAAAATTGATTGTCCTGGAATACTCATTCACCCACACTAGAGTACAGACAAGACCTTTCTCTCCCGCTCTCTCAGAAAGCTCCTCATGTCAGATGGAGGCACAGACTTGGTGTCACATGAAAAACACCTCCAATACACACTGGCCTTTGAGCTTTTCTTTGATGGTGCAGTTTTCCAAGCCTATGCTTGTTGTGAGGTGTCACAGCATCGTGAAAGATGGCTGAATGCACTCTCACGTGTTTGTTTCTGGACAGGAATATTTTACCAGCTCTTAAGCTAGAACATCTGAGACTTGCACTCTCAATTTGGCCTACATAAGCCCTAGCAAGCTCACTGCCCCTGGGTTTGCCTGCACTGTGCTCTCAAAGCCAAGATACAGCCCTTCCAAAATGTTTTATAGCAGTGTTTTGCAGCCTCTGAAACAACCGCTTGAGAGGTACTGGTCAAAGTGTCAATTTATATATTTGAGTAGCTAGGAGAGAATCAGTAAGACCCCAACAGCAGTAACCACAGAGGTAATGCTCATACAAATTACTGTGCTAGATACATGGTTTGGGTTAACACTGTAGGCTAAAGATTCCTCCTGTCT
Source organism: Toxostoma redivivum (assembly GCA_013397375.1). Lineage (NCBI taxonomy): Eukaryota > Metazoa > Chordata > Aves > Passeriformes > Mimidae > Toxostoma > Toxostoma redivivum. The sequence continues at coordinate 23,100 of VXBI01010341.1, forward strand.
GGGGTTGTCAAATCCATGACAATCAGCTGTAAGTTTAACAGTCATTAAAACTTAACATCCATTTTGCAACTGAAGCTTGAATGCTTTCCCCAGTTGGTGGACTCTTTTCCACTCCAAGGTTCATTAGGACGAGATGGGAGTGTGAGAAATAGAGCTGGGGGCTGTGGAAAGGAGGAGGGGACAAATATTGTTTCCAGAGGGAGGTGGAGAGAGAAAAGAAGAAACCTCTGGAATTGATGGGAATGGAAAGAGAAATGTGAAAAGCAACTTCGAATTCCAGTTGTGACTCAGTTTTGATCTAACTGATGGGGCAAGGGGAAGGAGAGAGTGGACAAGAGCACTCAGCACTGCAAATGTGAAATAACCGTGCTTCCACACATACTCTGGTGGCAGGGAGTGACAAATCTCCAACAGCCAACAGGTAACAGGAGTCTGCTGCTAAGAATCAGCTCCTAGACCTCCCACTGCTGATGGCTGCAGGAATGTGGGGCTCCCAAAATCGTTAAGTGTAAATGCCCAGCTGCAGAGTGATGCTTCTCTGCAGTGGCACAGTGTGTTGAAGGAACCCCCAAGCCAAGCCAGCAGCATGCTGACATGGGAGAGCTCACACAACTGCAGACATATTAAACCATCTTCTAAAACAAATCCTTAAGCCTTTTGCATTGTACTTCACTGGTTTACTTATTCCTCTTTTGGGAACACTTGAACCCTGAGGTCAGACAATGGCCTGGTCCATGCTGCCTTTTGTTCCCAAAACAAAAAAACCCAACCCACCAGCCAGAGCCTGCATTGTATGTTCCAGCTTTGGGTGGCTCATGGACTGATCCCCGTATGGTCTATACAAAGAGGAACATAAGGACCAGCTGAGCCCTGTCCTGTTTTCTCCTTCAACTGGGAGGAGCACAAAGCAGCAGGAAGGAACAAGGCCTAAACGCTTTGAAGCACACATCAATATTAGTTTGTGAAGAGAGGTCTTTTAGAAACAGTATCAGCAATCACATTTCACTTTTCAGAACAGAACATGACAAGGAAGGCACATGCAAGAGAGCTGCACTAATCCAACACTGAGATAAGATTAAAACTAGAGGCAAAAAAAATAATATTTATGAGAACATATCTCAGTCAGCCATGTTATGACATCTGCATTTTGATGCTCAGGCATTAAAGCACAGCCACAAGCACAGTGCTTGCCACTGGCAGGTGGCACATGGGCAGGTCACAGGTATGAGCTGCCCCAAACACCACTACTGCGTGTTTGCAACTACATCACTTGGTCTGACAAGGGACTTGAACTCTCCAAACAGACTCTTCTTTGTGAGGTAGTACAAAGGTACTGCAAGGAAGAGGAGACAGCACGAACTACAAGAACAGTAGGGCAATTAGTCATTTTCTCTCAAATTACATGGAAATTAAAATGAAGCAGGAAGAAAATGGTACCTCTGTCAAGGGTCTTGGTCTTCTTTCTACAACAAATTCTGTGTGGCAGAGCTCACAGTAACTTGTGTTGGAGGAGGATAACCATTTTTCCAGGCAGCTCTTGTGCACGGTGCCCAGTGTTCCTGTGCAGTCACATGGGGAAAGCAGTCCCTCCCCATTTCCACCTTCATGACAGATTCGACAGATGGGACCATCACTAAAGAGGCAGAACGAGAGACAAACAGAATGAAATCACAGTCAGAGCAGGGAGAACAACACAGCCACAGGGTCTGGTCCCACCAAGCCCCAGAAAGACACATGAACAGCAGGCAGTGTGTGGCACAGCACGCCAGGAGCCTGCTGCAACAAGAAAACAGTCTCAGTGGACTATGGGGGTGCTCAGGACATTTTAGATCATTTAAAATGTGGAAGACCCATAACAAGAGAAGATGGCGCATCAGCCTGGCCAGCTCAGCTGGCCCCAGAAGTGACTGCAGGGCACACCCCACAGTCGTCAGCTCTGCTGACAGTGGGCAGGGGCTGATACCGGACCAAACACCAAGCCTGAAGCACTCATGCAAATCCAGAAGCCCAAGGCAAAGCCAAATGACCCACAGTAGTCACAGCATGCCCCAGCCACCTGCAGCCACTCAAGAGGTTGGCAATCAGGTCACATTTACCAGACTGCCTACCCACTCTCAGCCCACCTTGGCTCTGCAGCCTGGGCTGAGCAGGAACTGCACAAGGAACAGCAATATCTCAAGACACAACTGAACTGACCCTGGGAGCTCACCTCTCCAAGAACACAACATATTTCACAGCAAGCAGGCACCCAGACCAAGACCTCCGGCATACAAACCCTCTGCCCATCACTGCACAGTAACACTCCAGCATCCCACAGGCACACCCTCCCCAGGGCAACAACTGCTCTGCAGCTCTTGGCCTCTCAGTGCCTGCAGAAATGCTTTGGTGCTTCAGGAACAACACCTCCTTGGTATGAGCTCCAACTACAGAATTACACAGAACCACACAGAACCAGAGATACCTACCAGGGAAACTAACAAACACTTTCAGAGACACTTGCAACCTTCCCTGCGGGAGGCCTGAGCTGCTCAGCACACTCAAACCATCCATCTGTGCCCAAGATATTCCTCACGCCTTCAGCTGGCACCACTGACTGTGAACTATCAGTGCTACACCTTTCACTAGACCAGCTTGCTCAAAGCCCCAGCCAACCTGGCCTGGAATACTTACAGGGATGGGGCATCCCAGCTGGCATCCCAAGGCACAGGTTTCTTAGCAGCCCTGTGCCACATATGTCAGCCCCATGATGAAAATGTTTTGGGCTCCCTGGGAAGCCACAGATGGCTCTAGACAGCAAAGTTTTTTGTTCTCAGCAGTTTAGTTCACCTCTTCAGCACTCACCAGTCACTGAGATAATTTAGGAACAAAATGCTGGACAGCAGAGGCCCAGGGCAGGACTGCCTTCCCTGGACCATGGAAACCAGGCCCTCACTAGTATCTCACTTCCCACCTTCCTAACAGCCATTTCTTCCACACAGTTTTCCTCTTACATCCAAAGCTGCCAATCTGGGGGTGTGAGAGAGGATGAAAAAGGAACATCTTTATTTCAAAGACCCTATTGTAGGCCCTCTTGAAATCCAGGTGAGCGGTATCAGATATCACCTTTTTCTAGATACTGCTGACAGAACAAAAGCCACACTGAACTCATAATTCACACTGCACTGCTATTCTGACTTCAAAAAACTCCACCTGACTGCAGAAGTTTGTGGGATTGCAACACAACAGTCAGAGCAAGCGCTTAGCAATCTTCCAAAGCAGCAGTACCACTTCTGTTAGTTTGCACAGAAAGCAGCAGTGAGGCATAGAAGGACAGTTCAAGGAAAAGGAGCACACTGGGGAAAAGGGTTAGTGGGACATGAAGGAAAGAGAAGAGCCAGCAAGGAAGTATATGTCAGCTCCCTAAAGAAGGAGCAAGATTCCTCTTTTTGTGTGCCACAGGAAATCTCTACCACTTTCAATTCAATACTAGCTGGTTTCATCCCAATTGGACTTTTATTCATATTTAGGGCTGTGAAGCAAATTACACCCAACGTACACTATCCCCTTCTCTCTGCCAAACATCACTGGTGAACCATTGACACATGTTCTCTCCTCCTTTTTACATGCCTTTTATTGAGGAGACTTCTTTAGCCAAGGCAATCCCTGCAAAACGCACAACAGAAGTCTGGGGAGGTGGTGGAAACTTCATCGTCAAAGATCCTGAAAGCTACATTAGAGAAGACTCTGTGCAGGCTTGCTCTGAAAGGAGGCTGGACCAGACATCCTATGGAATTCACTTCCAATTTGAATTATTTGATGATTCTGTAACATTTATCGCCCTAAAATGCTGCACCTTAGCAGCCTGCACACAGAGCCCTAGTGACACAGGCAGACAATCCCCTACAGCCTCCAGTGTTCTCATGCATCTGTCATTTCCTAAGAAAAGCATCTGTAAGATATTTCACCCATTCTCTTCCTGTTTGAGAAGTTTCATATTTCCAGAGCATTACCATAACCTTGGCAAGAAACAATCCAAAATGAAAAAAATTGCTGCCAGTGTGTGAAAAAAAAATTCTTATCAGACTTCATTTTCCTTCCTTCCTTCCTTTCCCCCCGGGGTGGGGTTGCTCACACCCTCACGTGATACACACCCAGACACAGTTTTTCAGCAGGCTGAAGACAACATATCAGTAATTCTAATGCAGGAATGCTGCTCCTGGCTTTGCTGTGCTAAGTGCTAGTGACAAGGAAGACACTGAAACCCACCACCAAAAGAAACAAACCAGTGTCCATGTAGAAACATAAGGAATTCTTGTTGGGGGTTTTTAACCCGTTTCCAGGCAGTTTTCCCACACAATTATTACACTCTCACAAGTTCTAAAGGGTTAAACAACTTCTCACCCAGACTATCTACTGCCAAAGAACAAGCTCAGTTACTTTCAGATTTTTATTGACCTGCTCCAGGTTTGCTGGATGCAGCAATTATGTTCACCTCTATACTCATCCAGCTTCCCTGCATCCCTCCCCCAGGCCTGCAATCACTGCTTCCACATTGCATAATGTTTGACCAAACTCATTGAAAAAATAACAGCTGTTCAGACAGGATTTCTGAACACAAAATGTGACAGGTCTCAGTAGCTGGTCTGAACAATGCTGCCAAATGTCCTCTACTCTGGAAGCTGCTCAAAATAAATGACAAGAAGTCACATCAGGAGGAGTCTGAGCCAGTGAAGCTGCCAAGTGTCCCCTCTGGCAATAGCTGGATGTTGAAGCTCCTGCAACACAAACACTCCCCTCCCTGCAGCTGAAGATCAACACCACGCCTTTACTCCATGGATGTTCCTGGAACAAGGGCTGTGTTCCCCTCCCAACCCTTCCAACAGCTCCATGAACAGCACACTGCCTGCAAGCACGGCCCCACCTTCACTGCCGCCCCACAGTGTGACAGCGGCTGCAGCTCTGGGGCCTCCATGCACATGGGGCAGCGGAGCCCAGCACAGGGCACAGGCCTGGAGCAGCGGGCTCACGGGGATTCACACTCATGCCAGTGCCCCGGCAAACTCCTTCACAAACAAGGCTTTGCTGTCTCCCTGCACCCCTGAGCCACCAAGGACGGGGAAGAGCTGCGAGCCCGTGCTGCAGCAGCCTCACCTCTGGGCGCCCAGCGCCTTGATGACGGTGGAGAGCAGGCGGCCGTCCTTGGCCGTGACCTGGGTGATGTACTGCGGCCGGCCCAGCGCCGACTCCTCCACCGCCTTGGACAGGGGGGCGCTGCCCGGGCAGTCGCACAGGGAGCCGGGCAGGTGGCAGCAGTCCCCTGTCGTCATGGCAGCTCCGGACCCCGCTGTCCCGGGCCCGGCACCCGGGAGACCTGCAGGGACAGCAGCACAGTCAGAGCCCAGAACCGGGCAGTGCCCATCCCCTCGCCATCCCCCAGCCCCCAACACACACGCATTTTGTGAGCCTTCTGTCTCCTTTAATAGACTTTGTCAGGCTGCCTTACCATAACATTAAGGCTCCAAGTGCTCTACTTACATAACTTACCATCAAATTGCAAATTTGCCTTTCCCAGAGAGAATTCCTGGTAACCACCCTTTAACCTGATGAAGCCTTTCAAACTGAATGTGCTCACACACAGATGGGGAAGGCAACCAGAAGACCCATGGGCCTGTGCTGTGCTGGCTAGAGCCATCCTGAAAACTTATATTCATCCTCTTCATAAATACAGCAAAGTTTCACCTGAACAGGGCACCTAAACCAGTTTACGTGGCTGGGTTCAGAAGGCTCTTCTCAGCTCTCTTCAGGAACTTTCTGAGCACTTGAAAGACTGTCCAAGCCCATCTTTTTTCTCTTTATTTCATTAAAGAAATGCACATGCTCCCACTTCTATATCTGCTGTGGTACATCCCAACAGTGAATGTGTGGATATGAACCTCGCAAAAGCACCAAAAATCCTCCCTAGGAAGGGCAGCAGGCCAGCCTGCCTCCTTCCTTTCCCTTTCAACTGTTCAGACCTATAATGACTTTTACAAGAACCACCTGCAAACAGAAAAGCACACCAGCACACTTTCAACGTTTACCCAGCAAAGAGAAGACACAGACCAAACAGAAAATCCAAAAAATGGAGAGACGATGCAGAGAAAAGCCCAGCATGGCAAACCAGGAGCTGGCTTTGATGAGCCACGTGTGGACAGGAGAGCTCTGCCTTTGAGGTAAGGCAGCAGCTCACCCAAGCTGCCAGAAACAGCCACGTTCCTCCATGGCAGGGGTATCTCATCCTCAAAATCAGGTATGCTCTGCAGATTTAGAAAAACTCTGGTTTTGTCAATCACCTTTAACCTGGTCCCTGAGAAGCAGCTGTGCAGAAATAAAGAGCTGAGGTTACAGTGAGTCACACTGAACACAATCCAACAACATTGTACTGCTGGTAAAACCAAAATCCCTGTGTCTGTAAACAGAACTGCCTTATGTAAGGCACGCACAGTAATCCCTGTGCGCCAGCGCTGCTGGGATCAGAGCTGGAATGCTGCCTCATCCTGGTGGCTGGATTTCAAGATGAAATAAATCCATAAAAGAAGTTCAAATGAAAGCAATGAAAAGGAAAAAAGGGGAGGAATAAAAGGAAATAAAATAACCACAACTCTAAATAAGATATATGAAAACAATTAGGTTTATTAAATCTGGGGGGAGTGGGGGGACATTGATCCCCCAGTCTTTGCTTCCTGGAGGCAAAAGCAGGCAAAGAAACCTTCACCATCCCATCCAAGGAAAGGCTTTTTTGTTTTGAGATCTCTGAGCACAACAGGAGTCAAATATTCCCGTGAAACTACAGTTCTGTCAGGTACAACTAAGCCAATAACTGAAGAAAATAAGGGCTTGTTCCTGGTTGGAAGCTTGGCCACACTACAGAGGGAAAAAAAACAAAGAAGCTGGTACAAGAACGATTTTTGGAGCCCTGAAAACACTGATTTTGGTAAGCACAAGTGCTTTTTTTCATGTCTTAGAAATTAAGTAACTCACACAACCAAGGGCTTAATCTGTCAGGACAGCTTCCTTTATAAACATGCATTCAAGAGAGACAACCCTTCACTGATGTCTCAGAACTAGATGCCAACCTTGGTGGCATCCCCTCACTTTACAGAATAGTTTCTAATTTCTAATAGAAAACTTTCTAATCTCTTTTTTAAAACTGCTCTTGATAACTATCTGTAATCCTTTGCATCTGAGCAGGAATAAGCTTGAGCTTGTGAGCAGGTCAATCTTCTTCAAAAAAATTAACTTAATAGACTCAGCCTCTCTCTCCACCTGTGCAAAGAACAGAGCTACTTTTCTTAATTCTCTTCCTCAGAAAAAAAAAAAAAGGCTACAAACTCTCCAACTTCAAGGAGCAAAAAGTAAGATGATAAATGCTACTGGAATTACTTAAATCAGCTGTTCTGCAAATTAAGGAATTCTTTAAAATTAACAAACTCTTACTGAAACAAGCATGAGAAGATATATGCTTTTAATAAAAAGGTCAGTTCCATTTGTTCCGCCAAAATGTTGTTTATTTTAAAGTCCAGAGGAAAAAGTCCATTCTGTGTACTGGAATAAAACTACCCTGACTGACTGTGTCCTGGGAGTATTTATACTGAGGCTCTTTGTGCTCCACATCTGACAGACACAGACAGCCCCATGGCTTTGCCCAGGCTGGAAGGGAATGGCCACCCTGCCGTTCTTACATCGTTTCTGGTAAAAGTTATGTGGCATTTCCTTGTTGGGGTCCAGCCCAGGGTGGAACCTGAAGTCACTGCTTTAATATCTGACTCATGCCATTCAGCAAATACAAAGGAAAAGCAGCAAGATTTTCATGGTTAGTAAAGAAATAACTGAAATCCAAAGACAACATCTGCAGTGCACTCAGGTCCCAGTTCCATACCCAGTGGAATATGAACCATGGTGTACAGCCAAGTCAGTCCCTTTCCTGATCCCTGAAGGATCAGCTCATCAACACACAGCCTTCTCTCACAATTGCCAACAGCTCATGCGACCCAAACCCAGTGTTCACAGAATCATTCAGGTTGGAAACAGCCTTTGAAATCATCTAGTCCAACTGCTCCCCCAGCACTGCCAAGCCCGCCACTAACCCATGTCCCCAAGTGCCACATCCACACAGCTTTAAAATCCCTGCAAGGATGGTGACTCCAACACTGCCCTGGGCAGCCTATGCCAGTGCCTGACCACCTGCTCCATGAAGGAATTTTTTCAGCCTAAACCTCCCCAGTACAACTTGAGGTTGTTTCCTCTGTTCCCGTCACTCGTTACCTGGGGGAAGTGACTGACCCCCACCTGGCTGAACTGTCCTTTCAGGGCGTTTTAGCGAGCAAGAAGGTCCCCCCTGAACCTCCTTTCCTGAACACCCAGCTCCCTCAGCCACTCATCATCATATTTGTGCTCCAGCCCCTTCCCCAGCTCCATTTACAGCAGAAATCCCAGGGTGAGAAACAAGACCCAAACAGCTGGTTTGAACTACACACTGTTTTTTTTCTAAGCACCTGTGTTTTCTGAGCCCATTCCTTGAGGATACATTTCTTATCCACGTTTTAAAAAAATTCTTGGAGACACTAGATTTATTATCAACATTCCCTCTGCTGCCACACTTAGACATAAGTAAATAAATGGGAAGTCTCTTCTCAGCAAGATTTTGCATCTTCAGCTTCTAAGTAGATCCAGAATACAAAAGGGCTGAGTTTGTAGAAAATTCTCAAACTGAAAAAAGCCAAATCCTGTTTGTGGAAAGCTGTCTCAGAAGAGTGAATTCTGTACTAGAATTCCAAAATTCAAACACATGCAGCAAAATGAGCCAGGTCCTTGAAGAGCACCTTGTGCTCTGTCACTGCTCCAAGGCAGAGACCAGGGTGCTGGTGCAGGATCCTGCTCCACGGCTTAAGTGAAACAAGCCTGCAAGATACTACCCCTTGTCAGTCCTCACACACTGCAATGAGATATGTAATCCAGTTTATATCATCCAAAGGCAATGAGTGTGCCCAGCAGAAGTGAGCAGGAGTCAAGGAGCTAAAGGGTTCCCAAGATCTGCTCTCTTGGACTATGAAGATGGACAAAACAGTTATTTCTCCCAGACAGGGAAACCACAGAAGGCCAGAAGAACACCTGAATCAAAGCCACAAAGGGAAAAACACAGCCAAGATGAGAAAGACAACAGGAAAGGGTTCAGCCAAATGATGGCAGTAATGGGGACTGCCAGGTGCAGGTCATGCCTCTGTTGTGCTGCTCATGGCCTGTCCACTAATGAATATCCCAAACAGCCTAAAGCCTTGGAGCAATCCTGTGGCTTTGATAGGACCCAGAGCAAACTGGAACTAGAACCAGCTGCACCTGCTTTGGGTGCAGTGCATACACACCAGGCTTCCCTGGGACATCTCTGCCAAGAAAAAACCCAACACGTGAGGCTGCCAGCAGCCAAGTCTGTTCCTCTCACTGAGCAACCCATCTCCCTGATTACTGTAACTGAGATCTGGCACTTCACCCATGGTGTCACCAGAGATAACCAAGTTGTGTAGCTAACATAACCCACCCATCTGTACGTTGGAGACTTTCTGAGCCCTGCTCACATGAGCTGACATTTGAGCTCGGGTGCAAGGCTTCCCAGCCTGCTTTCCAAAGCCCTTTTAGCCACTTTGGACACACAGACACTGAGTTTTCTAATCATATGATCCTGCAAATGTCACCAGTGAACTGAAGGTTTTCAGTTGCTAAAGGGCACTTCGAAGCATCAGTGCTTTCCTTTTCACCACTAAAACTGGATTTCCCAAATCCTGGGCCCTACAACCATGTGAACCTCTCTCTCCATCTTGAGAGATGCTTGTTTTCTCGGAAGAATTGCTTGCTGCACACATCTAAGCACCTGCTCCCACCCCATCTCATACAGCTAATGCACACCTTCCCATGGCCCAGGTTCAATCCCAGGTTCCAGCACCAGTTCTGCCTACTAAGGCACCAGCCTCACTGGTGTACCTGTAGCCCCCATGCTCTGGGTTACTGGCACAATACCCCCTCTTCTACATCTGGCCTTTAGACCCTCACACCCAAGTGCTCACACACCTAAGACACTGCCACCAGAGATACATACAGATAGGATGTGATGAGTGGCCTGAAGTGCTCCCTGCTGTTAAAAGGTTATATAAGTGGATTTATCTAAAAAAAAAATCCAAAACAAAAACAACAAAGAAAAACCCCCCAAGAACTGGTCCCAAACTGTGTAGGAGTTTGTTTTCAGTTTTGTTTGCTTAAATGTATTTTCTGCTGAGGGTTGAAAATCACAGTATTATTTTGTTCTTTAATAAAAATACATGATTTTATACATCAACTCCCCAAAGTTACCCTGCAGGTCTGCTGTGTATACCTTAAAAGTACCCAAAAAGCCAGCACAGGATCTGTCCACAATTGACACATCAGCAACTCTTCCCATTGCTCAGGGCCTGGGAAGAAATCTCATTAGTGCTATGCTCAGAAGTCATCTGAACACAACAGCCCTAAAGTCAGGGTGAAGGACCCTGTCCAGTGAGAAAAGTGACACAGCATTTATGGCATACACCTCAACATTCAAAATAACATCTGATGCCATGCCACAGCTCCTAAAATATTTTAAAATTTGGTAAATAACACACAGAAAAGCATTTCACTCTCCAGGAGCTTCCCTACTTCCTGCCCCGCCTGCAACATTTGGTTGGCAGTTGCAACTAAAGGAGATGCTGTGAAAACTTCAGCCATAACTTGCTCTTCAGAGGATGCCAGTGGAGCAACGTTGTGGATCAGAGCCAGGAGACAGCCCTGACCCTGGGCTCAAAACAAACCTCAAAAAGCCAGGGAAAAAAATAATCAAGACACAACATTCTGGGAGCTTGTGAACCTTCTGATAAAACTTCACACCAGGAAACTCCTCCTACACCTTTAACAGCAAAAACCCTGGGCTCCCTCCAGAGGCTCACCTGCCTCATCCCTGGGGCTACGTTAAAAACACATGCTCCAAGTTTAATCCTGTAACACTCAGGAGGAGGTCAGAAGCTTGGAGGACACAGCCTTTCTGGACCCCTCTGTTTGTCACATTTGTACATGACCACAGCCGGACTTGGCTGGGCTGCCTCTCACTATTCCAAAAACACAGCTCAGCAGCAGTCAATGGTAATTCAAGGCTTCACTTCCTGGCTGATTGCTGGGGACAAGCAATCATAACTTCTCTATACCAAGAAACGATTTAGACATATTCCAGAAGGAAGTATTGATTATTTAGATTACGGCAAATGGGCTTGCAGACACAGATGAAAAGATAGTCTTCCACTTCCATTTTTTCCAAGGAGACTAATTTCCAGGATCTGACTTCTATTCCCCACTGGTAGAAAAACACTGCAGCAAGCCTTGGTGATCAATAATTGCTGTTTTCCAAAGCCAACATCCACACACATCCCTCCTCTTCAAAACTTCAGCATATTGGACCAACATCTGCAGTAGTTTCACTTCATCTCCATGTCTTGAAGCAATGGAAAACTATTGGCTGGCAAAGATGAAGCTCCTGTGGCACAGCTCCTGTGGGGTTTGGCAGGGCTCCCAGCAAGTGAGAACCCCAACTTTTAAACAAGGCTAAAGGTCTGGGTCTTGTGTGGACACAGCAGAACTGCAACACAGCAGGGCTCCCTGGATTTCAGGGTACCTATCATGTTATTCACCTACTGTTTTTCAAACAAGTTTTCTTCATTGCCTAATAAAGTCACTCAATATTCAAAAGAAGCAAGAGATTCAAGCTTAGATGTTGAGAAAAAAATCAGTATAAAAAGAAGACGCCTAAAGGACAATTTTTTCTTGCTGTGCTTAGGAACAATTAGGCTGTATGTTACAGCTGGAATGCCAAAATGAACAAAGTTATCTCAGCTCTTTCGAGACTTGCTATCTGCCACAAGGCCATGTGAAAGGAAAGTTTACTGCACTTTAATTACCAACAGCTGGAAAAATGAATTGCAACATTAGAAGAAAACTCTTTGCAGAGAGTATCTCCAATCAAAATTGTCATTTTAATAATAAGTTTCATAAGGGAACAACCAAAAACCAGCTGGAACATGAGGAACACCTGCTACTCCTCTGAGGATTGAAAAGACATCAGCTTTTAGAGGTGAACAGCAGCACAATTTACTACATAATGCAACAACACAGTCTCTGCACCCACCTCCCTCTGCATTTTGTCACTCTTTCCAGGGAAAGAAAGGTACATTAGAAAGACTTGAAACTGAAACCATGAACCAGAGTGAAAAAAAAAAAAGTGTTACTATGCCTACAAAACAGTTCTTACAGAGTGCTACCCATCACTGAGGACAACAGCCAGCCCACCAGACACAAGCACAGCCCTGCCCTGCTGAAGGGACTAGAGCCATGGTGCCTCTCACATCTCTGCACCCACGTGCTTTACAAAACACCAGCAGCAGACACTTCTGCTTCCCAGCTCTATTGCTTCAGCGAGCTCCTTTTTAAACAAAGGCAGCCTCTGCAGCAATGTCAAAGTTCAAGTGCTCCCCAACCCTGCACAGTCACTTGCCAGGCAGTTGTAGTTTGTTCAGAACAAATGGATTTTCCAGCTGTGTGTAATACATAAGGAAACAGAATTTTAGTATAGCAGTAACATATGCACCAGGTCAAGACTGCAGTGCCCACACACCACAGAACCGGTCAGTCCCTTAAAGGGCATGACTCAGGAGAATGCAAAACACTATTTTAGGATTGTGAAGCCCAGGTCAGAAAGAACTTGAACTCTCCCCAGTGTTTTCCTTCTTGGTTTATAAAGCATTTACACTGCTGTACAAATAACAACATTCTGCTTGGAGATGAACTGGAGCTGGAACAAACCCCCAGCACAGCAGGCAGCAGCCCTGCTCACCCCGACTGCTCAGAGCAGCATGGCTGCTGTGTGAAACTAGGCAGCACACTCAGCTCCCAGGAGACACTTGATCTGGAATTTAATTTGACTATTTATATTTTTCAACCTAGTTGTATCCCAAATCTCTTCAGAACATTCAGCTTTCAAAGAGCTTTCCAGCAAAGGCACCAGAAAAGATAGCCTGTGACTCACCAGCCTGCTCTGGAGAGCTCCAGAGCAGACACCAACGGAGGGCATCCCCATGGTCAGCCAGAGAGAAGGAGTCACTGATCCCAGCCACTGTCTCCCTTCTGCCCACTCCTTAATGCTACAGATTCCCTCCTCAATCCTCAAGGGGAACTTCATAATCGGTATCTGTGCTGCAAAACTCTCTTAGTTCAGTTTGTAATGTTTTGCTTGAGGCTGCATTTCTAGTTCTGGACACAGGCCTTGTCTGATTTGTCTGCAGAGAAGTACAAGAAAAACTGGGAAGAAATAAATTGAAAACAGTCCAGAACTGAAGTTTATCTTTCCCCTCCCACCACTCTCAAATCCAATCCTAAAAAGCTTTCAGCTGAAACAGGACTAAAGCTCTCAAAGCTTCAAACAAAGAAATCTCTGTTTAAGCCAGGACTACACAAGCTTGGTGCATTCTCCTTTTTGCAGAAAAGTGCTTTAGAAGGTAAGTTTGAGCTGTTTGTACTTTTATTTCCTGAGCCAGTACTGCTCCTTGTCCCTTGTTCTCTCTTTAGGAACTGGAGAGAATGCTTCCTTCAGTCGATCAGTAATTTTGTGACAACTGATTAAAATTGCAACAGCAGTTACAGCACTTCTGTCCTTGAGGTTAACCACACATAATCATCTCAGGTTCTATCAGGAATCGAAAAGATTAGTTACAATTGCTACATAAAATCTATGTTGGGCTGCTCCCTTCACTGGAGGATGCACAGGGTTCAGTCCCTGCCTCAGGACACGCAAGCAGTCCCTGCTGTCAGGATTCTGTCATTCTGCACTTCACCTTCAGTGCTTAGGGCTCTCACAGGCTGTAACTGCACACATTCCACCCCCAGGAAAGGTGCACAAGACCCTAAGACACCCAGTAGTGACTTCCCTGCTTTCACCCAGCAAGAGGAGCAGCCAAGAGCTCTCCCAAACCAGGTGCAGTGGGAAACCCCCTCTCCCAGCTGAGCTGCATTGCTGCTGCAATGAGCTACAGCTGACCTGGTCTACTTACAAAAAAGATGTCACAAAGATACAGGTTCCAGGGAACACCTGCTACAGCTGGAGAGAGAACAGGGCTGGAGAGGTTGAGATCCTGCTATTTATGTCCATGACATGACTGTGCTGATAAGCCACACTTGATAAGCCTCAGCACAGATTAATGCGTCATTTTACCACTAGAAAAATCTAATGTACACAGACTTCATGGAGACCGCTGCCTACTCTGGTTTGTTGCTGTGCTCATTTCCTTCACTGAAAAGTGTCCCAGGGCTTAGTTTTCCTCATGCTTGTGTGCCCAGGTGTCATTCACTGAGATATGCCCTGAGTGCTTCCAAGGGACAAGAGTCAGTAACCGAGACCATTTCTCTACTGGGGAAAAGTCAGAAGCTAAGACAGGCAGAAACATAACTTAACCAGAGTAAATTAGAATTGGAGGGAGAAGAGACACACCAGCTCAAACTTCAGTCTGGAGGAAAAAAAAACCAAAACAAACACAGTTTGGAAATGCAAACTCTGAAATCTCCAAATATCCAAAGCTTAGTAAAAATCAAGTGGCGAAAAAAATAATTTCATCCTGTAGTTTATAGTTCAGAATGCTGAATTCCTCCCTACATTTTCTAAGAAAAGCTTCTGTACTTAGTGTGAAAAATCCAGATATTTTAAACAATAGTGAAAAAAGTCCCCAAATGCCTATTTTGCTTTGTGCCTCTATCAGCAGAACTACTACAAAGTTATATCCTGAGGAATTGCAATAGTCCCTCAGACTCACAGAGTCCATACACAGCTCAGCTTGCAATGGATGCATTTTGACTTGATTTTGGTCATGCTGTTTCAAGAAAACAAGTGCTTACTTCCTCCCAGGGAAACATCATGTCCTACACTTGCTTGATGTGGCCCAGCACCAATCACCTAGAAGAGGAAAGGCCCTCTCCCAGCATCCATGAAGGAAAAAGCTCAGTCGGAAGCTGCTCACAGTCAGTACATTGTAGTTCTGCTCATTTGCATGGTCCCCTTGGTGTCCAGCACAGAGTGAGCTCACCCTGCTCTGCACAATCCACAGCAAAAAAGAGCAAACACATCCAAAACAAGGAACATTAATTCCAATGCCATTTTCTGTTTCCAGTTAGGCAGTGGTGCTGATCAGCTAACCACACACAGACAACCCCAGCTTTATAGCTGGTGTAGAGTGTCCATGAACTACACATTAGGCTCACACTTGGCCATTCCCTATGCCACCTGGTCTGCTCTTAGCGAAGTTTAGACTTCTCTACTGATGCAGGCTGCCTGCAATGCTCCCCAGTGCATGCTTGGGGGTAGTTAGACTTTCTGATCTCAATCGGAAATATTAAATTCACTCTCACCGTGCAAGTGCCAAGGGGATTTTAGAATCCCAGCTCCCTTCCCTTTGAGCCTCTGTTTCTGATGGGTGACACACCATCACAGCTTCAAACACACCTGAAAAACCAGAGCACTTCCAGCCTCCAAACACTCCCCTGCATAATCCTTTAGATATGCAGAAAAGTATTCAAACACTTTAGCCTCAGAAAGCCAAGACTAACGTCCAGCTGCTCCAAGGATTGTACTGTGCACATGTGAGTGGCAGCCAAGCAGGGTTTTATGTCCCCACAAGCAGGGCAACAAAGGAGACCAGCCCCAGCCAATGCAGCTGGCTGACCACAGTGACATCACAGGAATTCTCAACAAGAACCTGGAAAAAGGTAAAGAAAATGCTAGAAACTGCATCAGAAGGGAAAGACACAGAGATAAATGCTTGTTGGAGGGAGAGTGGAGCAAGAGAATGAGAGTGCTAAGGAAAATGAAGGGCTGGTAACAGAGAGGGTTAAAAGAGGGACAGAAACAATCCCTTAGGGATAAGCAAATGAAGGGCACAGGGTGGGATGAGAATCACATCCCCACTGACGGATCTTCATCACACACATCAGGGCAGGGACAGAACACTGAATACAAAAAAGCAGGATAAAAAGCCAGAGCTGCTTTGGATAACCCTGACACTTCCAGTTCACCATCATCATCCCCAACATGAACATCCCACCCTTGCCTGCCTGCAAAATTCAAGCTCTGCACAGCTCCCTCCAAGAGCCTAAATTCTCCTTGGTCCAGCAGCACGATGCAGTGCAGATGTACCACCCTATGCCTTGGTAGCACCACTTCTGAGGGCACTATATGCAATCAACTGCACAATCCAGAAGCCTCCAAGGCCACTGCATAGCTTTTTGGTTTGTGATCTTGATCCCCCACCAGGTCTAGATCATATAACAAGAGCAAGTGTTTGAGACTGCAACAAAAACATCTCCCATGTCATAACTGCCTTCCTGTACACAAGCCACAGGCTTGTCCCTTGGATAAATCCCACAAACCAGCAGTTCTGGCCTGTCACAGACTCAGTTGGCTCAAGAAACCTGAGTTTAAATGATAGAAAGTTAAAGATTGCCAGTTTATGAAAAGTCTATCACAAGCCCTAAGCTTACACCACGGAGGAAAGCAGCTGCTGCTCCAACACAGGACTGCAGCAACCTCTTGAGCTGTGCTGTGACACCGAGCTCATTCTCTTGGGAAATCTCTGCACACAAGGCAGCGTGTCCGTGTGCTCGGGAGGCAAAACAGGCATCGGAACGCTCCCAAACACGTGAAAAAACAGATACGGGTGCCCACTGGCAAAAGAAACTTTTCCTAATAACTGCTTATACCCAGGAAAGAATAATTAATGAACAAACGCCGCTTCTCAAACCTCCGGCATTTCTGTCCCTGGTGATGTTTGTACACGACACCCCCGGCGCTCCCGGGGGACGGTGCCAGCCCAGCCCAAGCCCGCCCGGCCGGGAAGGGCCGCGGCTCAGGTGCTGGGACCCCGCACAGCGAACACAGGGCAGCCCGTACCGGCGGCAGCGCCTCGCACGGAGCCCGTGCGGGCAGCGGAGCCGGCGGCAGTCGCTCCGCGGGAGAGGCCCCGAGACCTGCGGCGCGGCTCCGGCTCCCAAGCACGAGCGGGCCCGCACGCCGCGGATACTCCTTGGCGGGGACACCGGGAGGGCTGTCAGGGCTCCAGGGCCCCCGGCCCGCTCGTCTGGGCCCGGCCCGGCCGGGACACCGCTCCCGCCGCCGGAGCNCCTGGATCCGCCCCCGCCCGGTTCCCGGCCCCGCCCCCAGTCCCGGTAGGATCCGGCCCCGCTTCGGCCGCGCTCCGGGACACCGGGACACCCTGCGGCCTTGCATAAGTCCCGGGAGAAGGGTGTACCCCGTCCTGCCGCTCCCCTGGGGCGCTGGCATGGACACGCAGCCCCGCCCCACCCCGTGCTCTGGCTCAGGAGCCCCTCCCCATCTTATTCTACAGTTGAGCCTGGAACAGAACTTCACACAGACGGTATGATTTGGCAATCTTTATATCCACAATACATCATAACCATGCACAAAAATCGAGTGATGTGTTTATTTACAAAGTGAATTGCACTTAACACAGGAACCAGGAATAAAAGTAAATGAAAGGAACTTCTTCTCTGGGTTGCATAAAGGCCCACTACTATTTATAGCCTACAAAGCCTGATAGTCAAAACTACCATGCATTATATGACCAGTGTAAAATAGGAATTGCTGTTATTTATTGAAACAATGCAGCCCTGGAGATATTAATTCCATGGAAACATCCCATAAATCACCAACTACATTTAAGAGTCTGCAAGTCAAGAGAATCTATCCTTCAGCCCCCACTTACTGTGCTTTACTTGAAGGACAGTTAGTCTTCACCTCCAATTGTCTGATTTTGCTTAGCTGAAATTCAGGCCCCTACCTTTAACACTGTTCTAGTTTTTTATGTAGGAAAAAATATTCCCTAAGTGACTGAGCCACTTCATTGGGATCTTCTTTTCTTTACAGAGTCCAGAACCTCTAAACAAGTTCTTCCTTCTGCTTGGAAGGGAAATTATCACCAAGCCTTGGTAAGACTCAGCCAGAAACAGATCCCACTCCCACCTTCTGGAGTAGTACTGCACACAGGGATCAAATCACCAGGAGCAAAAATACCTCCCGTACATTTTTCCAACAGCTTTGGTTAGGTGATTCAAATAAAGGCTTGGCCCAACCCTTACCACACCCAGCCAAGAGCTCTGTGTTCACACAAGAGGCCCTGGTCACCAGGGGACCACAGAACAGTACCCAAATGGGGGCATCTCAGGGATCCATCATCTTTTTACTGCCTCTAAACCTGCCACAGGGGCAGGAAGGCACCAAACTGCCTTTCTTTTACCAAATCTTCATATCCTCCACAGCACACACTGAAATCTTTTTTAACAAAATAGCAGGCAGTCACCCATCAACAGAATTTTTATATTTATACAAGCATGGAGCTTTAAACTTTCCTATGGGCCAAACTTTCTTGCTCTGTGCAGGCTTCAGTGAAGATCCCAGACTAACTCAGCTGGCTGGAAGCACTTAACTCTGCAGGAAAAGAGGCTGGATTGATCTGATCTACCCAAGGAATTTATTTTTCCAATTAGCTGTTTGTGTTCTCAGGACCAAGTCACTTTTATGTATGCATTTTGGCCTTCACCCTCCCCATCAGTAAGAAGAGAGGCAGCACGACAGACTCTTGCCTAATTCTGCATTAAAGGACCTGTTCTAGACATCAGCAGGATTCTCTGATGGTTGTGACTGACACAGGTGGCAGCACTCAGGGCTTTGTAGTGTTTTCGATAGTTAAAGGAAAGTCAGCTTCACCATCCAAGTAAAGCAAGCAGAACACACATTCCTTTTTTTTTTAAAGGCCTCTTTCCTGTTATCAGGAGTTTTACAAAAGCCAAATTCAGCTCTCAAATCCCTTGGGGCAGATGGAAGAGAGCTGTAACCTTTTCTTTTTTTCCTGACAGAAATACTGAGAGAGACACAACCAGCAAAGCTGTGGGATGAAGCTGTCTAGTTGAGGTTACATGTAGTGTGTAATTTCCACATCAGGACAGCATGCTTAAGGAATGTGGGCTACTGGAGAGCTTCTCTGAATGTCAGACAGCTCTTCAGCATTTCCAGCTTCCTCAGGATTCCTCCAAGTCTTCCCCTCAGCAATTCCAGCACAGTAGTGGGCTGGATTGTGGATGCAGTTTGTAAGGAGTGCGCAGTGCTTCATCAGGACACCAAGAACCCCAGATCAGCAGCATTTTCCCGATCTGTGCACAGGAAGATGGCCTAACCTGGCAGAACTGGTCCACTGTCCTTTTTCTATTGTCACAAACAGCCCTGTGCTTAGTCTGGGCAGGAGCACCTCAGATCCACAGAAGGCCTTGGGGCTCTGCCTGGAGAGCAGCACAGCAGCCTGGGGAAGAGCCTCATCTCATACTGAGGGACCACAGCAGATTAAAACCCGCAGCCCGTTCCCAGTGCTCTCAGGAGCTGTATGGGTGCACATGTGCACACACACAACTTCCCCGTCCTGGGAGCCCCCAGCAAAGGGCAGTAGGCCTTTCCCTGTCACACCACAGATCTCAAACACAACAGAATGGCCCAAGGTCCACTGGTGCTGAGGGGGCTTTGGACAATGGAGTTGTTCAAGAGCTCTTCAATACCCATGAATGTAATAGCGTTTAAGCCCTAGACACTGACCTTTCACTGGGACTACAGCAAAGTTTAGAGCCTTCCACAAAGTCAAAGACTAAAGAAAATCTTTCAAGATACAAGCAAGTGACTAAACTGTTTGTTGGTTTCCAGACTGATTTCAGGCCAGACTAATTTTAGAAACTTCACATTAAGAATAGGACTTGCAGAGTAAGCATGTTAATACATCACCCTGAACTAATAAACTACTCTTAACAGTAGAATTCCTCCTCATGCTATCCAACTGATTTCTTTATAAAAAGTTTGTTCAAAAATTAAGGAGCTCAGCTCCACTAGCATCCATTTGTTCTTGAATGAAATATTTTCAGTATTTCAGAATTTTCTATTCTCTCATTGCCAGTTGTCTGAACACTGACTGCACGTTATGTTCTGGTCTTGGGCCACCAAAAAGGAGACATCCCAGTTCCCACCTTCTCTCAACAGAATGCTAGTGAAGTAACTACCAAATGTTGAAAGTACTTCCTGGACTGGAACACCCTTAGGACAGAGCCCTGTGATGCCTACAGGGAAATTCATATCCTCATTCAATGGGATCAGGCTGCAAGCATGCACCCTTTAACCCTGGATGTAACCTCTAAACAAAGCTGAAGAGTGGAAGTGCCAGACACTAAGTGCATCCTGCGCTGTGAGCTGCAGCCCTCTCAGTGCATACAGTACAAAATTAAAGGCATTGGTCTGGAAAACTTATAAAAGAAAAGCCATCAGAGTTAACTGCCCTTAATTTTATTACATAACCAGACAGAACAGTTGAGACTGGAATGTCAGATTTCCTCTTCAAGCACAATTCACAGTTTCATATTTGCTTTGTATCAGTAAAGAAAAATCAACTCACTAATATGCAGCTGGGATTCATCCAGTGAGGTACAGGCTCAGAATAGAGAGCAAAAACTCACTGCAAATGGCTCCATAAGCCTTCAGGGAGCAGCAGATGGTCTCCAGCTCTTCCTTTAGATAATTTCACCCAGTATTTGCCATCAGAACATTCAGTGGATACCGGAGGGGATACAAGTGTGCAAGAGCTAGTGAGTGATGAAAAGCCATCAGAGATTTGCACAAGTGAGCAAGAGACTGACTACACAAAATTGTGGTAACATTCTTCCCATTCAGCACAACAAAGAATTAGAGTAGTTAGCCTGCTGATGACAAATCTGTTACATCAGTGAAGTACAATCATTTAAGAATTACAGTCTGCAGTTCAGTAAAACGATAAAACAACAGGTTAGTAGTTATTATGTGAAATCCTAGTATTATGCATTTTAGTACAGGTCAATAGTGAAAGATCATGAAGAGAAAGTTCCAGATACTATGGATCTGCAGAAGTTTTACAAAATGTATAAAGTATTGTGTTTCTCTACAACAACCAAAACCCTTACAAGTGCAGGCATATATGCGACAGGAAAATATTGCCTCACTCACTCAGACAGGGGCAGAAGAGATCTAGAGAAAAAGCAGCATGCAAAAAAAACCCCCTGGAACTAGAGCAGATCCTGCTTTCAGACACTGACCTACAGTACAAAAGAAGCCTACTTGTACAGGCTGCAAAAGGTTTCTGAAATCAATACGCTGGCACTTAACTGTACAATAATGTTAACTGATTAACATAAGCCATGAATAAATATTACGCCACTTCATAAAGGCCTGCACAGGCATTCATGGTGGCAAAGAAAATGATGCAGACATATTTCATTGTTCCCAAATAAAATAAGAATAGATAAAGTTTTCCCAAGCAGGAAACAGTAAGCTACACAGCCAGACTAACTGTATTAGGGGTAATTACAGAATAAGTAATGTTATTTTCAACAGTTATTTCCTTATGTGTGTGCAACCACTAAAATCCTTGCTGTGAGATTTCATCAGGACAGAAAACAGAGCATTTGGCAGGATAGCTAGTTTAATTTCTCTCCCATGTTTACAGAAACACAAGAAAAAGAGATACCTGACTATGGGAGGAAAAAACCTTGTCACCTAAATGTAGTTATTTCTTCAACTGGTAGAGTCAAGTCCCACTGCTCCCCTCCCAGAAAACAACAACAACAACAAAACCAAACTAAAAAAAAAAAAACTAGCAAAACCAAAACAAGCCTATTTGATAAGAGTGTTTCATGGGATAATATCCAGCAGCAGATGTTCCAACACAAACATGTCTATAAGATCAGTGACTACATTTCAAGCCTAGAAGTCACCACACGGAAGGGGTTTTAAAGGCAGGGGGATGTTAGCCCTACAATTAAAGCTCTAATATGAGAGGGGAGATTTGGGAATGGAGTAAAGGAGGGAGGAGGGAGTCACTGAATCACAGGAGATAGGAAGTGCACACAAGTTTCTAAATGAAGCACAGACAAAGTGGAGGGCACAAGAGTCATCTAGATAAGGTCACAGGTTCTGACAGCACTGGAGTTTGTTGGATTTCTGTCCGTCGGTGGTTGGTGGGACGCTGATGTCAACGACGTTGTTGCCAGGAGACTCATCATGCGCAGACCGGTCGGCGATTTGCTTCTGCGACACGATGCGGTAGATTTCTGCAAGGAGAGCACACGGGTCAGAGCCCCAGGGCATGGCCTCCCATGGGCATAGCGCTGAGCCAGCTGAACAAGAGCATGCCAGAACCCAAGGAGGAGGGCTCTGAAAGGGAATCCAGGCTAACCAGATGTGGCATGTAACATCTGGCTGGCATTCCAGTTCCAGAATGAATACACCAGCTCTGTCTGGAAAAGTTATTAAGACAGGAGTCCCCACTGTCTTCCGCAACAGCACTTCCTATCCCATTCTTTTTCAATGACTCCATGAAAATGGAGATTATTAAAAGGATTTTTAAATGGGAAAGGAGCAGGAATGCTCATTTCTAAAACAGGGAATCATTGTCTTTGTAATTAAAAAAAACTGGGCAGCATACTCTAGAAACACAAATCACCAGGATGCTGGGAAACCTTTGCAGCAGCAACAAGTTACCTTGTGGTAACTTGGCCACCTCCACTCCTGGGAACCTGCTACTGCCAAGTAACAGCAATGCTCCTCTCTGCAACACATCAGTTTTCCTACCTATGACAGTAAAAAGCTGCATGGGTCCATAAAGCCCTATCCGTCTCCAAATTAATTTATTTGACTCAAACTAACTTATGCTTGAAAGTAAACAGATCTACAAAGTTGTAACCATTGAAGGGAGATTGCCAGCTTAAAAGCTTTCAGAAACAAACTGTTTCAACTGCATAGGTAGCAGAAGTCTTATAAGTGGAAAGGTTTTTAAGTTACTTATTTCACTGACTAAGCCCTTGATCCAACTTCCCTCCATTGTGAAACAGGAAAAGGGCAAATACCTCCCTGGAAGTCTGTGGTAAATATTATAGTCACACTTATACAGCCACAACCCCGAAACAGCAATACTCAAAGCCTTTAGTAAGGATTAAAAATCACAGAGGACTGTGCAGGGCTTGTTTCTGGGGTTCTTTTGTTAGGCTGCCTTTTTAAGAATCTGCATGTATTTATGTTTAAAATGAAAACCTTTAAATCAAGGCCAATCTTGTTGCCACTGGCTACCTACAGATCTTTGCTGAAAGGGAGGAGGAAGGTTGTTCAGAGGCTGTTACATCCTCTTTCTTTCCTTCTCAGCACTGTATTTGAATTTGAGTTGTTCAGAATCATTGCCCAAGCCCCTTTACTTTGGGATAGCATCTCTTTGGGGTTTTTTGTGGGAGCTTTTTCTTCCAGTCCTTAGCGATTCCTCAGACAAGTGGCCAGTAAGGAAACTCCTGTCCTGCTGTTCTCATGCTTCCCTCCACCTCCTCCTGTGGTGGTTCCCAACTCACTATACTACACAGTAAAGGTTCTTTCTCCTCTCTTAGAAGGATGATTCTTCCCCAGGTGTATTCACTTTAGGAATAGCCTTTTCATGACTTCTCACTCTTATTATCCATGTGCCTGTGCTACCTGAACTGGACAATCTCAACACTTTTGGGAGCCCAGGATGCTGTTGGAGAGAGGGGTTTAAATGTAGTTTGCCCAGGCCTTAAGCTGACCTCAGATTGAGTTGTTACAGCACTGTGGCTCTCCTAGAGTAGCCTCAGGCCAGCATCTCTAACCAGGGTCAGTCTCAAGACAACACTGCAAGGAAAGACAGGATGGATGGTGACGGTTGAACTACACTCAGAGCACTAAAATCAAAAATACTGTCTCAAAGTGCCAGAGAAGTTGCCTCAGATCCAGCCAAGTGTCCCAGATCAGCCATGAATCTGCTACATGGTGTGAGCCCAGCCCAGCTCCAGCTCTGGGCAGTTGGCTCTGCCTCACACTCCAGTTGCTTCACTAGTGGCTCCAATAACACAGATCTGCTGGGCAACAAATACAACCCATTCCTCATCTGCCAGGCTTCTTACCTATAGAGGCAGTTTGGCTACCCCCTTCTTCCTGTCTGCATCCTCTTGGGCACCTTGTAGTAAGAGTTGGGGTTGCTCAGTCTGGAGAAGAAAGGCTTCAGAGAGACCTTAATGCAGACCTCCAATATCTACAGTCCCCAAGAGAAAAGGAGAGGGACTTTGGATAAGGGCCTGGAGTGCCACGACAAGGGGGAATGGCTTCCCACTGCCAGATGGCAGGGTTAGATGGGATGGTGGGAAGAAATTCTTGGCTGTGAGGGGGGTGAGGCCCTGGCACAGGTTGCCCAGAGCAGCTGGGGCTGCCCTTTCCCTGGAAGTGTCCAAGGCCAGGTTGGACAGGGCCTTGGAGCAACCTGGGATAGTGGAAGGTGTCCTTGCCCATGGCTCACTGTCAACTTGTTATCCACCAGAATCCCCAGGTCCTTCTCTGCAGAAGATGCTGTTGGTGCAGTCACCTATAACCCTTGCTATCAGCTGAGAACAAGAGTTCAGTAGTCTGAAAATGAGTTTGCTTTGGTGCAAGAGAAGATACTGGAACATTTAACTTCCAGCATGGCTGGGGCTTCACTGCTGAGATTTTGTGCAGGCATGGAAATATAGTTACTAAGTTTTTTTACAACAGTGCTATTGCAATAGCTTAAACTTAGAGAACATCAGGAGGCAGAAACCTCCGAGAGACATAAACAGGTGTATGTGGTGGGAGGCAGAACACAAAGATGAGATTTGAAAGCTTGCAAACTAACCACTGTTCCCAACACATTTCCAAAACATTCCAGAAAACTACAAAACGTGCCCATGAAGAACATCCACCACCTCAGCAGCTCCTCTGAATCCATAACAAACCATACCTGTAAGGATGTTCTTGAAGGCTTCTTCTACATTTGTTGAATCCAGAGCAGATGTTTCAATAAAAGATAAGTTATTTTTTTCTGTAATACATAAAAAGTAGGTCAGTTAAAAACTTTAGTAACACTTTACTTCCCATTTACTTTGAGGTTTTTATCTTTTATTTTAGGCCAAACCAACTAGGCCACTGTAATTTTTTTTTTCCCTGCTGCACAAAGAACACCTTGGTGCTGCAGTTCAGCAACATCTCCTTTGCCCAAAGTGCAAGAACATTTTCCCCACTGCAGCCCTTGCTTAGTCAAGCAACACAAAATGTCATTCTATTCTGGCTACAGATCACACAGAAGTACCTTGGACAAATGCCCCAGCAGAAGCACATCTGCTGCTAGAGAGACACAATTCCCCTCTGCAACCCCAAAAAGATCAATAGACTTATACTTTCCTAATCAGACCCCACTTCCAAATAATAATGAACCCCTGAAACACAGTCTATTTTCTTCTTTCCTCTTAAAGTGCAAAAGAATTTTTTTTAATTAAAAAAAGAGATTAACACTCAAATATCATACCTAGAATGGTTCTGTATCACCTGACCAGGAACAGGCAAATTTCAGTCATGGAGCTTAAACAGCAACAATTAGACCATCACTAGCAATTTAAAACAACCTTAGGAGGAAGTCAGGGACAAAAAGTAAAAAGCTGAACCAAGTGACCAAAGTAATAGACTATCTGGGGCACCCACCAACTTGTTTTGCTTCTCCTAGATAAATGTCACTTCTCCTCCATCTGAAAATGTAAAGCAGCTTTATTACCCTCAGGCTACTTGCTTACCAGCAAACTTCAGAAAGTGTGTATAAGCAAGCCTTTATATTATTTCAAGAGGTATTTTAAAGGTTGTACATTTACATTCCACCTCCAAGCTTGACAGCCACACAAAAGCTGAATGTCCCCAGGCTTTTCAGGGCAAAAGAATATCTGACCAGTGCTCTGCCAGGTAAGGAACACAGTGGCAGCAACTTACATAACCCACTTGACTTCTCCCAACAAATGATAATTTTCAATTCTGATGATCGCTGCATTTAAGAGAGACTAGATGACACTAATATATGCATCAGCGTCCTAGAGCAGCAACAACCCCATCTAAAAGAAGGTTCAGCATTCATTTGTAGCTGCCCACATTGATACCTACTCAGCAGAAGCAGGTCTCTAGGAAGGAAGGACAGATATTTTATATTTTTATTGTGATGTTTTCTATTCTAACTGTTGCTTACTGTTCCTAGCCTGTTAGAGGAAGTATTTAATCTTCAGCTATCAGGCAGCTCAAGGACAGTGTTTCAAAAACATGTCCTACCACTAGATTTAAAAAGCAACAGAAAAACCGCAAACTAAAAATGACAAAAAAATTCTCCAAAAAACCCAAACCGACCACACATGCTAGTTAATAAGTCAGAATATTTTAATTAAAAACAAACAAACAAACAAACAAACAAAAACATCTTAAATGTCCTTTGTAGGATTCAAACTAAAACTTGAGGTAAGAGTTCAGGCCTGGACAAAACAGTGATCACAGCAGCCCCATCCCCTGCAGCCCCACACAAACCTGCGAAGGCCCTGGCCTCGTCGGTGGGCACGGCCCGGAGGTGGCGCAGGTCGCTCTTGTTGCCCACCAGCATGATGACGATGTTGTTGTCGGCGTGGTCTCGCAGCTCCTTCAGCCAGCGCTCCACGTTCTCGTAGGTGAGGTGTTTGGCAATGTCATAGACGAGCAGAGCCCCAACAGCACCACGGTAGTATCTGAAACCATGAGGCACAGCCCTTCAGCCAGAGCTCTGTCCCAGCCACACAAACAGGCAATCTAACTCTTCTAAAATGCTTTCCACTTTGGAAAAAGTTGTGCTGATGCAGATACTGCAGTTGGAGTGGTTCTGAAGCCTAAAATCAAGTTCCAAATGCAGGGTTTTTTGCTAATGGCATTTCTAAAAAAATCCAGTGTGTGTACCAAAACGCTGGAGAGCCTGCAGAAACCAGGACTGAAAACATCCTGTCTACTCCAACCATGTGCAGGGAAATTCACCATTGCAGAACTGGTACAGCTGGGAGGTTTTGTGAAGTTAAAACCTAACTTCCTACTAGGAAAATAGCCCTTAATAAAACATCAGTATTTGTTCCTGATCCTTCAAGTATCTCCTGTCCCTTCTACAAATTAAAGAGGGGACTCTGGGCTATACTGTCACTATATATATCCACAGACCTCTAATCCAGGAAGAGTTTGCCACCTCAGCACAGGTTTGGGCCCATTTCAGCACAAGCCAAGGGCTCAGCTCAGCACAAGCCCATTGGTATCAGCAATCCTGTAACATACATATCTCTCTTCCACACAATCCTACCATCTCTCCTCAGTTCTGCCAGCACCTGTCTGACATGTTGTTGAACTGAGTCAGGGCACCAAGTCAGCAGAAAACATTCCCTTTTCCCCGATGTTTGGTGTTCTGCTGGCCAAGCAGGCTGAACTGGCTGAGTGATGTGTCGAGCAGCAGTTAGTGCCAGCACAAAGGAGAGGCAGGGTCACAGGACTGCAGCTGCACTAGCTCCCAGCAGTAAAACCTGTTGTTGTTGACCCAGACTAGACTACCAGTTTTTACAGCAAGAGTAAGGGTCACAAAAAATTTCTGAAAGTCTTACTAACAGTTCCAGAAAAGATGCAGTTTGAAATAGTCATATCTGCTTCTGCATCCCTTTCCCTATAGATTGCTCCCTTTGGGCTCCAGGCTCTCCTGGTTTTCTTCCATCTTGAAAAAAATTCCCCTTACCTTGAGTTTAATGGCTCAATCTGTGCATGACTGAGAAACAAGTTTTTTACTTCTAAAAACTGACAGATACACTTCTGTACTGTAACAAAAAAAAAAAAATCAACTCACTGATCAGAAAATGCTCTGGAGAACCAGGCCTGACCAAAGGGTTTGCTTTTTGTCCTTTTGCCAGCACAGAAACAGGTAGACCTCAAGCCACTCCATGGATTAAAACTGTCCCATAGGTGAAAAAGCTTCTCAACGCCAGGGACTGTGCCTAATGCTGCACAATCAGCACTATTATAGTTGCTTTCCTACCTCCTGACTATTCAGTGTGTGCACTTAATTTTCAGTGTTGTGACTAATTCAAAGTCACTGAGATTTCAAGGGACTTTGTGGCTGCAGGTTTTCCTAAAAATACCCTCAATCTCAAGACTGAGGGGGCAATTGAAGCCACAAGTGTTACAGTAAACCTAGACCAAAACTTGATACTAACGGTACCCAGCTTCCATCTGAAATGACACTCACTCCACATAATGAAAACAGCACATTCAGTGCAGACAAAAAATCAAATCCCAAAACTCAAACAGAATTCCCCACAGTTTTGATTTAAGCTGTCACTTGTTTCTATAATAGTAACATGAAAATCTAAAATTTACTTTCATTATATTAATCAAGGGAACAAAAAAGTATTTGCTATCTTATGACTTGGATCCACACTGAAGTCTGTCACAATGACTTTGTCACGTGTGCCAAATATGTTTCATTCTCTACCCATACATTTAACTGCAGCATCTCTGCTAGAATTCTGTGGAGCAAAGACACAGTACTCACGCTGAGGTAATGGCACGGTATCGCTCCTGGCCTGCAGTATCCCAGATCTGGGCTTTTATCGTCTTCCCATCCACCTGGATGCTCCTGGTGGCAAATTCCACCCCAATGGTGCTTTTACTTTCCAGATTGAACTCATTGCGTGTGAAACGTGACAGAAGATTACTTTTCCCAACTCCAGAGTCTCCAATCAACACAACTGAAAGGAGAGACATTATTTTCACAATTAATTTCTCGTACCAGCAGTGCTGACCCCACGCTGCAGTGTGGCCTGGCAGGCAGCATCCAGCAGGAATGCACAGATAATACAGGAGAGACAACACCTATGCATAGCTTGCCTCTCCACCCCCAGAAGAGCCCAGGCTGTTTTGTGGTGAGTAGCTACCCGGCCCTCAGAGGTAAAAATGAGAAATTGCTACAGCAACTGTGAAAGCCAAACAGTGCTTTGGAGGCCCCAACCACTGCAGCAGGCAGAGGTAAGAGATGCCCCTCACACACTCGACCTTTGGCACAGGAAGGCTGCAACCCATATTTTAAGAAACACTACAGGCAAGACCATGGCAACCTGTCTGCCCAACAGAAACCTTTGTACAATATAGGTATACTCTGTTTTTATTTTAAAAACCAAAAATATGGTAAGTAAACAATTATTTGCAGTCCCTCTTGGAGTCATACATTTATTTCAATAATTTAATTAATAAATATGTTCACCACAGAAAGGGGAAAACAGGAGATATTTGATACTACAAAAAAGATACAAAGCAAAGCAGAATTTCATCCAGCAAAACAAGTTGTAGTAGACTGCAGGAGAAGTAAGAGATGAGCTAGAAACCTCTGCCTCCACATGTGGTGCTGCCATGATAACAGAAAAATGTAAGTTCAGAGAGATCTTCAGTACACAAAGCCCAGATTTCCTGAAAGGAATTGTGAAAACAAAGGTACATCTTGTGGCAGGAGGTTCCCTCTACTTTTTGGCTTATCGATGAGAGCAAGAAACAACTGAGAGAAACAAAGCTGAAACAGCTGAGCCATACTCCCTTCCTCTCGCAAACACTGTATGACAGACCCTTGGAATTTAAGTGTCCTGGCTCAAGCAAAAGGAAGAAAGGCAGCCAGCCTCTGTGAGCTTCTTTAACCTTGGGAATATTTCCTACTCCAGTCCTAAGTACAGATTTGCTGATCTTCCTCATTCATAAGGTCTGTTTTTCCTACAGAAAAGCAGACATGGGCAAAAAACATTCCCAATTTCCCCCCAGCAACTACAGAAGAATCTTCTCATTGCACACTTCCAGAATGAGCTCACCAGTGCTCTCCCACGGCAAAGGACCACACTTATCTTTTAGTGCTGCTACAGCTTTTCCCTGCTCAGGCCATTGTTTGAGGATGCAGCTCTGGCAGCGCCCTGCCCCAGCTTGCTGCCACCCCACCCCTGGAGCACATTCCCAGGCTGCTGCTGGACCCTGGCAGCACCTCCCGAGCTGCACAGGGGCATTGTTGAAACGCCTCGGAGAGCCCCGCCAGCATCTCATCTGCCTGACAGCACAGACAGACAATTGTGCTAGCACAGCTGAGCAGGCAAAACACAACAGAGGCAGGAACGGGCAGCCAGCACATCGTGGCAAGGCACCACAACTCCCCACCCGGGAAAACTTAAACCAGCTCCTCACAGTGCTCTGCCTTCCCTGGCAAATGGCCTAAACCATTTTTTAAGGGTATGAGAACAGATAGATAAAAAAAGATTTTATTACAAGTTCTAACTCCAGGATTTTGTTAGCTTTATTTTCCACACAAACAGTTTTTCATCACTAATTCCATGGGACCTTCCAAGAACAGGCAGAGGTCACCCATCTTGCACAGAGACCTGCTGGCTGGAGTAGGCTCTGTCCTACAGCAAAACCCTGACCATAACCAAAAGTAAGAATATCCACCACACAAACTAGACCAGATTGGAAGACCCCTGAGGCTTCCAACTGTTACCAAAGGGAGTTATTTTCCCATGACTTTGCAGCTGGAGAAGGCACAGCCTTTCCATGCACTAGCCATTTCTCAGGCTCTGGCATTTTAAAAGCCTCAATTTGAGGCACAAACCATTCAAACGGCTCTCAGGTCATTAACTCCCTCTGTCACTGGAAGAAAATTCCAGCGGTGCTGTGCTCCTTTGGCTGGTTACTCATAGGCTCCCTTCACCATGCTGCCCCACATTCCAGCAGAGCTTCTAGGAGAGCATTTTTCAGAAGTTAAAGGAAGGCAACCAAAACTCAATTCAATAAAGAGCATTCTTAGAGTTTCTAAGTGCTTCTTATTAATACTCAATCTTGAGCACTAAAAGAGCATTTTCACTTTCAGGAGAAAGATGCCAAGACTGGGGGCCTCCCACATGCAGAAAAGCCACAAACTTATTTTCTGTGGGAGTTGAGCAGGAAGATACCTTCAACATTCTGGACTAAGAGATTAGATTTTGGGAAAGTTTCTAAATTTGATAACAGACCACCACACATTGCCTGTTCAAATTCAAAAGTCATGACAGAGTCGGAAAAAAACTTCCAAATGACAGCCTGAGAGTCCAAATACTCCCTAAACAAATCTCACCAGAACCAAGGAACTCACTCTCCAAATGCCTCTAAGGGACACACTGATGATGAAAAGATGCTGGTTTCATCCTGGAAGAGACATGAAACAATAACCAGCCACCTTCAGGTGACTCTAAGCACACAGACAAGCCTCATGTAGTGCCCTGAATCCTGTATCCTGAATCTTGCTCCTTCAGTATTTCCTGATTTCCTCTCTCCTCCAGCACCCCCTGCCACTGTGTGGGTTATCCACCACCACCACATTACCCATCCATCAACTCAGTCACCATCCTCACTGTTACCTGTGTCTACAACATCCAGAAGCACAGCACAATCCCACCTGAACACCTGTCCTGTATATTGAGATCCTTGTACAAAATAAGTCAAAGTCAGAATTAAAATTCCAGTGCCATTCACCATTGGTAAGAAAGGGAAAATAAATAAACAAATCAATAAAAAAAATAAATAAAGTTTATGACAGAATTGTAAATACACTCATTTATTAATCTGGAAAAAAGAATATATACTTTTGAGCGATTAAAAAGATTAAGACTCCCTCTAGCAGAGACCATCTAATCAGAGTTTGTGATAAATCTGAAGTACATAAGGTTGCCAGATTGTGGTGACTAACAGGATATGCATTTGTTTTTAATAACCACAGCCTTTGCTAAGCAGAGACTAATCAGAACAGCCTAAATTCCCACAAAAGTAAAAGAAAGCTCTTTTTCCCTATGGCTGATTTTTCCTGCCTTTTTCATGAGCCAGCACACATCTGCACAGCCTCAGATTTAATTTTTTAAATAAACATTGATAATAACTAATCTTCTCAAGAGCAAAATTAATGTGCAGATCACATTTAATAGGTACAAGGCTTCCAACATTTTTAACAGCTCTTCTAAGGTCATGAATTCAATTCCAAATTAATGCATTCAAAACTCATCCTGAAAAGTCCCTGCTTTTTCACCATCTCCGCTACAAAACTAACTGGGAATAGAGACCAGAACTGCTGGCTTTACGTGGGTCACATCACTGAACACAGCCACAAGCTCTTAGCAGCCTCACTGCCCCACGCAGTCCTGCACACAGAGTTTGGCTCCTTTCCCGAAAGGGTGGCTCAGGCACTTCGGTAACAAGTAATATTTTGTTGTGATCAGTAAAATAAGCAGTTTTGTTGGGATGCACACAGAAAAAAAGGGAAACCGGGAACAAAGAAGCACTAGTTCCACAGAGCAGCTTTGATTCCAATCACTCACATCCCGAGAGTGCTCCCAAACCTTAAGTTAGTCATTGCCTGCCACATGCTCTCCTTTGGAAATAGGTGGCAGGGGAAAAAGTCAAGCCTTAAAATTAGTAAAAATAATATTTATCACACTAAGATCTCCTCCATCATTATATCTACCTCTGACTACTACACAGACTGACAGAACAGAGTTCAAAAGTTATCTGTGTAGCTAAGAAGGGCCAAACCACAAACCAACCAAAGTCCTGGACATCATTAAGGCAATTGTCCTTGCTGTTTAATTCCAATACTGGAGGAGGCAGAAAGACAAGAAAGGGGAGTTGATCCCACAGCAGAGCCCTCATCCCACTTGGTCCCATTAATATTATTTTTTGTCTAGTCCCAAAAAGCCTCAGAAGAAGGAAAAGAAAAATAATCAAACCCACAAAGAAACCCTTCTCTATCTTTTTTATTTTTAAATTCAAACAACAACTACTCCCAAAAGATGCACAGAAAACGACAATTCTCTCACCTGTTTTTTATTAAGTGCTACAAAGTGTGGCAGCATCACCACAGCACAGATCCTGACCGAATGGCTTCAGGTTGAGTCTCATTCCAGATAAAATTAAAAACACATTTCAAAGCAAGTATTTTTAAAAGATGAATGCAGTTCTCCCTAGCTAATTGACTATTCAGAGAAAGAAAAAATAAGTACAATTTTTAGGCTTTGAAGTTCCTGGCTATTAAACCACCTAGGAAACACACTTCAGAAGGAAACTACTTTAGACTCAGACAGTTTAGTATATTTTTACAAGCTGGTCTTCTGCTTTATAGACAGAGAAGAAATAAGGGCTTTTTTTCCCCATTGTCTTCAAGATTCAATCCACTGCAAAACAAATAAGGCAAATAGGCAAATGCATCTATAAAATATTTCCCTCACATGAGTAACTGTCTTTTGGTCCATAAATTTGGAATCACTGCTGCCCTTGGGAGCATCCAGGTACAAAGACATAAACACTTGGGAAATTGTCACAGCAGCAAGTGACCCCCAGAGCCCTCAACGGCATCGTTAGCACTGCTCTTCCCAAGAGTGAGCTCTTGGGATGAAAATCAGGTTTCAGCCACTCTACCAACAGTAGATTTGATGTAAAACAGGCTGGGAAACCAAATACGAAGGTGCCACAGCCACCTGCACTGCACTCCTCGGGCCTCACAGGCAGAGCTGTGGGCTCCTCCGGGAAATTGGTCAGCTTGAGCCTCCGGATAGGCAGGAGCTCGACGTGCGGAGACATCCCACGGGACAGAGCCCGAAGACATCCCACGGGATGACACCCACGGCGATAATGCCCCCGGAGCCAGCGCACGAGGAGCAGCACTGAGCCCTCAGAGAGCCCTGGACAACCCGACATGTCACAGGAAGGGGCAGGGGCAGGAGCGGCAAAACATCCATCAGCACAACCAAATTAAAACTGTAACGTCCCGGGATCCCGGTACCGGCGCTCACCGAGGACCTGCGAAGGAGGCTCCATCGAAGCTTATGGTTTTGTAACTTCGGCTCGACACCGGGCGATCTCCGGACAACCACCAGCACCTCCGGGCACAGCCCAAGCCCGCTGCCGGCCCGCCC
>VXBI01010346.1:236-49120 GCA_013397375.1 Toxostoma redivivum
CTCCCGCCGGAGCTCGCTGCGGTGAAGACGGGGGGGCCGGGCCCGCCCGGCGCTGCTCCCGGAGCGGCGTGTGGCACCTGGGGTGGCGAGGAGCGAGCGGGCGCTGCAGTCGCCGCCGCGGAGCGCCCGGCCCAGCGGGTGCAGCGCTCCCGGCAGCTCGCTTCGGTAGCTCGTTTGTTTTGGAGCTCTTCATGGCACGAGTTCAGAGCTGCCTCTTGGCTTTTATCTCCGCCAAATAATGAAAGATTTGTTGGATCGTTACGTATTTCCCCCGCGGAAGATGCTCGGCAACGCAGAACCCGCGGGGTGCGGGATCACCGTGGGGTGTTCGGGGTGTCAGGAGCGAAGGGGCCGCGCCCGGAGCCCCGCAGCGCTGCCCGGGTTCGGGGCTCCCATCCCGCTCCTCTCTCAGACCGCACGCCTTGCGCAGCGAGGGCAAGGGCGGCTGTTGCGCTGAAGCTGCTTTTAAATAAACCAAGAAATACAGCTGGTTAAAGTTCGTTATGCCGCTCATCATCAGTCCTTCGCAGTTGCGAGGTTTCTAGTTTTAAGGAAAACTTGCATGTTACTTGGTTTGGAGTTCTGTGCGTGGTTTAGAAACGGTTTTTTGTTCGCGTGTGTTTTCTTTCGAGTTTGATGTGAAGCGCAGTCTAGTAGCCCGAATTATCTCATGTGAAAGTTCCATATGATTTGAAATACAGTAACTCACAGACTTCCTCATCTGCCCAGACATCTGACATGCAAAGCTGCAAACTCTGCACTGAGCCCCTTTATGCAGCTGTTACAAACTCTTCACGGTTTATAAATTTGGAATTTCACTCCTCTGACCTTGCTTTATTGTGATTTTTCGCCCTGCTTTTAACAAACTGAGTATTTCCAGCCGTTGAATCTTCTCCTTTCCATAACCATTGTTCCAGTGATGCTGTTGGAAAACACAGCAGCCTCCTGACGGTCAAATAAATGTCACTGTCCTCCTTCAAAGGCTAAAAACAGACCACAACTCTTGGGGAGGTGGTGGAGCGCTGCTCGTTTGACTGACAGGCGTTTGTGTGCTTGCGTTTGAGTCGCTTCTCCTTGGGTAACGCGCATCCGGCTGGGAGCTGGCACGCCGCTTCTGATAATGAGTTTTCCTTGTTGAAGAGTTCTCCCCTTCTGCTTTCTCAGAGCGGTTTGTGGCTGATTGAGTCAGGTCTTTACATTGAGAACATGGGGGAAAAATGTAGTTTGTTGGGGTTTAGAAATTATCTTTCTGAGGGAGGTTGCATCTCAGTGCAAATGTTGTTGTTTTAAGGTCATACTTAATGTCTGGAATTC
The DNA here is from genome assembly GCA_013397375.1 of Toxostoma redivivum. Lineage (NCBI taxonomy): Eukaryota > Metazoa > Chordata > Aves > Passeriformes > Mimidae > Toxostoma > Toxostoma redivivum. The sequence continues at coordinate 1,551 of VXBI01010346.1, forward strand.
CTTGGTTTTTCTCTAAAGATGTGGTATGTGGGCTCTCAAAATTCGTGGATGTATGAGGTGAGGCTTCTGCTTGTTTCTTAATTCTCTAGAATTTTAGGTGTTCGGTCTCCTGCTGTTGAAAACTGCTGCTTTTGAATTTGTTGCTTAGGTTATTTCAGGAAAAAGCCACTTTGTTCCAATTAACAAAATCTCTAATCACTAGGAATGTTACATGTAAACATTCATATTTAAGTTTTTTCAAAGCTCCCCCTCAAAAAAATCCACTTTTTAATTTTTCCTTTAACAAGTTCAGCATAGAAATCCACCCCTATTTGCACTGGCAGACCTAGTCCAAGTCCTCTAGCTAAGATTTCCTAATCTTGTTTCAGAAGAGCTGAGGTAACTTTCAAGTATTTTTAGATTTCTTCTAAAAACTTTTAGAGTTGTCCCTCTTGAAATGGTGGGCTATTCGGTCATGCTTATGCATTGTTTACTGACTGCAGTTCTTTGGCACCTGATACTTGAACAAAATGCTGCTAAAGTACATTCTAGCGTTGGATCAAAGCTGCCAACAGCAATGAAAGGTCATTGTTCCTCTCTTTTTCTTATCAGGCAAGGAAGAAAGAGCTTAAGTGTCACATCCAGGACCACCCAGTGAATTGATGGGAATTGTCAGGAGTGGAAAGTGCTGATATCCATGCCAGCCCCATTGATCCTTGCTCTTTGATTAAAGAGTAGGGTCCTCTAGTAGAAGCTAAGTTTATCCCCGTTGAAGTGTTCCCTTTTTCTGGACTATTTTTATGTCTAACTGCAGCCATCTTGCAAAGTTTTTTCCCTCAGGATTGGTGATGTATACCCTGGTGGAATGAAGCATGCCAAAGGCAAGGCATTGTCAGGTCAGTGAGGTGGAGTATGAAATGCTCAGCCAGGATTCAAACCCTGAAGTGTTATGTTTCCTCAGAGAAGATTAAAAACCTGTTTTATCATTAGTTTTGTTTCAGAGCTCTACATCAGGATTTGCCACTGTGTATGAACTTCAGAAACAGTTGCAGGGCCTGATGGGGGCAACTAATGTGAGAGCTGAGCTTGCCCCAGTAAACCTGAGCATTTCCTTCACTCAGGTTTCCATGGATGCTATCATCCAGTGCCATATGTCTAAGGGAAAATCCATGAAGTTTATAACATCATTTAGTACACTTTTCTAATTTATGGAGCCAGCTAGTAGTATTAATCCCCCAAATTATTAGCTGTCGAGGAAGAAATTGTCGATTGTAGGGGATGTGTAGTGCATTAAAGAATGGAGGATTCATTCCATACACTGGTGGGGACATCAGATATTTCTCACTTCTGCATTATAGCCCAGATGCTGTTGCATGATTTTCCCTCTCATGCTTGGCTTATTCTGTTTTTATTTTTCACAGTGAATAGGCTGCTGACAGGTTATTTTTGTTTAAAGTTATTCTGACTTGTTGGCATAATTTTGTCACCAGGGATGCATAACACAGTAGCATGACAATGTTACAATATGGGAATCAGAATCCATAAGAAAGTTGTTAAATGCCACTAGTCATAAAACCAGAAGACTCAACATTTCCTCCTGCCACCAATTAACAAGTTTGTGAAAATAACTGAGTCTGAACTACGAGTCTTAATTATACACTATAGTAGATGGGATATATATTCTTTAAATATTGAATATCATCAAAGAATTGTCAATTCTTGCCTTTGAAGTATGGCCAGTATGGTTTTCTGGAGAGAGCTTCAGTCATGTTCTGTAGAAGACTGACTGCAGTGATAAATATTTATTAAACTGATTTCCATAATAGCAGTTGGTGCTGAGGTAAGGTTCGGTAGGATCTGGGGCTGCTGGTGTCAGAGCTGTACAGGTGCTCAAGACAGCATTGTCCTTGTCTAGTAAAAATCACTTGGCTATTCTAAATACTAAAACAGTCTCTATAGAACTTTTAAAGTGGTATTTAGCTGGGTTGCTGGTAGAATAGCATGGAACAGTGGCATTTTATAATCTGCAGGAAAGAGTTACAGGCCCAGTTTTGTGGCTTCTGCTTCCACATAGCCTTCTGTAATGCTGCTGCACTTACAGGCTAGAGCTGTGCTGGAAAATCTTCCCTCATGCAAAAAGTTTCTTCTATTCCAGTCACAAAAGGAAAGTTTTGTGCCTCCTTTGAACATCCCTGTCTGGAGGTTATAGATGAGCAAGGCAGGCTGTATTTGGAGTATTTGGGGCTCCTGCTGTTCTGTCTTGGAGCAGCTGCTGAGTGGCTGCTGTAGTTTGGAGAATATAAAGGCGATGCTGAGCCTCTGGATAATCTGAACTTGTACTTACTGAATAGATTTGCTGTAAGTTACACTGTAGAGGAGTATTAGCTCCTCAAGATGCATTTACTCCAATCACACGGGTATTGCCTTTTCATGTTTGCTAGCAAAATCAAATGAGATCCTGTATTTGTACTCCAGTGCCAGCATCAGCAAATACTAATATGTTCTGCCATTCTGCAGCATACAATAATCTGCAGAGTCAAGATCCTGGACTAATGGATGAATGATGCTTAGTTTCCCTTCTGTATGAAGCCAGTAAATAAGATCATTATTTTGACTTATCTGTTTTTAATTTCCGGTGAGTTATTCTGGCTCATACAGAGCCTCTGTATGAGTTGTTTATAACTCTTTATGAATGGTGCAGACAGTCTGTGAGAGCCTGGCTCTGCGCCTCTGTCTCTGGAGTGAATTGTAGTGTCAGGAAAGCAGGGAGCCAGCCAGAGGAGCTGGATCCCACTGATGCTCTGACACTCAGCTCATTATTGAGTTTCCTCTGTGGTCCCACCCATAGACAAGCAATGATGGATGGGCCCTCAAAAATGCAGTTGTGATGTTTGATCAGCACAGCTTTCTTTTAAACCGTTCTTGAAGTGCTAGACTGTATAAAAATGCAGTCCCAGTACAGGGTTAAATTCCCACTAACCTGAGCTCAGAGGCATCTTTGTGGGGAAGGGAAGGAGAGGAAGTAAATAATAAATAGCTCATAGATAATACAGATTTACTTGAGATAAGGCATTTTATGTCCTTTTCTCTACAGCACTGTCTACTGATTCTGAAAAAGATGTAAGCCTGTGATTTTAATTTTAAAGCAGGGGCTTTATTTAAGCCCCTCGGTCTAATAAGACATGGGAGCCTTATGAACAAGTGAAATGAACTTGGTCAGTATATTGAACTTAAAAAGAAGTTGAAGTGCAGATTTTTCCAGGGGGGTAAGTTGTTAAATTTCCTGAAATATGGTAGTAATCAGGCTGCTGTGACTCTGAAATCCAGGACTGATGAAGCTTTAACATAGTTATGTGCCAAAATTCAGTTATCTTCTAAAGATAACTTTAGGCTTATGAGAGCTTCAGTCTTGTGTCCTAATGTCATGAGTCCTTTAGTTTTGTCAAGAAGCTGTACTTCAGATGTACAGCTTTGTCAAGAGCCGTAGTAAATCTGTCAGTCATATCTGTAGGATGATCTGGAGTTAAAGTTAGCTCTTCTTTGAACCAGGGATTAGCCCAGATGACCTCCTGAGGTGTCTTCCAGCCCATGTTACACTGTGATTACGCAGCAAGGCAGGGCACTTGCAGCATGGCAGCTGCACGGTCAAATCATGCAGCAAGTGTTCAGAGAAGCTTTGAAAGTGGAGGAGGATAAGGTGCTAAAAGTGTTGTATTGGAAAGTGTGCAGCCATTGACAACAGTTCCTGCTCTGAGCAGCTCTTCTGAACAAGTAGAACAGGAACATTTCCTGTCTAGAATGTATGTACCTGTGAGTTCAGGCTTTATATGAATTTGGATCATGTCAGATGACCTCATCAGGGCCCTGTTCTTGCAGGTATTACTTTACAAGAGCAGTTGTGATCTGTTTCTTTTGAAATTGCAGCATGAGCAAAGAAGGGAGGAACTTCTGACGCTTTGCATCGCTGTTAGAAAACACGCATAGGCCCTCATGGTGAAAAATGAAGCTTTTAGGTTTAGGTGCCTGGCTCAAGCTTGGCCCAGGAAGTAAACTCTGAGCTGAAAAGAGTTGGCAGTTTTTCTGCTAGTTTACACTGAAAGAGCTCCCAAATTAGCTTTGCTGAGAGTTTGAGGAGACAGAAAACATGAATTGTTTTCACTTATGGGTCAGGCTGGGGTTACTCTGCCAGACATGAACACAAGGAGCTCAAAATCAGATGCTTGATATCATTTGTATGGAGGCGTTGATAAATGGAAATATAAAATGTCTTCAGTGTTTGGCAAACTAAATATCATCAGTTCTTAAAAGAATATAAAGTCTTCATCTCATGAAGCTCTTTAGTGTCATGTTTATGTTATCACGCTAAGAACTAGGATAAAGGATTAAAGTGTCTTCCCATGCTAGATGGCTTTGAGTCTAGGCACAGCAGAAGACTTATAAGAAAAATCTCTAAGTATGAAAATGAATCCCCAGTGGTGAAGGATTGCAATTGTTCTGGGTAAAACACAGGAAGCCCAACATCCCACGAGTACATTGCGACTTAACAAGCAATCCTGCAGAAGAGAGACCTGACAAGCAAATGTTTATCCTCTCAAACGTGAAGTTTCCCACAGCTGAAAAATGGTATTTTTAAATCCTTGAGCAAGGACTGTATATGCATTAATATAAATTCTTGTTGAGTTTCTTGTACACTTGGAAACTGCTTGCTAGTTGGCTGGGTGGTTAGGCTTAAGACAATAAAAGCCTTCAATAAAGGAATTAAAAAATTGGCAAATGGCCTTGAATGCCTGTTGAAACATGTCTGAGCAAAACCTTGAGTTGCCTTAATATATTGGGTGCATTAGTGATTAGGAGTTCTGGTGTCCTGGAACATGCGTAAGATGGATCTAGGACTAGGTTAGCTTAGCACAGCTCTTGCAAAATAGTGAGGCTTGAATGTTCCTGCTGCTTTTGCAGCTGTCTTTGAGCCCTGGTTTCCATGCCTCCCTGCATCTCTGTTACCCAGGAATCTTTCTTCCTATCAGTTTGATGTGCTTATATTTCAGATTGCTGTCAGGTTTTTTCCTCTGCATTTTACCTGTATTTTGTCTGTTTAATGAGTTCCTTTGAGAAAGAGCACTGAACATAGAGACCTTAGTGCATTATTCCCTCTTTGGAACTATCCTTTGTCTGAGAGGCAAATTTATCAAGAAAGATTATTCCAGGAGAGCTGTTGGGATTAATGTCACTCATCAATTGCACATATGCACAAAACCGCCTGGCAGTTTTAAAACCAGTTAAAAGGCATTCCAGTTCATTTTCTTTGTGAGAAATATCCCAGCTGGTTTTATGAGTTTCCTAGTGCTGTTATTTAATGCTGATTTTTTTTTTTATTCCTTAGGAACAGGCATGCTTGGAGATCTAAGGTTACAAGAAGGGCATGGCTGCATATGGTAGTGGAGAGCTGGAACACCTTCATGAGTAGCCTCATCTTTGGGGAAGCAGTGATGCCTGGGAACACTGTGTTATCTTTTCTGGAGACATTGTCTTTCCTCCAGCCTCTTAACAGGCTTGCTTGGCTGCCATGGGCATTGTGGAGACTCACATTTTGAATCTGTGTTCCAGAGTCTGCTTAAATACTTCAAAGAATATAGCTGAGAGCCCCATGGAAAGGTGATCCTTTTCCTGAAAGGTTTTTGCACTTTAGAACTTAAACCCAAATATCCAAGGAGGAAGGACCACTGAGGTTGTTTCAGGCAGTCCCCTGCCTTTGCAGCCTTTCACAGATACTTCAAAAGACTGTAAGTGAAAGATCAAAAGCTGTGTCTTCAATATAACATAAAAGAAGAAATATTTCACTTAAGGAGTCCAAATATGCTGTTCATAAGGGTCAGCTGTTTTGCTGGCATGAGCTGCAGGTGGCAAGGTTGTGGGTTTGCTCTACGACAGAATAGTAAGTGGAAACAGTGGCCTTTGAAGAGGGTACAGATTGACATGAGGAGAAATGCAAACACAGACTCACTTTGTTTGGATCAGATGATGTTCCAGAAACATGGTTTAAACTTTGAATAACCTATAGTCAATATAAGATGTAGGTAACTGCATCTCTCCCCTTTCCTTTGCAGGTGGCTATGGTGGAAGTTCAGCTTGATGCAGACCACGACTATCCTCAGGGGCTCTTGATAGCCTTCAGTGCCTGTACTACTGTGCTTGTTGCAGTTCACCTTTTTGCACTCATGATAAGTACCTGCATTCTCCCAAACATAGAGGCTGTTAGCAATGTGCATAACCTCAACTCTGTCAAGGAATCTCCTCACGAGCGCATGCACCGGCACATTGAGCTCGCGTGGGCGTTCTCCACTGTCATCGGGACTTTGCTCTTTCTTGCAGAAGTGGTGTTACTGTGCTGGGTGAAGTTCCTTCCTTTAAAGAAGAAAACTGACAACACCCCGCAGAGCAATAGTTCTAGCATCACATCAGGACAGGCAGCAGCCATTGCATCCACGTCCATTATGGTGCCCTTTGGATTGATTTTCATTGTGTTTGCAGTCCACTTCTACAGGTCACTGGTGAGCCACAAAACAGACAGGCAATTTCAGGAACTCAATGAACTTGCTGAATTTGCACGGCTCCAGGATCAGCTGGATCACAGAGGTGACGCTGTCACCTCAGCTGTCACCAATTTTGCGTAAACCTGTGCTTAGAAAAATAAACCCACTGCTTCTGCCTTATGGCCTTATGGTGACTCCTTGTGGATGAACTGGTCGAACTGCTGATTACCATTTAAAGAATAATTATAAATATTCTAACCCTTTAGAGAGGGGGAAAAAATGTTCCTTTTATACAAGTTTTGCTTTCTGAAGGAATGGATGGTGGGGTGTGATTGCACTGTGTGAGCAGCCCTCCTCCTGTGAACACTGTCTTGCATCTTTCTCATTAATGCTGAATGGTGGCTGTATAAATACATGGAAAATAACATTGTACATTTGGGTATTTGTTAGGAATGGATAGAGAAGTTGTGGATTTTTTTTTTCTCTGTTTATCTGATGTTGGCATTTACTAGAAGATACTGCTTGTCCTATCCATATTGCATGGCATGATACAAATTACTTGGGACATGCAGCAATTAGCACTCGGTTTCAGTGCTAGCGCTGCTCTCCCTGGAAAGCCTGACAGATGGTAGGAGTGAAAGCTTTCCCAGCACTTTCCCCAGTGTGTTTTGCTGCCAAGTAATTATTACTTTGCTGATTTCTCCAGTGCCTTTTCCCGTGGCACTTACACATTTTATAACTTGCTAAACACCCAGGACTAGACTTACTGCGATGTGGTGTGGCCACATGAGTAGGAATGAGACTCGACTCTTCTCTTCCATGGAAGAAAATAAAAGCAATAACTGTTTTAAAGTTCTCATGAGCTGGCACATAATATCTGGAGAGATAGATTTGCCTGTTTCTCATTTAAGAATCTGTTTTTAAAAAGAAGGAACTAGATGGAAATTATCACTGGATAATTTTTTTGCTTGAAAATCAGAACCACTGCTGGTTTTTTCCCAAGCCAAAGTAGTAATTATTTTATACTTTTATATTGAAAACATATTTTTAATAAATCCTCAGAAACAAGCAGCAAAAGGTGCTTTCTCTGTGTTGGATTCCCAAGTAATTAGCTATGCCTTTGTCTTCCTTGTTTAGAAAAGTGTTCTCTTTGCTGAAGTGTTGTATTTAATAAGTCATTATACATTTTTTGCTTTCAAAGGATCTGGAAGACAACTTTTGTTGATGTATATTTATTTATGAAAGTAGGTTATTTGTAATTAATATTGCTGCTTTCTTTCAGACACCTCTGTGACATCAAGGCTACTGTGTTGTTCATTTCCTCTGAGCAAAAACTTCCATTTGGTCTCCTAGATAAGAGGTTTGTCCAAGAAAGATTCCAGCAGTTGTCCTGGGCTGCTTCAGTAATTCTGGTTATGTCTAGGAGTTGAATTTTTTGGAACACAGTTCTTCTACAGAGTAGCTTTGGGCTTTAATGGCTAAAAGCTGTTTTTTGAACACAAACTGAGAAGTTTCAAGCCAAAGGGAAAAAAACCAAACTAGCTATCACTAGTTGTAGCTGTCACTGTGGACTAGAAACCTGGGATTTTGCCATGAGACAGGAGGGACTGTGGCAGTCCAGGGGAGGAGCTGTGCCTGGGCTGAACGTGGTCCCTCACACCAACCTCCATCTCAGGTTATCCCAACGTACTTGCAATCTGTACAAAGTGCCTGTGGAGTTCAGGTGCAGAGTGTGGTTACTGCTGAAGCAGATGGGGACTGATCTCTCCTGTCAGCAGCACCACAGTGCAAAGTGTTGACAAGGTCACCCATGGTGCCTTTGTATTCTAAAAACATAACTATAAAAAAACAAACCTGCCAGGCTGCTTGTTTTTTTTCAGCAGCAGTTATGGTTCACAAGCAGCTTTCCACTTGGTGTTTTCACAAGTCCTGGCATACAGAGGGCAAACTGGATTTTCTCAGCTCTGCCACTGCATGTTTCAAATATAATCTATTCCTGATGTAAATCTGATGGTGAGGATTGTAACTACAGAAGAAAAACTACTAAAAACTCACAGGTGTTTGTTCATGGAGCACTGGAAGCATTGCTTTAGTGAAGGCAATAAGGAAGCAGCATTCCAAATCACAAAATCTTGGTAGTAGGCACAAAATGTATTTTCCCATCCTTTACTGAACTTTACCAGTTCTGTCTTGGGGAAATAGGTCCCTAAAATCCCACACCAAAGGAAGAAAACCTGATTTCCTATTCACACTAGAGCAAGTGATTGGAAAGGTGTGGTCAGGTGTAAAAATTTTACTTCTGTCTGTAAATTTTGTACTTAGAAGTTACATGGTTCTGAATTAAAGTCCAGAAAATCAGTTTTCCAAGTTTATTTTGTAAAATTCCTTGCTGTTCTGGGTAAGTAGCTGAATTTCTCTTTGATTTGTGGATCTTTTACAAAGTGACTGAGAAGTGTGGGGTTTTCTCGTTGTTTATGACATTCAGAATTAGAAGCTAGTGGGACATAGTTATTTTTAGTTTTCTCAAGCTGGTAGGCTCTGAGCTAATGGCGCTGTTATTACAGCTAATTTTCTGACTATTTTCTGCACTTTAAGCCGTGATAACAAGTATGTTTTTGTCATTTTCCACCTGTGGAAATGGAAGTTATACCTGGGTACCTTTGTGTACCCAGGCAGTAACCAGACACAAACACGTGGATCTAAACATTGAGTGCACTTAAAATTTTTTTATCCCTTATTTATACTAACGGTGTTAGTCATTTACCTCAATCATTTTAAACATTGGTTATTGTATATCACTTATTTGGGTATAAAATACTTTCATGAAATAAAATATGCTCAATTGTTGTGGATTATTTGTTATCTAGAGGCTTAAAATATACTTATTAATTGAAACATGATCTGTTTTAACTCCAAAAGCCATTTTGGGTCACAGGTATGTATTGGGCTATGTTTAGGGGGAGTAGGGGACACAATTACTAAATTGTGTACTTTTCTACATGGTTTTAAAACACATACTAGAAACCCTCCTTCTCTAAAGCAAAGGCTTTGAAACCAACAGGAGTGTGATTTCTTAGCAGGAGGAATAAGAGGAACTGAACAAAGAGTCACTCTGCCTGTCTTCCAGTGTTTTGGTGCTTGTCTCTTGGATTTATTCCCAATTTTTTTCCTTTCTTTTCCAAAATAATGGGAGTATGAGGAGGCTACTGAGCAAAGCCACTTGCAGAGGGAAGTTTACCTGAACAGCCTTGAGGGAAGGGTGAGGCAGACCACGACACAATAACCATGGCGAGGGTTTGAGACTCGAAGGAATAAAGAACTCAGGATCGTGTTATTTTTCTTTTTTTTTCCCTCCAGCATCTGGTTATTAATTATGGCTGTCATCAAACCTTGCCCGGGCCTCTGCTAAAACACTAGCTGGATCACATAGTTTAATCTAAATAAAAAGAATACAAATCAGTTATGCAGTGTAATTGAAGAAGCTTAAGGTTTTATAGATCCTGATTACTTGAGCATTATTAGAGAGTCTCCCACATGTCAGGACTTCAGCTCACATTGCTGCCTTTCAATTATTGTTTGAGAAACAACTACACTCCCCTTATTTTATTAGTGTGTTGAACAACATTTTATCTCCTTGAAATGGCTCTGTGTGAGTGACTTTAACAAAATACACTCTTGGGCAAAAGTGGCTTTGATTTGTAGTCTGTTGGGCCTCACCTGTAATTTAATAAAGGGGGGGTGGTGACAAAAGTTTATGAAAACCTGAATTCAATTTTTCTCCTTTTATCTATTCATATTCTGAGATCTACCCATTGAAAGCACAATAACAGCAGTGAAAGTTGATGCTTTGTTTCTGCTTATAGAGCAGAAGTGAGTTGGATCATCACTTGGTCTTCAGGGAGTTAAATAAACAGCCAGACTTTCACATCCTGCCTTAGTGTACCAGCAGTTCATCCCAGGCTGTTGGATTGTAGAGGCTCTTCTCAGTGACCTTTGACAAACCACATATAGTAAATATTTTTAGCTACAGAAGTGCTGCTCCTTTCACTCTTTTTGCAAAATAGAGATTGTTTTTCTCTGGTGGGTATTTGGGGTTTATTATTCTGCCCTGCCATGGGTGTGCCTGTGCCAGAGGAAGGTGGGTGGCTTTACCTGCCCTGGGGCTGTGCTATTCCCGGTGTTACTGGAGCAAAGTGGTGAGCTCTGGTTATCCAGGTTGGTTCTGCTTGGCTCTAAGTGAAGGGGATCTTCCCCAGCCCACCCTGCATTCTGTGGTTTGCAGACCATGAGGGTTCAAGATGAGACTCTTAGGGCCAGCTCTCACTTGGAGTCACATCCCTTCAGTGCTGATTCCCATTTCCTCTTCCTCCAAGGGCATGGAGCTGGGGACAGGCTGTTCTTTCCTCCAGGTCCTGCACCAAAGTGATGTGCAAGGACCCAGTGGCTGCCAGGCTGGTGGCCCAGTGTGTCTTTGTGTCTCACAGATCTTAGGGATTGGGAGGGGGCCTGGCTCTTCCTCTGCAGTGTATGTCAGTCAAGGGAAAAGAGGAGCAGAGGATGTGAGTTCTGGGAAGGGGAAAAGAGGAGCAGAGGATGTGGGCTCTAGGACACCATCTGCCCCTCTTGGGCCCAGATGCAAAGCTGCACACACCCCTCTGCCCCCGGGGTTGCTGGGCACGGTGCTGAGCCCCTGGAGGAATGAGCTGCTGTTGGCCCTGCAGCTGCTCAGGTTCCTGCAGGGTCTGCTCAGCCTCAGCAGTTGGGCTTGGTGAAATCATTTGGTCTTGACGCAAATCCCACTATTGTCTCTGCCTCTATTGTCCCCATTTCCTTTGTGCTGCATCAGGTCTCTGAGCAGTTCTGGTGCATGAGAACTGCATTTTTTCAGATGTAGGCAATTGGGAGGCTCCAGCAGAGGCTTCATGAGCTGTTAGTCCCTATGGGCCCATTTAGGATGCTGCTGGCCAAAAGACTGTGAGCACACACCCCAGGGGGGAAATCTCTTGAGGAGTGAAACGCTACCTGGAGAGCTGACCCGAGCACTGATGAATGCAAACACCAAAATTTCCAAGCAATTACCTCTGGGAGTAGAGACTCAGTAGGGGCTGGAGCGTTGTTTCTGTCAAAGTCAACTAGAACTCCACACTTGGGTATATCTGCTACCCACATGCCTTCTAACAGCTGTCCCTTGTCTGGGTAGAAGAATTTCCCTGGGCCGTGCTTCTTGCCGTCTTTCCAACCTCCTTCATACCGATTTCCATTTGCTGCAATTGAATACATGAACAGACCTTGAAATTTGCACCATTTTGTTAAGGGGTTACAAATGAAATCAATCAATAGAGCAAACCAGCAGAGGAGAAGATCATGTGTTTGGCTCCTCTTAGTAATTTCAAGGTGGCTGTGGCACTGTGTCATTTTGATTTTGCAGTGCTCCATTTGCTGTCGCTCAGAGGGAGAAAATGCTGCAGAAAGAGCCCACACTTGCTCACTTGGAACCAGGACTGTGCTCACCTGCTTTGTTCTCACAGTGATACTCATTTTTTGCTGACACAAGGAGCCAGTGTGCTCAGGGTAAGGTACTGGTGCCTGAGTCACTCTTCACAACATGAAAACTTACAGGACATGAGTTTTAGATTTGTCACTGCAACAAATCATGCAGGATCTCTGGCTTGAAGAGGTTTGCTTGTCTGGGCAAGGAACAGAGCACTGATTGCTCTCCAGTCAAAATAATCTTGATTTCAAAGAACAATTTTAGTTAAGTTTTTCCTCAATGAATTACAGGGTGAGAATTGCTGCAAGAGTCTGAACGGTTCAGGCAGTCAGTTACAGGCTGTTTTTCCAGCTGTACTGCTTCTCTTGGCATTTTTCTGCAAGTTGAGAGAGGCTTTTTTTGGGCTCTCTGCTGCTCTCCAGGAATCCACCCATCCGTCACTAACAGGGAAAGCAGAGCAACAAGGGGAAGAGAACAGCCTCATTCATGGATGTTGGTTGAGAAAGAGATCATACCCATGGTGATGCTGGGGCTGGGATAGGTCCAGACCACCCTGCTGTCACTAGGAGAGTCCTCTGCTCACCCCTTTCCCTACACACAGTGTTTCTAAGCCCAAACCCATGGGGATTTCTGACCATGTTAGTGGAAATACCTTTGAGTCTCAGCTGAACTCTGCCATTCTTCATCACAAGAAATGGCTAAAATAGCAGGGCACCCCACACGGTGCTGCAGAGATAGCTGGGGCCAGCCAGGATACTGTAAGGGAAGAGGGGAAAACCAAAAATGCTTCCGGATAATGAGGCTGCTGGGCTGCTCAGGCATGGTCTGGTTTACAGGCTGGAGCCGTGGTGATGGTTATCTGCAACTTTGATCTGGTTTTGTGCTTATCTGCAACACCAAGCTGCCCTGCCCTCAGGAGCAGCTCAGCTTCTGCACTCCAGCCACCAGCAAATGAGAAACCACCAAAATCACGGCCCTGGCTGCAAGGAGGGGGCAGTGAACACCCTGACTGCACTGTGGTGCCCGGCTGCTCTCATCTGCTCTCCTCCCAGAGCACCCGAGGCTGTGTTGCTCACAGCCACGATCCCTGTGGATGTGAAGTGCTCTGGTACAAAGCTGTTGGGGAATGGATGTAGCAGAGGCGGCAGATCAGCACGGTGCTCTCAGCCAAGCTCACCCTCACCAGGCACGCTGCCATTACAAGCAATTTAATCTTGAGCTGCAGCTCATCGTGACCTCCACTGAAGAACTCCTTTTCTTTCACATGGCAAAGCTGCCGGCACGTGGGCGCACTTCCAGCAGCTGAGCTGAATGCATTAAGCTTGTGGGTATGAAATAATTGCTCTGGCTAATTTTAACCAAAAGGAATCCAGCAAACAATCAGTTGCAGGCTAGGCTGGAGGCAACTGGGCTCTGAAATGGTGCATCAGCCACGGCTCAGCCTGCAGGGGCTGTTAGTTTATAGCTAACAGGGCCTTTGACAGATCAGTGCAAGATTCCCCCTGGAAGCGGGTGCTGATTTCATCCAGATGAGCCATCAGTCCAAAGCGACTTTACAGGCAGCAGAGAGAGCACAGTCATGCATGTGGTGTGCAGAGAAGGTCATGCTCATTCCTCCCAGCTGCTTTGCTTAGCTAATTACTAGCCTTGAGATCACTTTCAAGCAAAAAAAAAAAAAAAAGGATAGAATAGATGAATAATAATATAATAATATGGAGATATTTTTTCAGATGTTCTTGGAATGCCATGCCTGGTATTGCAGAGATTCTTGGGATTCTTGGCTTTGGGGGAAAAATGTGTTAAACTGCAAGGAAAATAAGGGGAAAAAATTAAATTTCTGTATTTATGCTGAGATTGGCCCTAACATTCCCAATCCATGATGTGCTTGGAGTTATTTATGGAAAAGGATTGTGTACTAATGAAACCCCTGTGTTCACTCAACACGAGCCACTGTCGGAAGTAGACAGAGGGGATGGAGTGAACTCAAGAAGAAAACTATGTTGTTGTGGGGTTTTTTTCCTGTGCTGGAAACTGAACTCTTCTTTGGTATGCAGAGCTAGGAAGCCTGTCTGGCAAAGTGCCTGGCTTGAAAAGAGAGATTTGCTCTTCTCTGACCCAACAGTATATTATCTCTAACCCGAACCATCCCAGTCATTTAAATGTAAATCACAGCAAAAGTAAGCTTTCATGCGTGTGGGCTTACTGGCTTGAGCAGGGCAGTGCCAGCCCTTGCTCAGCCTGTGCTGCCTCCCGCTCCAGACCAGGAGGGGAGGGATGACACGGGGCGGCCGCAGTCCTGCTGCAAGGCTGCAGTGTAGCACCCAGAAATCTGGATGGCAGCACGACACCGAACAGCTTGGAGGGGACAGGCTGAGGGCGGTCGGCACTTACGGAGCCTCAGCACGCCCATCCCGTTGGGCTGATCCGACAGCCACTGTCCCTCGTAGACGGAGCCGTCCTTGTAGTGCATCTTTCCCCAGCCGCTCCGCAAACCATTGCTCCACTCGCCCTCGTAGTGCTCCCCGTTGGGGTAAAAGAACAGCCCGCGGCCCTGGACAGCAGCACAGAGATGGCTGGTTAGGAGTTGCTCTATTGAAAGGGGACAGTGTTCAATTTTGGGACATCACTTTGATAGAATATTCCTTTGTTTATTACTCTTACATGTGGCTGCTGGCAGCCCAGCTCTGTGGCTGTTCTCGTGCTGAAGGAAATGAGATGTGGTAGTATGGGATTTTTTTTTTTTTGGCAGCTTTATTCCCTTGACAAAACCTTGGGTTTATATCTTGGTGTGTTATTATTGGCATGATTTCTGCTGATATTTAGCTAAAAGCGGGTTTTACAAGTATATAAACCTGCCTGGGGATAGGCAGCATTAAAGGAAGTGTCTCTCAACATGGGGATTTCATGACTTTCGACCCTCTAGAGGTTTCCAGCTCAGTGTGTCCCAGGCTGGGCAATTCCACCTCTTGTTTGTTTTACATGTATGTTTGCCAGTAAGAGAAGTACAGAGGTACCCCCTAAGCCAGGGAGTGATACCAATAAGAAATATTTCCATATCACTAACACATTTTCTCACAGGAATAAAGTGTTCATTTTTTTCTCTCTGAACAAATAATAAAACCAAATCTAGAAACAACTGATTTTTCTGAGTATTAATTTTATTAAACTGCGTGGATGTAAGGGAGAAACTTTTTTAAAAGAAAACCCAACCCTAGTGATATTTGGATGTCATTATAAATCTTTCACCAAAGCTCAATTATGGAAAATCTAACCTTAAAGAACAGGAAGGGAAGCTCCCTCCAAGAGACAGGAGCCATGGAGCCATACGCCCATTAAAAGCATTGGTGGAGATGAGCTTAATTTAGGAGCAGACACAAACACAAGGTTTCCATTGGCAGATCCAAAAATGTTCCTACAAGGATTTTGCACGTTACATTGCAGTCACTTCTACCAGATGACTTTCTCATTATGTTCCTTTAAGGAAAAACAGTGATTTATTTGACAGGCTTAATTCCCAAAAGAACTCAAGTTATTTGCCTATTATGCTGTAAAACACCTAGAAGAAGGTGCATTTTCTGGCAGTGCTTATAATACAGGTTCCTCTGACTTGTTCAAGGACAAGAGGAATGAAAGGGATGGGTGGGGAGGATTAAGAGACAGGATGTGAAACCTCCCATTGTACTTGGCAGAGCTGCAGGTGAGTCTGAGCAGTAACCACTGCTCTGTGGCAGCTGGTGGGAGCTTGGGGCTGTAGGCTGGTAACCAGCAGGTGGGTGGGGATGATTCCCTCTCCAGGAAGGAGATGGCACTCCATGAAAATCTTGGAATTTTAGTCTTGACCACTCAATTCAGCCTCAGTATTGTGAAAATTAGTATTTTAAGTAATCTTTTTGTATGTGTGCACCCAACTCTTGGGTCCCACTGCCTCACTGCTGGCAGAAAATCTCACTTACACATCTTCGGTCGTTTTCCCACCAGCCTGTGTACACCCTCTTGTACTCCTTGGTCACTGGGTCAAGAATGCTGTATGAGCCATAACCATCCCTCTTCCCAAACTTCCAGTCACCGCTGTAAATAGCTCCTGTGCTTTTCCAAATCTGCGTGCCTTTACCTGTTCAACAAACAAGAGGAATGGCAGGGAGACCATCATGGTTAGGAGAAGGGTGCACAGGGCTGCCCTTCCTGCTCCATCCCAGGCAGGGCAGCACTCCCTGCACAAAGTCAGGCTTAGGTCTGGGATTCCGTTTAGCTTCCCAAGTTGGAACCATCGTTAATCTTGATCAGGGGCTTCCTGTGTGGCCTGTGCTGAATGCACTGAAATCTTTCCAAACCTCAGTTTACTGCTTGTAAACAAGTCTGTCCTGCTCTGGCTGCTCCTGGCTCAGACAGGGTCTCCTTCTCCTGCTCTGTCCCCTGCAGCCCCTGCCACATCTGGGGAATAAATTAAGATTCCTGGAGCCAAGTCAGGAGCTGAGAGAGCTCCAGGGACTGTGCAGCCAGGGCACATCCCAGTGTATGGAGCTGACTACAGTTTGCTGTATTTGGAAAGGATTTTTAAACATCTGTAATAAGAGATACTTTGGGTAGTTGCCCCTGAGTGCATGCAAAAGCTCTCCAAGTTATTAATTAGAAATGCATTTTTGCATAACATATATCAAATATGTGTGTGTGTACATATAGTCATATATGAATGAATGCTCTTCTAGGAGCATATAGAGCACATAGAACCAGTGACCACTTCCTGCCCCTAGGAACCTTTGTAAGGACATCTATGCTGCTATTTTTTCTCAGAATTATCTATCTTACCATGTTTCAAGTTGTCCAGCCATTCTCCAGTATACTGATCCCCATTTACAGCATAAACTGTGTGTCTTAATCCACATTTCTGGGCTTTCCTGTCCCATTCATAAAAGAGAGGGTCTCTAACTCTGGGGTACTTTATAACGGGCATATTGTCGGTATCTGGAGAAGAAAACAAATTATTATCAGCAATAAATTAGCGATTACTATGGCAGGTACAGGCAGAACAGTATTTGTGAGCCATGCACAGAGATACAACAAAAGAGAGGCAACTACAGATACTGAAGTACAAACCAGCACTATGTGAAAATGGGCTCATAGCATAGCCCGGCCTGTTAGGAAACATTAAATAAATCTCAGCAGGTCAGGTTTGTGGTGGGCATTGATCTCTGCACCTGCCAGACATCTTGGGGAGTGCAGGGAAAGGCATCTCCTCCATACAGCTGATGGAATGGGTCAGGGAGTTGTCCAGTGTCCTTGAGGCCCACCTGGAGCTGGGACATTAATGCAGCTCAGGCTCCTTTGCTGCTAAAAATATCAGTCCTCCAGCTGCCTTGTTAGAAGGGGTTGAAACCAAAACCTTCCCCTCTCCCTGGAGGCTGTGGACTTGCCCAGGGGAGGCCAAGTGCTCATCAGCCCACCAAGCTGCCAAGGAGGTGATTTCTGAGGAGACTTCAGAGGTGACGTGGGTTTAAAGCAGGAACAGCAGGCAGGGCATGGTGAGCACAGTGGGAGGCCTGGAGGGTCAGTGTGGGGGAAGAGGAGGGAAAATTAGATGTTTTGCCTCATAAATGCAGAGGACAATGGTGGAGTGCAGCATAGTGGTGATTTCTGAGCACTGCCAATGGAAGTGCTGCTCAGCACAGTGGGAATTCGGCACAGACTCGGAGGTGAGAGTGGTCTCCTACAGATCATAAACAAAAGCCAAAAGGTGGCTGTAGAAACAAAAGCAAGTTTCTATGAATGCCGTCAACATCCAGAGCTCGGCTGGAGCCCGGCGGGGTGGGATGCTCTCCGATTTTGTCTCCTGGGCTCCCCCTTCTGTCCTGATCCGCTGGACTGAGCCATTTCGAATGATTTTGCTGCATCTTTCCCTTCTCGGCAGAGCAAAGCTCTGGTTCCTGCTGTGCTGTGGGTGCCGGAGAGCCCGGCAGGGGAGAAAACCTGGACCTTGGGAGAAGAGGGGAAAAGAAAGGTGCTTTACGTCCTTGCTAGGAAATAAAAGCTAGAAATTCTAACAAAGAAAATACTGTTAGAGTTCAACCTCAGTTCTGCATTTTCCTGCCGTGGGAAATGATCATTCAACAGCTGTTTGGAAGGATAGCATTGCTAAATAAAAGTACTTATGTGTCCAGAACGAGTCTTAGAGGACACGGAGGACAGGATCAGTATGATGGAGTCACAGCCCACCACAGAGGATGTTTTTCCAGCAATGCAAGCACAGGATACATTCCAACTGCTGAGTTCCTCCCTCACTTTTGAGTTCTGCAGCTCCTGGAGAAGGGGATCTTGCCAATATTTGCCAAGGCTTGGGTTTTTTCAGGACACTGTGCCACACTTTATTGGCTTGAGCCTGTCCTGCCCTTGCTGGGGAAGCAGAAGAGCCGAGCTATGGCAACCTGTACCCACCCTGACACCGCTCATGACCTCTGAGCAGCTCATGCCTGTGACAAGAAGTCTCTTCACTATCCCTGCCAGATGGGAGCATCGCTTTCCCTCCACCACATCCCACCACTTCTTTAACTCAAAGCTGAGGATTTACAAACCCCAGGGAGGATTCCCAGCTACGGGGGCAGCCCCATCTGCTCGCCATGTCCTGCGAGGCACAGCCCGCGCAGAGTACTCGAGGTAATGCGGGCTGGAGGGAGCCGCCTTTATTTGCTGAATCCCCTTCTAAATTTACGTCAGCGATGCCAGGTTTGCGTAAGTGTTAACGCAGTCGGTACTCGCCTCCCTGGATGTTTTCAGCCGCCCACTACCAGGGCGCGGGGAGGCTGGCAGCGGGAGCAGGCGGGGTAGAGCCGTTCCGGCTGCAGCTCTCGGTGTGGAAGGCGAGACGCTGCTGCTCCCGTGCGCCTCTGCCGCGGCGCTTGGGGATGAGGCTCGTACAGACCCCCGCGTCCCCTTCCAGATGCTGCTTTGCTACTTTTGTCGGGTCTCTGGTAAAATGCAGCTCCAGTCTGCAAGGCCCTAGAGGAAGCCCATTTTTTTCCCCTGGCTCTTTGCGGAACTTCAGAGCAATGCGGTGTAGCTACTTTGCTCCATCTTACATCTTAACTTAATGAAGAGCAAGGAGGAAAACACACCTGGCTGCAGAGAAGCGGCTGCTGACTGTCCCTGGCAGAACCCTGCCTGGCACCGCACCCCCGCGCACCCTGCCTGATTCTCCTCCGGCCCCGAGGATGCCCCGGCTGAGCTCAGCCCTTGCCGTGACCCAGCCCCACGGCGCTGCCCTGCGGCGGGGTCCCTTTGCCAGCACCCACCCGCGGAGCGGAGTCACCCCCCTCTCCTGCTGGCCTCCAGGGCGCTGTCTGGAGGAGCGCCTGTTGCTGCTCCTCCCCAGCGCAGCCGGGCGGGAGGACAGCGGTACAAGCTGCCGGGGAAAGCCCAGGAGCTCGGTTCGCAGAGCACCCCGCGTGTGGCCGCTGCTCTCCCGCCGCTCTCCCGCCGCTCTCCCGCCGCTTCCGATGCCGAGGGCCGGACCGCGGACACCGACCTGTGCTGGTGGCGGCCGGGTGCTGCCATAGCAACGTGACAAACTCAGCGCTAAAGGCCACGGCAGCGGCCCCGGGCGGACAGGGATGCGCAGGGACACATGCAGGGATGTGCGGGGACACGGCTTCACGTGCTGGTCCCCTCCCGAGCACGGGGGAGCCACCCGGCACACGCAGCGCTGTGCAGTGCCCTGAGCTCGGGCTGTTCCAGCAGAATATAAAGCGCTAATAAAGCAACGAGTGTTTCACCTCTGGTTGGTTTTTCATACGCCCAGCAGCAGAAGGCTGGAAATGAAAGCACTGATTACAACAACGACGAGTAACTAATAAATCAGCCTTGCAAATGTCAGGAGAAATACGAGAAAGCCCCTGAAAATGCACATCAGCGGTCTTAAAGGAGAAATCTGAATAAACCTGACACTAATTCCCTCATCCATTACATTTCTTCCACAGCCATGGTGAGCAGGGATTGCCACTCTGGCCTTATGGGTGTCTGTAATCATCTTCCCTAATGGGTAATTGACTGTGCACATTTCTAGTATCTCACCAAAGCTCTTGTATGACTCCCGTGAGCCAAATGCATTTGATTCTCATCCTTTTACCACATTTTTTGTGCACAACTCTGTAGGCTGTATGGTAAAAATGTTGAGGCAGGTGGGAAATCTTGTGATGAAACAAAGCAGCTGCCTCTGTAAAGATGAAATACAGCTCAGCATTCCCTGATGGGGGTTCCTTTGCCATCTTCAGTACCTGTGGCATTGAACATGGCTTAAATGTTGTGTCCATGCTCGGATAGGACAGAGAATGGATTTATACCAAGTGTGAGCGTGACTAAAGGCAAATATTCCATTTCCCATGGCATTTGTGAAGGCCATGGAGCCAAAGGAGACAATGCCACTCCTGGGAAATCAGGTGTAGGAAAATAAAGTGGAGGGAAGGAAGAGGTGCTCCACAGACAACATGAGCTGGTGTGGAAATGACAGAGGGGGATCTGTACCAAGGGAAAACACACACATGAAATTTCTTGTTAGATTAGATTAGATTAGATTAGATTAGATGAACTGGGAAGATGGCAGCTGCTACCAAGCGTTTCCAAGGATGTAGGAGAGGCAGAACTTAAAAACTTCTTTAAGCAGGAAAAAAAAAAAAAAAACTGAGAGAAAACCATGGAAGCTGACCAAATTAGGAAATGCTTATACAAGAGAAAATGTCTCCTGTTATTAAAAATGAGATGAAGATATTCAGGAAGGATTTATTCCCAGTCACTCATGTTAATGTGTTCTGGTTTGGGGCAGTGCCTAAGATTTACTGAAGACAATCATTCCTGTGTTTCACCATGGCCAGTTGTAAGGGCTGAAGTGAGGACAGAGATTTGGGAAGGAAATAAAGAAACCCATGAGGGAGAAGAAAAATGCTTACTGCAGCCCAAAAATCTACAGCCTGAAATTACAGCCAGAAATAGACCTCTCTGGAAAAATATTAACTATTTTTATTATTTCAGCCCCTATATTGTACTGCACTTAACTGAGAGACTGGCAATCAAAATAATTAGCTAATTCAGACCATTTTACTTGTTTATTTTTAAAGGGCATGGGCTGCCTGAGGTTTGTGAACTGCAAGTCCAAACTATGTCACACCTAACCAGAGCTTCTGCTAACCAGAAGTTACATACATATTAGAAAATTAATATATATTTGAAAACAATAAAAACATTAAAAGAGTTACATTATTTTAGTAACAAATCAAAATTCAGAAATTGGGATCAAAAACTGCCTCTGCAAAAACTTCTGTATCGGATATGATGGAGGGAGCCACCTCCATTTCTGGGTTGCTTATTTTAAATTCTTCTGCTCCTGGTCTCTGTGTGTTTGTTATTTTACTTCTGTGGTCCCAGAGTGGGTTATTAGCACCCTCACAGACCCTCCTGTCCCCTCCAAGGAGGTTTATAGAGACATTTATCTAGGAAGAGGCTGCGTGTGATTCCCATTTACAGTTTTCTTAGTTCAGATAGAAACACTTGAATCATATTTAATCATTCTGTCACTTGATACAGAATGATAATTCTGTACCTTTTGGTATTACAAAGTTACAGAGTGGCAAAATGAAAGTATATTCTTAAAAAGGCAAAATTAGACCAGCTTGAAGAGAAGGTGGTGATATTTGAAGTTTTATCAGAAAGTCCTTTTGACTCACTCAAATGAAATTTTTCTTAGGAAATGTCATTCCATTTTGAGAGAAGAAACTCCCTTAGTAAGTAGGAAGTGGGGATAATTTTTTTAAAGGGTGTCATATATAACTCAGTCAAAGAGTGAGATATAAACTCAAACTGACCCAGAAATGTCCTAACCAGACTCTCTTCCTCTCCCAAGAGCAGTTGTTTCCAGGCACAACATTGAGGCCACTATGAAAAGTAGGGTCAAAACCTCAAGTTTCAATGTGCTAGGAGGAGAATTTGGATTTTCCTTGACACAATTCCCCTGGTTCCAGCCTTACCAGCCAAAATTTGGCCCCAAACACCCTTTTTGGCTGTTCTGGTTTCTTTTTCTTGTTTCACTCTCACAGGCATTGGCCACTGACACCAAGGAACAAAAGAAAAACCTTTACCAGACAGTGCCAGGGCTTCAGTTCTGCTGCTGTTTGTTCTGTTGCTGCTTTAATTTTCTGGCAGTTGATTAAACCTTACATTTATTAAGACTGAAAGGAAGCTTTTAAATCTGTCCATGTAAATTATGCTGTAATTCAGCCCATTATTCTGCCAACAGAGGTCATTGCAATGAACTCTACTTCCAGGCTGGACAGATTGAAGAGCAAACCAAGCATTGGAAGTTTGTGCATGGAAACATGCCCAGAAACACCTTTCTGCAGCAAGGTCCTGTGACATATGATGCACTTTCAATTTTTTCACTTTTAAGGACAGAATGTAAAAAAAAAAAAATTTGTCTTTTAAAAATTAAATATAAATCAAGGTTCTCAGTATTCTACATCTGAAATCAATAATTTTTGCACTGAAAGGAGACAGCTGCTCCAAGCTGAGTTTGCTCTCACTAAGCTTGGGGAATCACCCAAGTGAAATGTCCAAACCAACTGAAAACTGTCAGAACCAATAAATTAAATTTATTCTGGGAACTTCATAGAATAAATAGAGAAAAAGCATTTAGGGAAACATATGTTGGAATTCTTTAAAGGTGAAGAGTGTGACAACAACATACTGTGGAAGTGGGATGCTCAGATGTGTGTTTTATTGCTGCTATATGCAAAAGAAAAGCCAGGGAAGAGGTGGGAGGGTCTTGGACTCCGACCAAGCCTGTGTTGGTGAGCTGAAGGAGCATCCCCACCACTCTGCTCTAAAGAATTGTCATTAGCAGGATTTAGGAGGGATTGAAGTGAAATCTTTGAGGTGTAAACTTCACCTGGTTGCCTCTGGCTTAAGAGGCAGCCTTGTGGGAAAGTATTTAAAATTCTTCCCTCCTTTTTTGCTGGGAGCAATTCTCTGAAGATAAAAACCGTGTTGGTTTTACATCAAAACAGCCTAAAGTTAAACAGTTAAACCCCTGGGTTATCTGGAATGTTCAGGCACTTAGATAGTCATGCAAACTGAAAGGCTGAACTCCTGGAAGCTGACACCAGATACCCTCTCCCCATGAGTTCCTGTAGCTACAGATTTACAGCTCATGGTCTCTGCTTAACTACCTGCAACAAGGCAGAGGTTTAAAGGCAAAGTTATGATGTTAATTCCTGAAGTCACCCAAAGCTGAGAATTATTTACTGACATGGAGTGCTTTGCCAGACTCTTAATATCATTGGAGGCAGATAAATTTGGCCATACTTGAGCTAATGCCTCACTTCAAGTCCTTAATTTATTCCTTAATTGAGGGATAAATCCAGATGAGTACAAGATGAATCAGCAGTATCAATCTCCAGCTGAAAAATGTGCCAAGTATTTTATTTATCAAGGCTTATTGTCTGCTGATGTTAGAACAGGGACTCATCTACATTTATATTTTGTCCTTTCACATTTGCTGTGCTGGAAAGGATCTGTATTTCTAGGACAGGGGATAAACATCAAAGGAAACAGCTTCAATTATCTTAAGAGGAAAGAATGAATGGAATTTGCATTCAGGAATAGTCTGGAGGGTGAAGGAAAGGAGCTCACATGTGACTGTACATATATATAACTATGTGTACTCAAACAAAATCTAACACCCAGAGAACAGTCACAATCTCACTGTGATCCTTAACTTGATTTATTAACTCAATTTCTTAGATACGTTTTCTGGCAGTGAAAGGTTGGTGAGTTGGGGATTAATTAAGGTAAAGGCAAGCCAGAGATTTCATGTTTGTAGATTTGCTATGCAATGGCCTTAGATGATCTCTGGCAGCAGAAAACAGCCATTAGGACTTGCAAGATACCTTGAAAAATTATCATAAAATATTGAAATTCAGGGGAAAAGCACCATTCCTCATGTGTTGCCACCAGTGAAAGACAGGGGAGGTGTGGGAACCCCCCTGCTCCACATCCAGGGTTAGTGATCTAACAGCTCACTGTTATCTCTGTGATCTCAGCTTGCTTTGGTTTTATTCACGAAGATGTGATTGAAATAATGAGATTATACAAACAGCTACAGCCTCCCAGGAGGTGGAGAGAGCTTACAGGTAATTCTGAAGGATTTCATAATGGTGCAAAGTTAAATAATGCAGAACCATCTGTAAGGCCAGCCCTGCTACACTCACATTGTTTGTGCTTAACTGTTTTTGTGGTTTGTTTGAAAGAAAATGCAGATCTCCTGAATGAATATTAATTAGCATGACTTAGCTAAAAAGTTCAAAGAAATCTTTTGGGGTAATCATTATGCACAGCCACAACACGTGTAAGAAATGTTCCTTGTCAAAAGATGTAGGGGAGAGGTAGGAAAGTTTGAGATAAATGTCTGGTGATCCCTTGGTGTTCTGGGAGAGCTCTGGGGCCAGCACAGCAAGGCTCTGAGTAGGAAATGCACAACATTTCCTGCCTTTGTATGTGAAACACCAACCACAGCCCTAATGAAATGTCATCAGCCTGCAGAATCACAGCCCAGGACAAATATTCATGTCTGATAAGAGGTTCCTTCTGCTCTTTTGAGGCTTATAGATCAGCAGTGAAAGGAATACTTTTAAGGGTTATTGAAAATTTATGATATCTTCTAGAAGCACCTTTTCCTGAATGTTAGGAGTGACACAAGCAATCCTACATGTGTTGAAGTGTTTTTACTTTCTGGATCCCCCCAGATCTGCAGGAGGGTGTCAGCACCCCAGCCTCAACAGCAAAGGGTAAGGTGCAGCTACATCTTAGGGGTGATAAACTGAGCTGACAGAGAACTGCAAAGGTAGAGGGAATGTTTTCATGTGAGAAGGAAAAATAACTTTGCTGGAAGGGAGTATTCCAACCTTTTGGTGAACTGGAAAGTTTCAGCTTGTATCCAGCGCAGAACTAACGCTCTGATCCTTTATCTTCCAAAGTCTGCAATCCAAAATCCAGCCCTCCTGTAATATAAAGTTCTGTTACACAGGATTGTGGAAAAAAGCTAGAATCCAGGAAAAATTTAATACAGATGTAACGAATTTCTGTGACATTTCTATTATGTTGATTTGTTTATTATTCTACTTCAGGATTACCAAGACCTGGCACAACACATGTGCTTGATCTCTGGACAATCATGGCCTCAGTGGGGAAGCAGCAGGGACAATGCAACATCCCTGGTTTTGGTGGCTCTTAAACCAGCAGAAATCTCAAACCACTGCCAGTCCAGGTTTCTCTGGAAACTGAATGCAGAAGGTCATCAATGGCATTTCGGGTGTCCACCCACAAATGTAGGAAAAAAACATGCAAGAAGGCAAAGAGTGCGAATACAGACCTAGAGAAGGACCAGGGACAGCAAGAACACTGAGGAGTTCCAAAAACCAACGTTTTTAGTTGTTTACATCAAATTCAAGGAAACACACACTTCTCATGAAAAGCCGGCATTGCATTTGTGTTTTTACTTTACTTTGCTTCACTCCTTCCCTTCCCTCACCCGCGTCCCATTTTTTTTTTTAATTGCTTCCTTCCCCTTCCCTTTTTCCTCTTTGCCAATTTCTACCCTTTCACAAGAAACCCACAGGATGTGGTGCCAACATTTACAACTCTTCACACCCTGCCCCAGAACATCAGGCCCTGCTCACAACTGGCCAGTCCAGCTGCTGAGGGGGTAATTATTGTAAAAATAAAGACATCAGGAATCCTTTTGTCATCTTCTCTGATATCAAGGACCTGTGATTAAGCTCCAGGCAGCTGCAGGGCTGAGCTGCCTCAGATTCAGCCACCAGGTCTCTTTGAAGGAGCTGGCCCTGTGCAGGGGAGAGTTTGATCTCCACTCTCAGCCCCACGCGTGATGAACCACCCTCAAAGGGCAGGAAGATGCGTCCACGTCACACCATGGAGCACTTCAAGTGCTGCCACAACACAGAGGGGCTCAGGAGAGGTTGCAGGGCCTCCAGGAGGTGACTGGGGCAGGGCGGGTGATGGCAGCTGAGGGGAGCCCTGGCCTGAGGAGAGCACAGGCCTGAGGGGGACCTGCGCCAGAGGGGGATCATCACGGGAGGAGATCCCGGGCCTGAGGGGATCCTGCACCTGAGGGGATCCCGGGCCTGAGGGGAGCCTTGACCCGAGGGGATGCCCGGCCCGAGGGGATCCCACACCTGAGGGGATCCCGCACCTGAGGGAAGCCTTGGCCCGAGGGGAGCACAGAGCGAGCCTTCCCCCACCTCCTCACCTGACGGGTCCCTCCCCTGAGGCGGGCGGTGGTGATGGGGGGNGGCTCCCCCCAGCCCCGCCCGGGGTGGCCGAGCGTGCTCGGTGCCTTCGCTGCGGCCGCGGAGTGCCCGCACGGAGCGCAGCGGGGCGAGCATGGGCATCCCTGCACGGCACCCACAAACAGGCTGTGCCAGGCTGCGAGCGCTTGGGACAGACCAGACCGAGCCGTGGCCATGCCCCAGGTCCCTCTGAGGATCCCAAGATCCTCAGATCCCAAGATGTGCCGTGTTTCCCACTGCTGGAACAAGGATGGGAGAAGGGGATGCGGTGTGGTTGTGCGCCCGTGGCGTGGTGCAAAGAGCAGCGCAGGCAGCGCCTGTCCCGCCAGCATCTCCTGGCGGAGCTTGATTTCCCGTGCTGGGATGTGATGGGTCCAAGTGCTGTTTTTCCATCTTGCAAAAGTGCATTGAGGGACAGAAAAGCTTCGGAGTGGGGGCCAAGACCTGTTCTACAAGATGTTTTTACCTCCAGAAACCTCTTCCTTCCCTTCTTGTCATCAGTGCTGCACCTATACACGTGCTTTAAATCTTAAAGCCAGTTTTAAAGTACAACCGGCTGTTCTCACTCTGGAGGCTGTTTTAGCCTCTTTTAGACTGTTCAACAGAACATGCATGCGAAAAAATAAAGTGTGATTTCCAGATTTAGCTTGTTTCTTAATTAAAACTCAGTTCAGGTTGTACTCCTGTTAGCAGAAACAAGGGTTGGGTGCTGGGGGAGACCAGCTGGCGTGGTTCTGTTGGTCACTTGTTTGCTGTGTGCACCTTCTCGACAAGCTCCCTGCTTGAGTCTCACCTAAACCACAGTAAAAGTCAGTGACTTGTCCCTGCCTCAGTTTCCCCACCTGTAAAAGGAAAGTAGAAACACTTTTTGGTGGGGGGGCACTGGTACTGGTGGTCGAGGCGTCATTGATCAGGGATTAGTGCTGTAGAGGTGTGCTCAGCAAAACCAGAGACCCTGAAATGGTGAGAGCTGCAGTGCCTGTACAGGGTTGGTTTGGTTATTAAGGTCTTTTAATCAGTTCCTGGAGCTTGTTTTGGATTGTTCTTGTAAATAAAGAACAACTACCAGGTGGGTCCTAGCAAGGAGGAGAGCAAAGGTTTGGTTTGTATGGTCTCAGCACCGTGTTTATGCTCTGGGAAGAGCAGTGGGAATTTCCTGTGGTTGTTGGTGTTCTGGTTGGCGAAGCAGCCATGTAACCCACACTGTCTCTTGGCACTAACTCTCAAACTGTGTTTTCCAACTTATTATAGGTCTTAAAATTGGCTCAGAGGTCATTGTTTGGTGCTTGGGGAGCCCTTCATGGGATGGGTTTGCAGTTGGTGAGCATGTCCTCGTTATTGCTGAGCACTAATTGGGGGCTTCAGGGGACCAATGAGCTGTGATAAAG
Source organism: Toxostoma redivivum (assembly GCA_013397375.1). Classification (NCBI taxonomy): domain Eukaryota; kingdom Metazoa; phylum Chordata; class Aves; order Passeriformes; family Mimidae; genus Toxostoma; species Toxostoma redivivum. The sequence continues at coordinate 29,281 of VXBI01010346.1, forward strand.
CAGTTCCTCCCAGGGAGCATCTGAGGCCACAGGCAGGGACATCAGTTCAGCTCTTTAACTAGAATATGGGGCAGTAGGTTGCTTGAATATCTGTGGGGTTGGGATGGCAGTGGTGGCCAGGTGGTGCCTAAACCCCCAGCCATGGATTTGTGTCTGGTGTTGTGTCTTTCTTCTCCTCCCCTCCCACTCTCTTAAGTCCTCATTTTTTTTTCTCCAAGATTTAATCTGGCTGTGAAATTGGAGTGCCCTGTGATTTAGCCACCATTTGATGGGCATGGATCAGGATCAAATGGAGGATTAGGGGATTCAAGGATTAGGGGCTTCATTGCAGGGTGGGGTGGGAGTGAGGAGCTCCTGAATGGGAAAGCTCTTTAAAGAGGAAATGAGATAAGTGTAGAGGATGCTTTTCCTCTTGCAGGAATTTCATGAGTGTCCATTTAAGCCCTATTGTTTGGCATCTCCCGCTCCTTGCTTGTTAAAGGGCTGGCTGTTGTATCCCATAAAACTAGGATTTTCCTTGTTTCCCTTGGAGATAAGGACCAAATGCCAAGGATAACCTAGAAGGGCTCTTCCTACCAACCATCTTCTCTTCTCCTGCAGGAAACACACAAAGTTTACAGGCAGAAACTGGAAGAAGTCACCAGCTTGCAGACAGCCTGCAGCAGCTCCATACACCGGCAGAAGAAGACACTGAGGGATCTGAAGCACAGCCTGCAACGGTAACAGGAGACCTGGGGGGTGGAGGAGGCAGGGATGGGATAGTTCTCCTTCCCAAAGGCTGAAGAGCTTGGATTTTTAGTACTTTTAATAGACAATCTATGTTGCAGTGCTAAAGTTGTTCTATATTACAGCCAAGTAGAATGTTCATTACTGCATGAGAGGGAGTCCTGTAAATAAAGAAGTTTAAGGGTGCTGATGTGGGCTTTTTCTTTGCAGTGCATGCTGTACATTGCAGGACTGTGCAGCTTTTGGCTGTGCCAGGTGAGCAATGCTTTGCTCTGTAAACTGCACTGGAAGAGAAACAACACTGAAGGTGTAACTTGCTCCTGGGTGGATTTACAGGAGGGAACTGTGTCTAGCTGCTTGGCTGATCCCAGGAGCCAGGGGCTGAATTCCTTGTGTGCAGGCCTGAGTACAGCACCTCTGACACTACAGGCTGCTGGCTGTGCTGCTCATTGCTCTCTGGTTAACATCAATTACTAAAACTATTTGTCAGTAAATCATCAGCTCTATGTCCTGTTATGTCCTGAAATACTTCATACCTGAAGAGCTGCAGCCTCTGCAAGGGCAGTGCCTGAAAGCACACACAAAGTTCCCAGGGTGGAGGGAGTTCCTTCAGTATTCCCACGCAGTCCTGTCACTGAGCTGATGAAAAGAGAAGCTGATTTATAAACCAACTGGTTGAAGAAACCTACAGCAGTGTAAACCTGGCAGTGAGATAAAGTCGTGATGAGCCAAATGGTGCTGCAGAAATCCAGGAGCAAAGCACATCACCTCACAGAGCCAGCTTGTTAACAGCCTGGATTTTATGACAGCATTATTTTCCTTCAAATAAAAAGGAGGTGAAAACATGAACAGGAATATCTTGTTTCTGTGTTCTTGCAGGTGCAAGCCCAGAGCAAGTCCTGAGGAGTTTGCTGTCATTCAGGAGATCAGCAGCCAGATCAAGGAGAGGCAGAATGCCTTCTTTGACATGGAAGCCTACCTGCCCAAGAGGAACGGGTACGTGCTCTGCCAGGGAGGCTCACGCGCTCCAGGAATTTTGGATTTTTAAATGTTCACAGTGCTTTGTTCCTGAAGGAAAAGGTTGCAGAAAGACATGTAAAATTGGATTAGTCATAAATCTCTTGCTGAGCTGCTGTGTCAGTTGTACACAGAATTCATTAGCTGTGAGTGGATGTAAATGTGTGTGGGCAGTGCAGGTTTTCTGTTAAAATGACAGTAACCTGCACTGGCAAGGCATTGTGCAGTTCACTGTCCCACACTGATTTTTCCTGGGCTAATTATTTTGAGGGCTGAATCAGCACAAGACTTTTCTTTTTTTTTTTAATAATATTTTTAGCCAACTTTAACTTTTCCTTCAAGTGGGGTTGCTAGGTCAGAGTTATGTCAGTTGTCAAGGGCTGTGTGATGCTGAAGCCCCTCAGAAGTTTCTATCAGAAACTTTTCTTCCAAATCCTCCCTGTGTTTGGGTTTGTACAGTGCATACTACATATATTGCCGTTAGACTGAAGTGCAAAAAAAGGGACCAGGAAAATAAACCTTTTCAGAAAATAAACCTTTTCCTTCCTGGAAATGCTGACCAATATTTCCACATGTAAAGTCTCTTCTGTGGTCTTTTCCTCCAGTGTGTCTTAATTAAAAGCCTCCAGCAAACATGGCTTTGGCAGAGCCACTGTCTTATCACCTCGATCTAGATCGTCCTGCGGTGTTCAAATAAAACAACTTACCTGGATCTGCTCTTTGCTTTTGTCTTCCAGCTTGTACTTAAATCTGGTGCTGGGAAACGTGAATGTCACTCTGCTGAGCAACCAAGCAAAGTGAGTGAGCCTCCCCACATGTGTGAATTTGGGTTTCTCCAGGGCCAGCTGTGGGTGTGGACTGAAGCCCAGAGAGGGGAATGGGTTTCTCTTAGACCTGCTAAGTGAAATGTTGAGGGAGGGTGATTGGACTTATGACATGGGGATAAGCTGACCTCTTATGTAGCTCAAATTGATTCCATCCATCATTTGCTTTTAAGCCCAGCTCCGCCTGTGGCTTTAATTGTAAAAATGTTTGGAGATTTTTTGTGCTGAAAAATGGTACTGTGACTTCTAGGCATACAGTGCTCCAGAAAATGGAGATATATATGCATTTTTTAAATCTTGTTGTGGCAACCCAGAAACCAGCTCTGATGGACTTAAGGCATTGTGTTGCAGCCGAGACAGACCCTCCCTGCAGGCAGAACTCTGCTTTTCATCACTGTCCACTGCTTTTCTGAGTGTTTCAGCAAAACCTCTGTCTCTGGGCTTGGCATTTGGCTTTGTATGTGGTTTGGAAAAGGTGAAGCCATGTTCCAGTCAAATTCCATTTGTTTGTGTCCATAAACAGCACCTGTTTCCTTCCAGGTTTGCCTACAAGGATGAGTATGAGAAGTTCAAACTTTATCTGACAATAATCTTGTTACTCGGGGCTGTTGCCTGCAGGTTTTTTCTCCACTACAGGTAAGCTGCATTTTTATTTCTTATCAAGTATTTAGCATAAAATTATGCTGGGTTTGAATTATCTTATGTACTGTTAAGGACAGTGAGACAGCTCAGGTGGTATTTAGGCTTTGAGCAATTGGGCAGCAGGACACCTGCACTTCTTCAACTCTGGCAGGAATTGTATTTTAGCTGTTTTTCCTTTTAAAAGTCTTTTGTAACTGAGAAAGTCCAACATCATGTTTCCTGATGATGCTAAAATTTATGTTGTTATTCTGGCATCATGCTATCCTTGGGAACGAACAGTTGGTTGTGCTTGTGGGTTGTCCCAGGCAGGGACCAACACTGTGCTGCAGCTCTGGGGTGACAGAAACAACAAAAGAGAATTTGTATGAAATAATCAGACCTGAAACATTATCTCTAGATTGTGATAAAGTGTCTGAGTACCAACAAGCTTCCACTATTGAGTTTTGCTCAAAAACCAGGAAAGTGTTGGAGCCACACACTTCCACTATGGTCTCTGTGTGTCTGGGTGAATGCAGGATCATTCCAGAAATGATGTTGCCCTGTACAGAGGCTGCCCCAAGTCCCTTTGGCTTCAGGAGTTTGCAAATTGCAAAGAAAAGTTTTGGTGTTTTGTTTTTTTTTGCCTCAGAGCATAATGCTCTTCCATTATTTTAGTTGATTGGATTTATATAGATCTCATGGAATCTCCTCATTGAATTAGCCTGGAAAGGCCTCTCTAAATTGGATCATCTGCTGCTTCTGTGGTGCTTTCTCTCCTTGAGCAGCACTTAATGTCATCCCTGCATACCTGATTATCAGCTCAGGATCTGCAGTGCTGGATCATGGGGGAAAAGGGCCTAGAGCCTGCAGTGCTGCCTGTGGGCTAGAGATGTTCAGGATGGGACTTTGTGTCCATAGCCTCACTTGAGCAGGTTTACATCTATCCAGGAAGAGGAAGGAAAAATAGGGATTTTTAAAATATGTCTTTATAATTAACAAGATGTTTTTTAACTCTGTGTTTTTTCTGTTTAACAGGGTGACAGATGAAGTGTTTAACTTTCTGTTGGTGTGGTATTACTGCACGCTGACGATACGGGAAAGCATTCTCATTAGCAATGGCTCAAGGTACACTGCCACCTGCAAAAACCATGGAAAGCATGAAATGTCCTTAAAAGAAAAAACCAGGCAACAAAAAGGGATTGAGCTTGGCACCAAAGCCCAGCAAATCAGAGATGCTGATGGCCTCTCTGCTGAGTTTCTTGCCTCTCTCCTCCTCCCTGGTCACTTCCAAGGGCACATGTGGCCTCCTGAAGTTTGGGGAGAGAGCAGTTGCAGTTCCTAAGAGTCCCTAAGTTATTGGTCCAATGTGTTGGCTGGTTTTGGTAGCTGTGGGTTAGTTGTGGATGTGGTTGGGGTGTGTGTGCTGCCTTGTGTTAGAGGTCACACATCTTTGGAAATGCCACACCATCCCTTGTGCTTTAGTTGGGACATCTGATTTGTTTCCATTTTTTGGTTCATTTTTTTGCCTGTAAGGCTGGACTTCAGTGCTGAATTCCATGTTTCTTGTCTAACTGCCATGTTTTTCTCTGCTCAGGATCAAAGGTTGGTGGGTGTCTCATCACTACGTTTCCACATTCCTGTCTGGAGTGATGTTAACGTGGTGAGTTTGCTTTTGCCTGCTTGAGGTGCTTCAAGCCTGTTTCATGGTGTTTATATCATCTGAGCATTTAAATCCAGTGTGACCACAAAGCTGTGGCCACAGGACACGTGGCAGAGTGTCAGCCTTAATATTTGTTTGATGTTACAGATGTTTTCAATGATAAATACAACACTGCAAGTTTGTATTTACATTGCTGGTTAAAAAAAAAGGAAAGAAATGCAAACCCTGTGGCTGTAGTTGGGCTAGTGATAGCAAAATCTCTGCAAGTTTCTGTCTCTGTAATTAAGGAAACAAGCAGCACTTTCCTATAGAGGAAGGACACCACAAAATGAATGCTTAGTACCTTTGCTGAGCCTTGATCACAGAGTTTAAAACCAAAAATGCAAGTTACCCTCTTGCAGTGGGTGGTGGTGGTGGTCAGACAACTCATGATGCCCCCCACGTACAACCTGTCTCAACTTGGGCATGAACTGAGGAGTTAATCATTAAAAATTGTTTTAAAACAACAGAAGTGCCTGCTCTTCTGTAAGGGGCTGACACAGTGGCTGGGGCAGAAGGTCCCTTGGCCTCCATCTATCCTGACCTGCCCTCAGGATAAGCTGCACAACCACCCCCTGTTCCAGTGCTGGGATTCTCTATGCAGATGATGCTGAATGGCTTTGCTGCCTAGAGAAAACTCTCATAATGGATAAGAAGGGACAGCATTTATCCTTGTTAGAGAGGGAAAACCTAATCAATGAGAGCACTTCCTGTGTGGCTGTAGCACCTCTCTGGGCTCCCAGTGGGTGGAATGGGCTGGGCACCAGCTGCTGGTCCATTTGCTAATGGGATCAGGCCTGGTGGTGAAGGGGAAGGGTTGGATGCATTGGATGCTTTTAGCAAACTAATGGACCTCCCCTGTGTTCTGCTTTCAGGCCAGATGGACTCATGTATCAGATGTTTCGCAGTCAATTTTTAGCATTTTCAATATTTCAGAGTGAGTATATCTTACCTTGCTAATTCAATAGATAAAGTAATTTTGTGTCATACATGCTTAGAAGAAAACGCTTTTGTTTGGTAAATACTGGATTATTAAACTGTAGGAATATAAAGATAGTGTACAAATATGCAATCTACAAATATAAGCAATAATTAAATGTTGTCAGGTTAAACATTATTAAAGGAGTTTGATACTTGCCTACTTCTGAATAATCAGTGTAGTGATGTTTTCTCTCTCCTTCTCCAGGCTGTGTTCAGTTCTTACAGTATTATTACCAAAGGGGCTGCCTCTACAGGCTCCGGGCTTTGGGGGAGAGAAACCACTTGGACCTTACAGTAGGTGAGGTTCCCTGCTCTACTTTCTTTGCACTGCTTTTGCACAGGTTCTGGGTGCAGTGATAGGGAGGGAGAGGGCTGTGTGCCCTCCCATGGCAGAGCTGCCACCTGCTCAGCTGCCTGTGTCCCAAGGCAGGAGAGGCAGTGAGACTTCTATCCTCCTCCTTGGGTCCTGTGGGTCAGGAGCAGAGGAATCTGATCTTTGTCAGCATTTGAGGAGACTAAGATGGAGCTTTTGGTCATCCCTAACTTTATCCTTCTCCAAATACTGCAATTTCAAGAAAACATTTTTACTTGATAGGAATTTATGGAGTGGTTTGGGTGGAGAGGAGCTGCAGGTCCAGTCCTGGCTCTTCTGTGCTCATGCTCTGTCTCTTCTGTCCACCTTTTCCAGAAGGATTTCAGTCCTGGATGTGGCGGGGGCTGACGTTTCTCCTTCCCTTCTTGTTCTTTGGGCACGTAAGTTGTGTGATCCCCTCCTCCCTCTGCGGTGCAGTGTCTGCTGCTGCACCACACAAAAGTGCTTTGGATCACACACAGCCATGACAAACGTTTCCAAGGTTTAATTCTTTTTGGCTTGTAATTAAATTGCCTTTTTTCTTTTCCCCTTTGCAGTTCTGGCAGCTATACAATGCAATCACGCTTTTCAGATTGTCAAGGCACAAGGAATGCAAAGAATGGCAGGTGTGTGTTGGCTCTGCTCAGAAGAAGCATAGAGCAGGGCAGAGGGGGTGCTTGACCACATCCTGAAATTATTTGGGCATCTGACTCCATTTAAATGTCTCAGGATAATGCAACACAGAGCCTATTCTGTGTCTGGTAAGCCTAGCAGTGCTGAATATAATCCATATTGTAATATTACAAGGTAATAAATGCTGCTCCCTCTGCCCTTTCAGGTTTTTGTACTGGCTTTCACATTCCTGCTGCTCTTCCTTGGGAACTTCCTCACTACTCTCAAAGTGGTGCACACTAAACTCCAGAAGAACAAAGACAAGGTGAAGAAGCTTTGACTCCCCCTGTTCCCAGTGTGCTGCCATCCCTGTGCCCCCAGCAGGGCTGGGTTTGGGACAGATCCTGCTCAGCCCCAGCGGTGGATGGGCTCGGAAGGACTCGTGCCTGTCCCCGTGTTTGGTGAAGGACTCTGCCAGCACAGACTCAGTATTAATGCAAGCATGGCTCTCCAGTCACACTCCTGCTATTTATGTCTATTTAATATAAAACATGTTTGCTTCTGGGGTTTTTGTTCTGTATATAGAGCAGCATGCACCTGCCTGGCCAAGTGCCAGTGTTGGGGAAAATGTGGGATCTACTGTAATTCCAGTTCTGGAATGATACCTGACACTTTCCAGTTTTACTATTTAAATTCTGGGTGTTGACTTTATTGAGGTTTATGAACACTCTGGGTGGATCAGTAATTCAGAGCGAATGCTGTTTTTCAAGGCATTTGTTTAAGGCATATTCTCAGTGGCAATACTAACCTGTGTGTACTGTGAAAAGAAAATGCTCATCTTTGTACCATACTGCTGCTATATACACTTCTAAAAAGCTATTTAAAGAAGAGAAATTCCTCCTTTGAAAACAAAATCATGCAAGCAAAAGCAGTTTTTAAATGGCAGGGAAGTCTGCTAGCCCTTTTCCAGGGAGACCAGGTCATTTGTCCAGGCCTGAAAGGACCTAAAATAAACTATTCAATATGCAGCTGCTTCTGCCTGTTTTCAGTAACAAACACACGGCCCTTGGGTTGGTTTTTGAGACATGGTTCTGGAAAGGGGAGGACAGGCTCAGCCCAAATATTAAATACTCTCTTTAGATGCTGCACTTGTACCAATAATGAAGAGAATGGAAACACTGGGTCAAGGGGATGGCTGGGGACAAACACTGACTGCTACCCTGCTAAAGTCCTTGTGCTGCCTGAATTCACACTCATTGGAACACCTTTTTATGGGTGCTGTAACTTCTGTACCTCCTCAGGCAGCTGCAGCTCTGAGCTGCCTTGGGCTGTGTCTTTCCCAACAGTGAAAGCTCCCTTTGAGCAGCACAAGGCCCAAACTGGGCACATCCTCTGGAAGTGTGAGTGGAAAACTGCCTTCCTCCTCCTCAGAGTGTGCTCACGAGGGGACAGATAATCACCACAGGCTTGGGATGGATTCCTCAGTTTGCAGCAACAGAACTAACACAATTACCTTTGCCACATCACTGTCCTGTGGGCATGAACAATAAACTGCAATTTGCATCTTTTCAACAGTTTTCACACCAGTTGGGCTGTGTTTTGCTATCTTTTGCACACCCTGTGAGGTTTTTTTTTACTCCTTGAACTCTCAGTTTATGAGATGTAATTTGTTTTCTGTTGAGAGCAATGCTGGGACCTGGTTCTGCAGGGGTGAGTAATGTGAGTTCTGCAACCTGAGATTCTCAGAAACTCAGATTTAAAAAGCCAGAGCCATTTCCACTGTGGAGAAAATCACTTTCTGAACGTTGGTGAGGGGTAGTTCCTTTACTGACAAGTGGAGAAAAGGCTGCACAATTCTTCAAGGTTTTTTGATAGTCAAGGATATGCACAAACTTCCAATTAATTTAATTTCCCATTTTAGGCTCACAGGTATTCACAAACCTTAATTAAATCAAAACAAGTCAGGAGAAAAAAAAAAAGATTTTTCAAGGGTCAAGATCTGTTTACCCTGCATGTAAAACAATAATGATGGCTTGCTCCAAAACAGTTTTGCACTTTTAATTTATACCAGTAGAGGTGATTTCATGAGTGAATGAATTTTTCCTCCAGTGTGCACCATGATTTGCATGTCTTGTATTAAATAAGCTGTAAATGTTTATCATAAGACTGACTTAACATTACATGTAGTAGCTGCTTAGAGTACTTCTAAATTTAAGTGCTGTAAATTAACTCTTTCCCATGATACTCCGCTATTTAATTGGAGCAATTAATGTATTTCCATTGATAAATGCCACTTTCCATTCCAGCAGCAGGCCTTGAACTCTGAGGTACAAATCTGCAGAGCTGGCCCAGGGGGGTGGTGGATGTTCCATCTGCACTCAGGGGGCAGCTTGAGGCCAACTCATGCCATTGCCACCAAGTTCATTAACTTGAAAATGTTAAGACAAAACTTCTTCTGTTTCTTCAAAGGTGCCTGATAAGCTTCTGAAAGGTGTGAGGTTTATACTGGAAAAAAGGCAGTAAATTGTAACTCTAATGTACCACAATTATTTTGCAGAGGAAGAAAAACCCCAGCACTGAGTTATATAGTAGCAGTTGCTGTTCATTGCAGTTTAAATAGTGATTTGTTCACACTTAGAAGCAAAAGCCAGATGGGTGAAGGCACCCAGCATGAGTTAACTGTGATAAACAGCTTCGAAAACTCTGTGAGAGCAGTGTAACAAAAGTGCAAAAACACTAAAAAATAATTAAAATATTACAATAAAAATTATCCTAGGAATACAAATGTAAAAAAAGAAGAAGGTTTTTAAAGTTAAAAAGTTAAACTGTTTATAAAATCTGAATCACTTGGTTCTTGTGCAGTCCAGATCATAACACTGAGCACACTTTCTGTTTCCTGTGGCGCTTGGCTTTCTTCATGGCGCTCAGTGCAATGGTTGTGGCTTCTTTAAAAACATTTTCTATGTTCTCACGACATTTTGCTGAGCATTCCAGGTAAATTTCTGCATTAATTTCCTTGCAAGCTGCCTCACCCTGGAAAGAACAAAAAAGTAAGAAAAGATGTAAGGTCAGTGGATGAGAGAAGGAAGGTGACGGGAAGAAAGGGAATTAATTTTTGCATCTTTGCAATCATGAAGAAAGAAGCTGCCTCTGAGTGCAGTGCTAGAGTGTGAGTGGCATTGGTAATAAACTGAAGCACTGTAAATAAACTTGGGTTTTTTCCACTATGCTGAACCAAATCCTGGCCCTAGAGAGCAGAGCGTTAGAGACTCTTGAGATGCAGAGTCCTGATAGCACAGAAATATTCTCAGTGTTGAATTTCTTTAAACTAAATGCTGAGGTAGGTACTTAAGTGAGGATAAGATGTCTACATGGTGGTATTTTTTTCAGGCCTGACCTTAACTATTCTGTGCTGTCACCTTTAGTAATGAATGTCACATGCAAGAGCAGAATCTGCACTGATGCTTTGCCTTGTTTTGCTGGTGCACATGCAGGAACCTTGACTTTTGCTTTGAAGCATCACAAGGACTCAGCCAAAATCCTGATAAAAACAAATTTTTTCAGCCATGCAATGGGAACAGGCTTGAATCTAAAATATTTCCATGCAATGCTGGTTGTGTGAAGTCACTACAGACAAACCACAGTGATTTCTTACTTGTGATCCTTTTATTGTCCCTGCAGAGCCAGCCCCCACGTCTGAATGCTTGTGAGCTTTTTACTGTGAATTCGAGGTCTGCAACCCATAGCTCACAGACTCTGCATTTATTCATTATAATCTCTGGGAGTGGGATCACTTGGGCTTTTATTGGGGAAGATGGGGGAGTGTTTCTTCATATTTAAGCAGTTTGTCTCCTTCCAGTTGTTTGCAAGCTGCAGTGGTGGCAGATACTGTTCAGATCTTCGTGCCTGGGAAGCATCACGTCGTGTGGCTCAAGGTGCCATCAGCTGTAAAAAACTGAGGTAGAGCATATTTCAGGGAGTAAAAACCAAGTGGGAGGGCTCACATAGGAGAAAAAGTTTGTATAACATGTAGGTCCTTGAGTTTAACTGCATGAAGCCTCAGCAGACTGGCCAGAAGTGTCTGTTGCTTGCCTGGAACCTCTCTCATGTGAGGATAATGAAGGGATTTATTAATGCAAACAGGGGACAACCTGCAACTGTTCATAGTGACAGGCTGGGACCTCATCTTGTGTGCAAGGCAGAAAAACTAAAAGGCCCAGCATGGTTTCGTGGTGATGCAGCTGCAGTTTATTTTCCTGCTGTTTAGAAGAAGTGATTCACTCAAGGTCTTAGTGTACTTGACCCTGTTCCCTGGACGTGTGTCTCAGTTTGAAAGCTGCTGTTCTTGCTCTGAGGTGAGAGGAGAAGGATGGTTTTGTAGTTTAGAAAAAAGAAAAATTGGAGGACCAAGCAGAAAGGTCTTGTGTGACATGGAACAAGCTGTTCCATCAGTGTTTCTCCTGTACCTAGGACAGCTATGCCACTAACATAACACTACTCATAAATCTCACTGCTTCATAATACTAGACATACTGATAATATGTATTTTCTTAAGATTACTTTAGACACTTCAGAGAACAGTCCCTCATGTCAGAGAAACCTTGCAGATGTTCTTGCTATTGGCCTTGAAAGGATTTATTTTTAAGTAGAATTTGCAAAACACATTTATTCCAGAATGGTCAGTGTATTTAATACTGGAATGTGTTTCCTAACATCTCCAGTCTTTATCACAGTACTGATCACAATATCAGTGATGGCTGCAGTGTAGGCTGATAACAATTATGAAGGAAGTCCAGCAAACTTGTTAAGGCTTACAAACTTGTAACAGTAATAACCCAGCTGTGAAAGAAGAATGAGATGTAATGAGCATAGAATGCAGATAGTTGTGTCCTTTAAAACTGCTCATATTTCTCTTTACTTTGGCACTAAACTGGGTGGTGATTTGGCCACTTCCAAAAAGAACTTACAGAAACCTCTGTTAGTCCTGCCAATCATCTCTTTATCTGGATCACCTAATTTTGCAGTGTCTGTGATCATAGCTGTGAGGAGCAGTGCCATCAGGTGCTTTATCTCCACCACTTTAGAAGCACTGAAGTTCACCTGGTTGTAGGTGATGGGTTCCTGCTTGGCAGCCCGGAGCTTGCGCAGCTGCTCCTTGTCCTTGCGAAGGTCGGTCTTGCAGCCGATCAGCACGAGCGGGACGCCCCGGCAGAAGTGATTCACTTCAGGATACCACTGGGGGCAGAAAAACAAACCTTTCACATCTGGCTTTTATTTTCTTGTTTGTCTCCTGAAATCAAAACAATACAGCCAAGCAGCATTTAATGTAAGCTGCAATTTAAGAGTTTTTGAGTTAGTCTAGCAGGGGGGTGGCCAACATGTACTATTTACATCCCAGAAATGTTTAAAAGTCCCACCCAAAGTCAGCTGCTTTATAAAAACATAGTGGCATCTGTCTCTCTGCCAAAATGTTTATTTACCATCTGTTTAAATTCTGAGGAGCTCCTCTAAAGTCACATTTAAAAACAGAATTTGGACTAAGTTTTGCTTTGTTTTCCTGGTGCTATGTCCAAGAATGCTTTGGAGTGTTACAGAAATCCCAGCACAGAGAAGTGGTTGCTCCCACCTCTCCCCTGCAATTAAATACATATGTGATGGAAGCAGTTTTGACTCTAAGATATGCAATGCTGGTCGTGTGACACTGCTGCAGATAAAGCAGTGATTTCATTGCTGGGGTTTGATCTTTTTAGTGAGAGTCAACCCCAGATCTGAGCACTTAGGAGCCATGGAGAGGTGAGCCCCAGGTCTAAGGTCTGTGACCTGCAGCTCAAGGCATGATGAGTGATCTGGGCATCTGCACACCCAGGGCAGAGGACACTAAAAGCAACAGCATCTCTAACCCGACATCTTGTCATATATCAGGCATGTGTAATTCATTGAGAAGCCTCTTACCTTGGCTGCTACATTATCATAGCTAGTGGGGTTCATGACATCATAACAAATTAACACGACATTGGTGTTCTGGTAAGAAAGTGGCCGGAGCCGGTCGTAGTCCTCCTGCCCTGAAACACAGGATGGTTTGGATGAGGAAATCTCTGTCCTGAACAGGCAGAACAATGGGGATATGTACAGACACATACCTGAGATCAAGAATAGCAGTACTATAATTGCACAGACTACAAGGTTTTCATACCTGTAAAATTCCTTCCCTTGAGTACAGGCGATTCCCCCTCACTGACAAAACTGATGTTTTGGAATAGAGAACACATTATTGGCAGGTTTTAATAAAAAGCCTGCTTTGTCCACTAATTGAGGACCTAGAAGCAGTTCTAAACACTGACTGCCAAGTTGCTGATCAAAAATAAAGTCATCAAGGGGAATCTGACAATTATTATTAAACATTTTCAGTTTGACAGTGGAAGTCCCCAAAATCATCTGCACATGTGATGCTGTGAGGAGAAAATAACACTGTATTTGCTAGACAGGAATGGTGAAGTAGAAACCTTAGTGGTAAACTTGCTTTTCCCAGCCTGGTGAGCTGAGAGGAAGCAGTGATTAGACACAGGATTGTACAAGCCATGCTGCAGCATGAGCCAGGCTTAACTGGCCTTTGAAGCTGGACTCCCCAGAAGATCTAAGGGAGTTCTGCAGAATTCTGGAAAAGCAGGGGATTTGTCATACTTCTGATTAGGGATATTCTAGCACGTGATGTGACAAGAGGAAACTGATTTGCTTCAGGCCTGTACTCTTCCCCTTACAGTAATCACCATGCCAGGGTCTGAAGGTGCCTTGCTTTGAGAGATTAAGTTCAAGAAAGCAGTAATTCGCAGATACAGCTGGCAGCTCAGGAAAAAAAAAAAATCTTTTGCATTTAATAAGGAAGAAAGCATGATTCAAGCAGTCTGTAGAAGGTGTATTGTCATCTGAATGCTGGAATTAGGTATGTGTCTGTGATGTACTGAATTTCCACGAGGAGAACTGGGAATGCTGTTCCTTCCCACTATCACCACAATCCACACACAGCCCAGAAACTGCCTACAGGGAAGTTCCACATCTCAAATCTTCATGTTGATATTTCAAAAGAAGGAATGCAAAAAATTTCAGCATGCCCCAACTTTACAGCAATGATTCCTGCTCTGGCACCTGCCTCAGTCCAAAGTCACATACCCATCACTTGACATTTTTGTCTCCAATCTCAAGAACTGCAGATACTAGAAGGCCAATAGTACTACAATATTTTTCTCTCTTCCTTAATTTAAATGACTGGTTGAGATACAGTTTATTCTACAGCAATCCCTGCTGGATAAGCCATTACTCAGTTTGCCTGAGATGTTTGTACAGTGGGAATCTTGGATTTGGACCACTTCGTATTCGAGCTTCCACGAGAGCTGTGTGCTTTGTGGTGAGGTGCAGAACAAAGAGGGATTGATTTCTCAAGGTTTAATCCAGAAATAATACACAATTGACAAATTTATGCATGTTGTATAAACATTCAGAGCAAAGACTCTACTGCTTATCCCTTCTTATTCTCCCAAGCCATCTACTTGCTTGCAACCAATTTGCCATTTTGTTGCAGAGATAATCCCTTAAATGCATTAAACACATCAGGTGCCAAACTTTTTTTTCCCTCCTAACTTCCTCTAGTGCTGTGTAAAGTTTTCCTTGTTGAAGTTCAGGCCTCTGAGTTTCTAACAACATAGTTTGTAAAATTAAAAGGTCCTCCAAGTTGTTGGTAATTTGTGAGGCAGACAGGGCTGTCCCCTTGGGATAAACATGTTTATTTGCTTGGAATCAGAACAAACCTCTAAATTCACACTTTCCTGGATGGGATAACAGAAAAAGTGCCTTTAATCATGTGACACAATATCTTGTATTGCAAGTCAGAAACTATAGATATGCCCTGGTGAACTGCTCCTTCATCTCCAAATCCAGCTTTGTAGTTATGAGTTTTTAAGCAAACAATAAATGCATGAGAAAATGCTGTATAAAACACAGCTCTGTGTGCATTTGGAGTGTTGGATACAGAGTGCAGAGCAGGGTGGGGTGCAGAGAGCAGAGGGGGAAGGTGAGGTGGCAATTGCTTAAGCTGTGTTACAGTCTGGTGGTTGCAGCACTCAGGGGAAGGAGAAGGAAGCTGCTCTTTAGGAGCTCAGATGCAGCTCCTCAGCTGCTGAGGATGTAACGGGACCCAGATCAAGCTGTGTCTAAACATAGACATCCCCTCTCTGAAAACAATCCCTTTCACCCCCTGTCCTCAAGTGCTGCTGGTGAAATGCAAGAAAGGGAGAAGTTTTTTCTCTGTAAAGCTGCTTAGTCTGTGGTCAGAGCTAATTTGGCACAGATTTAGATCTTTTTACTTTAAAGAGGAGGAACAGGGCTGAACTTCAGCAGTAACTCAATGTCTATGCAAAGCTCTGTGTGTGCTTCCTCAAACACAGGTAGCTGTTTTCTTTCCCCAGTTAACACAAAACATGATGTGGAGAAGTTGGTTGAGTATCTGCCTACATGTGAGCACATCTGTGACCCCTCTGTCTTCATTAATTCATTGTACCATCAGAGACTTTGGGTTTTTCTAAAGAAAAAATTCCACCCAGCAGAATTCACCTAAAATTTGCTAATTCTCTGCCAAGCGCCCAGTCCTGTGTGCCTCTGGGAGATGCTGTGTTAACCACATCCCTGCAGTCAGGCCCAGTGGTGGGAAGGGAGTTCTGGTGATGGCTGAGGGTGAACAGGAGAAGTGAAACCGCAGGTCTCAGTCTCATGTGCATGTTCACCTCTGTCTGTTCTTCCTCACCCCTTTGCCCATCCATCACCAAAGTGCCAGCCTGTGAGCTGTTTGCCATGTTTTTTCCCTGTTCAGTTTAAAACAAATTGGGAAACAGACATTCTTGCCAGGAAGAAAACTGGTAGATGAGGACACTTGGGGCAGGAGAGGCACACATCAATTAAAAATTGGGGTTTTTTCTTACTTAGACATGACTTCCCTTTCAAAGTTATGAGAAATTATTCTTGCATTCACTGGCTTTTGAAATTTCTCTGAAGACCTTGTGCTTCTGTCATCAGAAACCTGAAAAACCTCACTGGAGGCTTTGCATGTGCTTCCTGTCAGGCAGAGCAAGTACCCACAATGATGAGGCACTGCTTCCTCCCCAGCCCTGCTCTCTGTTCTGAGGAACTCCTGCACCAGGAATTGAGCCTGGTGTCTGAACTGCACCTAGAGCATCGACACTGCTCCCTTGGCATGGGAAAACTGCAGAGTTCATTTACCTTTGCCTCTGTCAAGCACAGCTGGAAATGGAAAGTTTTAATTGAAAAAGCAGCTGCAAAGGCTGTTTGCAGACCAGACAAGTGACATTACAAAGCCTTTATACATTGCATATGTGCACCACCAACTTCCTGCAGCAGCAAGAAGTGTTTGATGAGGAAGACACAGTAGCACAGTACAAAACTCTCACCAAAATTCTTTTTCTGGTACATTTTAGACTAATACATTAGGTTAATTTGTTACCAAAATTCTTGTCAAGAAAAGAATTCCTTTTGTATCTTGAAACGTTTGTTTCTTAAGCTTTTTGTTTGTGTCCTCCTTCCTCAGTAAGTAGGACAAGCTCAAAGGTTTGAGCTGCACAGGATTTGACAATACAAAGAATCCTTCCAACTTTAAACAGCCCATGGAGTTGAACCTGTCCTTTGCCTTTCCATGATGCTGAAGTACACCCAGCTCTATTTAGTCTTGCTCCAAACAAGATCCTAAAAATACACAGCTCTTGGTCTTAGTCTAACATTAAGAAACTCAACATCAGTTTTGTACTACTAAAAACAGGATGAGATTAAAATGTGTTCTCAAGTGAGTCCTTCCTCTAGTGAAACTTCCAGTTACAGAAAGAGGCTGAAAAGCTGCTTGGATTCGTTTGAGAGTTTCCAGATACGTAACATAAAACTATGTAAGCAGCTTTGAAACAGAACCAAAATTCAGATTTTTTTTTCCCCCCTCCCAATCAAATGTTTTAGCCCAAGTGACAATCTCCCTGCTTTCTTTCTTTCTTGCTGTGTCTCATGGAAAGCAAAAGAAATTTAACAGGAAGGGAGGAGACAAGTGTCAACAGCCTCAAGAAACTTGTAGCCTTGTGGCCATGATGCTGTTTTGGGAGGTGAAAAATGTCAGGTTTCAAGTTTCCAGATGACAGATGGAAAGAAATTGCTCTTTCACGGCCACAATGGCAGCTCCATTTCCTAAAGTGTCTCACAAGATACAAAATTCACTCCACTGTTCTTCAGTGGAGCAGTGCTTTAGTCCAAATCAGTTTTTACACCTATAAATTCAATGTGGAAGGCACACACTGCCTGATAGTTACATGCATGCACAGGGAAATTACAGGACATGGGGTAATGGTTTTAAACTATCAGAGGGCAGATTTGCTATAGATATAAAGGAGAATTTTTTCACAAAGAGGCACAGACTGCCCAGAGAAGCTGTGGCTGCTGTATCCATGAAAACATTCAAGGTCAGCTTGGACAGGGCCCTGAGCAACCTGATCTAGATAAACATGTCCTTGTTCGTTGCACAGGGGCTGGACTAGACGACCTTTAAAGGTCTCTTCCCACCCAAACTGTCCTGATTCTGCAATAAGCCACCAGCACCAGGCTCAGTGAGTGATCCCTGGGCTGCTGGTGGCTGCAGGTCTTGAGCAGAGCTGAACTCTCAGACACAAGGAGCTGTGCACCCCTGCCAGGCTCAGGAGAGCCCAGTGCTGCAATGCTGGACCTGCCCAGCCTGCTGGATCTCTGGATCCAGCCCGTGTTCCTTGCAGCCTGGAAGAGACTCCAAAGGCAAATGCTGGAATGTGTGCCACGGGGATTTTAAATGAGAGCTAGAAATCATGTGACAGGCAAAAAATCCACACTGACAGCAAACAAACATAAAAATGACGAGTGCAGTGGCAGGTTCCTGGTGCCAACACCCTGTA
The DNA here is from genome assembly GCA_013397375.1 of Toxostoma redivivum. Taxonomy (NCBI): domain Eukaryota; kingdom Metazoa; phylum Chordata; class Aves; order Passeriformes; family Mimidae; genus Toxostoma; species Toxostoma redivivum. Next base: position 47,077 of record VXBI01010346.1, read on the forward strand.
TTAAGGAAATCCCTCTTTGGTTGCTCATACCAGATTCCAGTCCTCTTTTCCTCTAAGACTTAGAGCCAAACCCTTGCCATTTAGTAGAAGTTATGTTATCCCAACTAAATGGACTTACTGACACTGACACAAGAAGACACATTGGCAAATTGGATGCTCAGGATCTCACTACACTGTAGTAAAACTTAGCAGTGAAATTCACTTTTAGATTAAAAGCTTTTGAAATTATGTTTTCAGCTATCATGTGCAGTATACAAGAAGGTAAGTGTGTTTTATTAGTATTAAAATGACTGGACTGCATTCAGTTCTTATTTGTCTTGGTGTAAATTTGGAACAACTCCACAGGCTTGAACTGAAACAGATGATTTACACTGAGCTGAAACCCAGCACGTGTCCACTTTAGGGTTCATTTAGGAACGCAGCTGGATAACAGAGTCTGGGAGCTTTGAGTGGAGTTGAACACAAACCATTTCACAGGTTCCTCAAATGAACCTGAACAACTATCAGCATTTTCAAATAACTTTTACTGCCACGGCCTTTTGATTTGGAACACAAACCAGCCTTTTTCTCCTTCCCTATTCAATCACACATGGCAGTAGATTAAAATACTTTCCTGGTTGATTGTATTATGCTTTGCATCTGGGAATTGGGTTTTAATTCTTCCAGATATGTTTGCTATTCGATGTTTCTGAATTAATTGGGTTGTTAAGATAATGAATGAGTCGATGACCAGAACTGCCATTAGACAATTGATCCTTTTTTTTCTGGAAGGCACATTGATACGTGAAGGCACAGGTAATGGTGGTTGGTTTGTTTGCACTTTACTCTCTAGCAGCCTTACCTGCAATGCTATCATTAAACTATGCTGGTAGAGAAGCAATTTGAAAATCTGCCCATCTTTACAGTCTTCAAATATTGGTCTGGTTTAAGCTGACACTGAAAAATCTGCTGGAACAGAAATGGGGGTACGTTCACCAGAGCAACATTTTACAGTAATACAGTTTCTGCTTATTTGCCTGAAGTTACGAAAGGCTGGGCCGGGTTTGGGCTCAGTCCCAGGCCGATGTCCCTGGTGGTGCCATCGCAGTGACCGCACGGGAGCTGCCCCTCGCAGCCCGGCCGGGATGGGGAAAGCGGAGCCCCTTACCTGCGGTGTCGTACAGGTTCAGGGTGACCTCCTTCTTCCCCACCGTCACGCTCGTCGTGTACTTCTCAAAAACAGAGGGTGCGTATTGCTGCAAAGGGAGGAGAACGATCTCGATGATCTCTGACGCCTTTTCCAACCTTAATGGACTCTGTGGTTGTGAGAAGCGGTGCTGGCGGGGCCCAAGCGCTGGGGCCGGCCCCGCCTNCCCCGCCCGGGCCCCCCCGGGACACCGGGGGAGCCTCTCCAGGGCCTCATGGCCGGTCCGGGGCCGCCCGCAGGCTGAGGGTCATGGCGGGAAAGGCCCCTCAGCGCCGCGTCCCCTCAGAGCCACCGGGGCTGCTCCGCCCGCCCGTCCCTCCGGGCAGCCCTCGAGCCTCCAGCACCACCGGGCCCCGTCCCTCTGTCCTTCCATTCACACACCCCGTGCCCATTTATTTATTTATTCCCGTTCCATTTGTTGGCACAGGGAGCCCCTGCAGCGCTGAGGGACCGCTCCCGTTCAACACCGATGTGTGCAGCCCCGAAGGCCGAGCGGCGCCGGGCACGGTGAGGGCAGGCAGAGACCCCCGAGGCACCCCCGGAAAGGCGCCTTGGTGCTGGCACTGCCAGTGACCCGCTGCTTATTTTCCACTGATTTATTGCTTGACTAAGAACCGACAGCTCTGCTCATCATCTGCTCACCACCCAAGGTGAGCTGCAATGAAAATAGCTGGAATTTTTCATTTTAATTGCAGAGATGTTGTGGCTTCCACGTGGCCCTTTTTTGGTGGAACACAGGGGATCGCAACAGCTGGGTGTGTTTGGCTCTAGAAGGGGACCACAACTGCTGGATCATATTTGGCTCCAATGCACAAGTCAGGGGAGCAACACTGAGTTTTGGACAGAGCTGCTCAGGTG
>VXBI01010346.1:49309-62480 GCA_013397375.1 Toxostoma redivivum
CCCCAGCCCCGCGGGGGTGGCAGCCCCTCACCTCGGGGAAGGAGCCCTTGGCGTACACCATCAGCAGCGACGTCTTCCCGCAGCCTCCGTCGCCCACGATCACCACCTTCACCTCCTTCCTGCCCGACGGGGCGGCCGCGGGGCCGCGGGGCTCGGGCACGGCCCCGTTGGCCGCTTCCATGGAGCGGGAGCGGAGCGGGCCCGCTGAGGGCGCAGCGCGGCGGGGACGAGGCTCCGCTCCCCTCAGCGCCCGGGGCGGGCAGAGCCGCCCGCGCCCCGCCGGGGATTGGCCGCGCCGNGGGCCCCGTCCCTCTGTCCTTCCATTCACACACCCCGTGCCCATTTATTTATTTATTCCCGTTCCATTTGTTGGCACAGGGAGCCCCTGCAGCGCTGAGGGACCGCTCCCGTTCAACACCGATGTGTGCAGCCCCGAAGGCCGAGCGGCGCCGGGCACGGTGAGGGCAGGCAGAGACCCCCGAGGCACCCCCGGAAAGGCGCCTTGGTGCTGGCACTGCCAGTGACCCGCTGCTTATTTTCCACTGATTTATTGCTTGACTAAGAACCGACAGCTCTGCTCATCATCTGCTCACCACCCAAGGTGAGCTGCAATGAAAATAGCTGGAATTTTTCATTTTAATTGCAGAGATGTTGTGGCTTCCACGTGGCCCTTTTTTGGTGGAACACAGGGGATCGCAACAGCTGGGTGTGTTTGGCTCTAGAAGGGGACCACAACTGCTGGATCATATTTGGCTCCAATGCACAAGTCAGGGGAGCAACACTGAGTTTTGGACAGAGCTGCTCAGGTGCAAATCTACCACCATTCAGCACAGAAAAAGCACATTTCTTACAATTTCCTGGCAGGAATTAGTAGTGTGCTCTATCTTAAGTAAGTTTGTTTTTAAGTAAAAATTTCCTCTCTATATATGTATCTTTAAATACCACTTGTGGAAATAGCAGCAAACCCCTAAGGACATGCTCGGGTGTAGCAAGACCGTTTAATTCAACTAAGAAAAAAAAAAAACAAATCACTATTCGAGTAGGGCTTTTCACTTTCCCCTGCGCAGTTGTGTCACTAGATGGCCTTCCAGACCCAATACAAACACCACGGCACTCGGGCAAGGAGGATCCTGCTTTGTGCACAGGGCAAACAAAAAGCTGGATAAGGATATTTCTGCAATAGATAAGAGGAAGGACCTTTAATAACCAACAAATTGTCATATAACTCAAATTATAATAATAAAAAGGTGATCAAATTCACACCTATTTAAAATTCATCGTTTTACTGAGGAAAAAATTGATGCAAGCGCATAGAAATTGTCAAAAAGTGCTTTATGAGGCACAGCCTTATAAATCTTATCTGGAATACAGGAAAAGCCATCAGTTCCTGTCCACTGTAATGGCTGAGAGCATTCCAATGGCACAGGAATGGATGGGCCAGGAAAGAATTTGTTTTATCCTGAAATGATTTATTTGGACCTGGCTCAAACCCACTATCACACTATGTATGGTACAATCAGTAGGAAGAGTTAACAGTCTTCCTGTAACTGAAGAATTCAGGGATTTTTTTTCAAGTCAATTTTTGCCATAAAGGGGATTTTTGGGGGATAATAAAAGTATTTTGTGGTTCACTATTAATTTGTGGGGTTTTTCTTTTTCTTTTTGTTTTTGGATTTTTTTCCCAGTCTCGCAAAACAATCTTTGCATTTCTCACTACTTTGTCTCCTTGTACATTTTATACCTAAGGAAACTTTCAGATTTGTACACCTTTAGATTTGGGATGAAACAACATAAAATAAGCAGATTACAAATACAACTGTAAACACTCCAAAGACTGCTTTTAAGTAATGGATGTTGTAATGAGTCAACTTAGTATGGATGAAATACAACATCTCAGTGTCTCAGGTACTTAATTTTATTTAACAGCTATGCAGTGCTTCAGGCTTATTACTTGGGTTTGGGCAAAAGCTGAGCCTGTTTTGCTGACTCCAAAAAACAGCAAAATCTAAAATGGAATTGATTTAAATGGAAGAAGATTCAACCCTTTATTAGTGAAATTCAAATCTAATCATTACTAATTGCACGTGTCCTTTTCTAGTTCAGTTTTGGCCTGTATATTGATTTTGGCACAAATTCTTTCATCAAAAGCTTACACATCTGCAGCTCAGGGGTCAATGTGTGTGTGGAGATTCTCAGTGAGCACAACAAACCAGGGCATTAGTGGGTTATAGAAAGTATCTGTGCTCCAGTCTTGGTGCCAATTTGTTGCTTCATGATCACCAAGGAAAATGTTAGGAAGGAGTGAAAAGATAGCACACACTTTTAGGAAAACTGCTGGGAGTTTGTGATTTTTAAAAGATGCTTTAACACTCTGGATGGTATTGATGGGTAATTCAGGTTAGTAATGAAAACATCCAAAAAAAAAGACTCACAGATTAGGTTCAATATTGTTTGCACACACCATCTGCTGCATATTCATATTGTTAGTTTATTTGATAACACAAACTGGACAAGAATGGAGATCTGTTCTTCCTTATCATTTCAGAACTATGATTTGAAATACACTTAATTTTTTTCTTCTTAACACAGACCCCAGTTTACAAAGACTTCAACTTAACAACAATTAACCCCATTTATGTTCAAGGAAATATTAATAAACTAAGTTAAGAAAGTTAAGAAAGTGCATAACAAGACAGAGGCTTTAATATTTATTTTTAATATTACCGGTGACATTAATTATTTGTGTTTTCAGCTATGAATTCCCACTATAGCACGTACTGAGCAAGAGGAATGCCTTGAAAAATTCACAATAGGAAAGACAGACCCGAAGGAATGGGATTTACCAAGTAAGTCAAGTGAATCTCTGATAAATTTCAGATGTTGCACAAGGACAACAGTTGCTTGTCATGTGCACACAGACTCTTACTGAGGGAGAGTCTCTGCCCCACAGAATTTAGTATGGACAGGGCACAGGAGGAAGAGGGAATTATGATGTGGGAGAGCTGAACTGTCCCTGCACACAGCACGAAATTCTGGAGACAGAATCTGTGTGAGAGGAGAAGCCTATGACAAAGCAAGGGTATATTGCTCAAGGTGATTCCTCCTGTTTACAGAACAAATGAACAAAATTGGTTTTCAGTTGTGCTTTTGCTCACAGTGCCAACACTGCTCTCACTGAACCTCACTAAACCCTCCACACAATTTCCAAAATCAAAGCTCCCCAGTGCCCTTGACTTTCAGCTGCTTCCCAGTCTCCATTTCTGCAGTGTTTCTCGCTGCTCCTCTCACACATGCAGAGCTCAACCATCTGGTCCTCATGGCCTGATATTTTACACACATGCCCCCACCCTGAAAAATCCCTTGGGCCACATGATTCACCATCTATTCAAATCTTGCCATGTGCCTGGTTTTTTGTGTAGCAGCTCCTACTGATGTAAATCCCTTGTTCCATAAGGGCTCTCAATTGCCTTTTTCACTGAAGGCAAGGTGGCTGCAACACCTGCCAGTCTCTGAGACGTTTAACCCAACCTAAAACATTATTACACTGTTGTTTGGCTGAGTAGGAGCCATATTTTTTTCCCAGTGGGAAGTGCTGCCAGAAAGGCATTAACTTTCTAGACTATTAAGTAATATGGAAAAATTATATTTCAATAAGAAAATTTCCTTTCTGCCTTTTCATGCCTTAGAAATAGTTCCTGTTTCACTTGGCTCAAGTAGCTCCTGCACTAAATCAGTGCAGAAATCTTTGGATAAACTCTACGTAAAATCTGTTCAAATGCTACCAGGGAGTCCAGAGGCTTGGGAAAGAAAACAGGACAAGGGTCTGCAAGGGGAGGTGTGAGACAAATTAAGACACACAACTCAGCAAAATCAGGCAGAGAATATTCAGGCACTCTGATGTAGTTTGGACAAACTTTTTTCATAAACCACACACTCACGACTACCTGGTGAGCAGCTGTTTGTAGGGAACACAAACTGTTTCTTGGTTATTTTCTCTGGCATTCTTTAAATCAGGGGTGCCACAGTATGGCCTACCTGATACACACATGGCCAACATGCTGTGTTTTGAATTTCACCTTTCATTAGAAACTGAGTTTTGGGGTTTGCAGTTGTGAGAGAAAACCACCCCATTTTACAAACCTGAAGTAAATCAACGTGGCAACATCTCATCCTGATACAGTACGTGCTTAGAGGCAGTTTCACGTTTCTGTTGATCACTAAAGCATGAATTGTCAAGCCAAATTCTGCTGTGAAAAGTGGGTAACACAAGGTTAGGATCATCCTATACTTTTCTGGAACATCAAACACAATGAGTGATCTCTGAAAAGCATGAAATGAACAGGGAAGTGTCTGCCAACACCTCCACAGCTCTGCCCCCATGGATCTGGGAATGTGTCTCCCAGATGTGCTGGCATGGCTCCCCCAAGGCACAGGCAGGAATTTGTCACCACAGGCTGGCAGAGCTATCACAGCAATGCTGGATCTCATCCCCTGCCTCTGTGCTGGGAAGGCAATCTGGAGATTTCACAGGGAGCAGGGGATTCAGAACTCCTCGTTTCAGGTGAGATCTGCAGTTGTGTTTGCCTTGGGAGCCGTGCTTGGTTTTGCCATGGGAACAAGCAGAAGCACCAGGTCCAGGAGTGAGGCACAGCCTTGCTCGTGGCTGACAGAGATCAGGGCTCTGCTACAGATCTGTATTAAATTAGTCACCATCAGATGCTCTTCTGCATCCAGATCTGCAGCAGAGAACACATCCCATCAGGAAGTAATTTGGGGAAATTTAGGGAAAACGGCTACAAATAGCTTTGCTTGAAACACAATTTAGCCAGTATCCAACCAATCCCTTTAGTATAACCTCTAAAATCCCTCTGGCTTAGGCCTTCCTGTGTTTTCATTACCCAACACTCCACCTAACCCAGCAAGCATGAAGATATTACTTTTTTTTCAAAATTGGAGTGCTCTCTGCAGTATCTGCTTCCTTCAGATCATTTTCCCCTTCTCTCATTCCCAAATTATGTAATTCCTTGTGGATAGAGATATTTTCTTTTAATGTACTTGCTGGTTCAGAAAAAAGGGAAGACTGAACCCAAGAGGAGTGTGTGTTAATTAAGATGACCACATCACCAGGGCAGGAGTTGCATTCAGCTGCTTTAGTTTACACAGGAGGGATTAATATGGAGTGGGTGAGTCAACTGTGGATTGCCAAATCTGGGTTACACTCCCCAAAATTCTATTGGAAGATTCCTCTAAATCTGAAAAATATGTGGAGTTGTACTTTTTTTTGTGTGGCTGTAGAGAACATCAAGTTTAAATGAACCCAGGTTTGGCTTCCTAAATATGCTTTTCACCATGTGAGCTACAGTGCAGCCTGAACAATTGTGTGTTTTACAGAGTCACAAGTTAGGCTTTGATCAACACCTCATTCCTGCACTCTTGCACCTGGCCCAGGCAGGAAGATCCCAAACCTTTTGGACAAGAACGTGTGGAAACTGGGAATATTCATAGGGGGAGAATAAAAGATGATGAAGTAGGCTATAAGAGAATGGACTGTGGACGAAATAGGGCCATGCTTTTGCTGAGTCATGCATAGCATTGACATTATAGGGCAGTTAACATGAGGTTTGCCTCCTCCCCTCTGATATCTGTGCAAACTTCCCACAGGAAGGCAGCAATGGCAGACTGAAGAGATGATAAAATCCTCTGTTTATATGGGGGACACCACAATTTCTGCCTGTTTTTTGTCGAGTGCTAGATGTACGGATAGAGCTAAGTGGGAAGCGCTTGCTCTGTCGTTGTCTGGCTGGCAAGATGCTCATTCATAGAGGTGGAGGTTTGGCAGGAGCCACAGGAGCTTGTGGCTTGTCAGAGCGTGGCCAGGCAAAGCACAGGCCCAGACTGAATTTTTCTCAGACCTGAGAGCAATCATAACCTGGCCAGAGCAAACCTTGACAGGAGCAGCGATGCTCAGAGCAGGTTAATTAATAACTTGAGGTGCTGAAAATAAAACCAGGTTGTAATTGAGTGATGTTTGCTCTAGAGCTGTGATTCTCGGCCTGTGCCTGGTTTGTGGGAGGTGGTTGGGCTGACAGTGCAGAGTGGCCTGGCTGGATGTCCTCACTGAGAGTCACCAGAAGGGTCAGGAAGATGTTCAAGCAGTGGTGTGGGGTGGTGAGGGCAGGCACAGGGTGCAGCAAGCTGACAGTGCTGGGTCTGGCACGCTGCCCTGCCCTGCTCCACACCTCTGTCCTTGATGGTACATTTCCTGTGCATTTCACCCTTCCTACACACATCTCACCCTTCCTGAATCTCCTCATAACAACAGGCACAGTTGTCAAGTTCCTCATTGTTTACTGGGATTAACACAGTAGCTCTGATCTCTTAAGGTGGGGAGATTTCCTTGTTAAAACAGTTCTAATTAAACTTACATCTCTCATAAGGCTAAAAATGCCCCTGTGGGAATGGCAGCTGGATCTGCTTGTAAAATGTCAGTGCCCCAAGACCTTTAATGGTCTTGGGTGTCTAACAATAGTACAGACAGTGCCTGTTCAAAGATAAGGGCTCCAGGCAAATGGAAGAAGGAAGCAAATACAGCATCCCCACAAATCAGACATCTTAGACAAAAATTTTCTAAGTACAGAACACATCTGGCTGTGTATTTGACAAGTACTTTATTGGCTTGAACTACATACACAGCACCCACAGCAAATAATTCAAATAATTCCCACTTTGAGTCTGAGTGGGCACCTCCATTTTCCTTTTAGGACTCAATTTTGGACCTGAGGAAAAATGTTCTCAGTTGAAAGGCCTCCAAGCAAGCCTGGACTGGTCACAGCAGAGCAACAGCTGCACAAGCTTAAATTCCTCTCCCCACCCTGCTGTACAAGCCGTGCCCCTCAGTCCTGTGCCTGGAGGAGAGGAATGTCCAGCTTTCCTGCTTCCCTGCCAGCTCCACTGGCATTTCCTATTCCACAGCCAATTGCACGTTAGGCATAGACACCATGAAGTGTTTTTTCATGTGGGCAGTGGTGGTGGAACTAAGCATTCCTTTTGGTCAGAACCCCCTGCAGATGTTCGTGACACTTTTTTCACTCCCCTTTATGCAGCATGTCAGGCACTTGTGATAATTTACTGCCACAGGAACCACTTCCTGCACGCTGCGAACTGTGAGTCCTTCCAGACTGCTGGCAGGCACTGCCCAGGGAAAGGGAAAGACAATGTGCAGGCAAAGGTGTCAGGAAGCAAAGAGAGCCCTGTCCTGCAACAGCAGCTCCCAGGAGAGAGACAGGCAGAAATGCAGAATGGCTGTGTGGGTTTAGTGTAAACTAACTTCAGTTAGAAACTAGCAATGGCCTGCCCTCTTGAAGGTTAAAACAACTAAAATATCTGGAAAAGGTATCTTAATTTAAAACTTACCTAAAAATGAAAAAAAGCTAAAGCAAGTTCAAAAATAACTCAGAAAATAGACAAAGATAAGAAGAGAGCTTGCAGGAGTCAAGTCTGAACAAAAGGCATGGGCTGTGAAAGGAGAAAACCACAAATTGCAGGGGTTGAAATGTAAAACCTACAGTTCACTGTGGAACATGAACGATGCTGTTGTATTCCACACCTCCTCTTCCTGGGTGTAGCTGTCTCCACAAGGTGAAGGGCAGTAATGAATCAAGCTCCTTCCCTCTTCCATATTTTCTATTCAATTACTTGCAGGCTGTGCAAGTTCTGCATTATTTCCCCTCTCCATATGCCACACTCTCCTCCTGCCTTTTTTTTTTTTTTTAATTCTGAGCCATGCCTTTGGCCTCTCTCCCATTCCTTTCTCCTCGGTGTGTGCCCCCTGCTCTGCCAGGATCTGCTGTCTTTGTAGCCTCTGCTGTGCACATATGCTGGCTCTTCCCTCCCCTCCTGCCACCCCCTGCTCCACCAAGTGTCCCTTCTCCTTGCTCCAGTGTTTGTGCCAGCAGCTCCACGAGCCAGCCAGGAATGGAATGATTTTGCCATGGCCACTGCTCCTGTTTCCATGCTGCAGCAACCAAGGGGAACCCGCGCTGCTCCCCTTGTACAGCACAGGCAGAGACAGCCCTGCAGCTGCTTAGCAACTGGGAGCCATGGACAGCACAGCCTTCACCGACCTGGCGCCTTCGGGCCCACTCGGCTGCAACCCAGGGCTCGGGGGATCAGCTGGGGCACTCCCCACTGTCCTGTCAAACAATAAATCAAGATGCAAATCCTTAACTGCAGGATTGAGAGCAGTGGTGACAATGTCAAGGGCGAAACAAAGTCCTGATCTCGTGTCACATCACACCAGTGGGAAGACACTGCTCTGATTTGTAAGCTGTACTCATTCCTTTTGATCTTTGTCATCAGTTTCTGGCTGCAACGTTTTATACTCCATCACTTGTAATCACAATGTTCCTTGAATGTGCTGCATGTGTTAAAATGGCTCCCAGGTCCCCCAGCTACCATCATATCCAGACTGCTTAATGAAGTGTCCAGAGACACAAGTAATTTAATGCATAAATATCCTTTTAGATTACTTATTTGTATCTTCATTTCCTTCTGATGCAAGCTTTGTAAGTGCCCAGCGTCTTTAAATGGTACATTCTTTTCATTCTTTCTCTTTCATTTTTGTGAAACTGTACTGTTCAGGGGCCATGAAGCATTGAACTCTTTTGTAATTCGATGGCTTTAGAATGCTGATTAGAATTGCCAGTCGTCTTGATTTATTTCATGATTTTTATAAGCTTGAAAGCATTCTAAAAAATAACCACTTCTACATCCTGATAGGATCACAGCGTTTCGATGGCAGCTGCATTTCAATAGGCAAGAAGCAACACAAAACATTCTGCAAGTCAGGTGTTGAAACAGCATCTTTATTCCTTTATAGCTCAAGAAAGATTAGATCTCTGAAAGCACTCACTCCCTACCTTACAGAGGTGGCTTTGTCATAATACTTTCAGAAATAATATGATCACGTATAGTTTAAAAAGTAACAAAAAAAACCCCAAACCCTCAGCTCTGGCAAATAGCCAACATATCCATCAAAATTTGTCTGGATCTTAAACACAGTAAATGTTTGTTCCACTGTTGGGTGTCACCATGCATCTCTGCACCCCGGCAGCCAAACAACTTAGCTTAGTGATTCCCTGTCATTGTTCAATGCTCACATCCCATGCATCCTCAGAGCATGCTGGGACACAGGTGAAATCTGTCAGCAGGTTGCTTATTGTGGCTGACAATTCCCTTGACAGATCATCTGCTGTTCTTTGGAAGGAATGAAAAATTTCATGGCAAGAAAATCTGAATAGGCAAATACCCTGTCCATATTCCTACTAAATATTCCTTTGATATTCTTAGCCTGGCTTCCTAAAAATAAAACTGTCTAATGCGAATGTGTTGTTCTATGTAATTTTCCTCCCTTTTTCCTCCAACCTCAATCAAATTTGGCAGGGGGGAAGAAGTCCCTAATGTATTTAGGTCTTGAATGAACAGCTGGATATAGAGTATGTAATGAGGCATCACGTCTAAAAAAATCCATCTAACAGGAAGGTCTCAAAATGTACTTTGTAACCATCGTGCCCCAGACCTCTCATCTTTCTTTTATGGGTCCTGCAGCCACCTGTTTTTGCTCTGCATTATTTAATGGCTACATAATAGACCCAGGGCAGGCAAGTGTTGCAGTGTGCCCCTGGCTCACTTCCAGCTCCTAAACTGGGCTTTCTTCCCATGCAACTGGGGTGTGGCAAGGGATGGTGTGGAACCAGACCTCCTCCTGATACAATATTAACACTGCTGAGGTGTGTGTACACACACCCGGAACCAGGAAACACCCACAGCGCAGATAGCTTGTTTATCTGGAAGAAAACATAAAATCATAACCAACCAAGTTTGTAGGTGACACTAAGCAGTGATCAGGAAGGAGTGTCAAATAAAAATAATAATTTTAGAAGGTCATTGCCAGCAACAACGCTGAGTTTTCAAGAGGACCAGAGTAAAGCCATACAAAACAAAGGGCACAATCCTACAGTACAAGGTTGTCATCCTAAGAAGGAACAGATCCGAGAGTATTTCAGCAGCCCTGCTGGGAAACCAGCTGAACATGGGCTGGGGTAATCCCTGAATGCCTGACAGACACATCTGAGCCAGGAGGGCTCTTGGCTCTGGCATGGTCACTGCCCATGGCTCTGTCCCCTTCTGCCCAGATCAAAATGGTGACAAACCGGAGCAGGAACAACTACAGGACTAGTAGAGATGGACCCGAGGGGGAGCTCTGCAGCCTGCAATGGAGTGCTGAAATGCTCAGCTTGCACACAGCTATGAGGGGATGGAAATCTGGTCATGAAGCATTCCTCTGCCAAGGAGACTGAGAGACAGACACATCTAGAAACTGAAAGCAGAAACTAGACAAGTTTAAAAAGGTACTTTGATTTCTAGTCTGTCAGGTAGATTTTTGATGGAAACAATTTACCCTTATTTTACTCTCTTTCACAGACTGTTTGAAAATGAAAATCTGATCTTTATCTAAGATGCAGCTATGCTGCAGTTAAATTTTTTCAAACTAGAAAAAGAAAATTCACAAAAATCCAGAGACCTGCATAATGCAGGAAGTTGAACCAGATGAACCTTGGCCTCTTTTGTCTTTTATAATCTATTAATCTAGTTGCCTTGCACAAGCAGTGGATTGTGACTTGAAAACCTTTGATATAAAGGATTCTGTGTACAAGGCAGTCTAAAACAAAATGTTGCAAACAGTCAGGATCATTGTTCGGCAGAACAGCTGCCTATTTTTTATTTCACTTTGCCTCTCAATCTAATTTGCTCTTGTTGCAACACTTTGCCAAAGAAATTAAATCACTTCTTATTGATAACAGACAGTGATATAATTAGCATAAGAGTTTTGCACTCAACAATGCCAGGCAGGGACGCTGTGGGCAAGAACAAACTCCTTTGCTTCAAGAATGTGCACGGAGTCACCACAAGCTGTTCAGAGAAAAAAAAAATCTTTTTTTTTTTCCCCTCTCCCTTTTCCCTGAAAGATCTCTTTATCTAAAGAGTCTCACGCAGCAAACCAGGGTCAGTATAACTCAAGTATGAAAGTCTGGTTTGACCTTTCTGGGATTTAAACACACTGTACCAGAACATTTCGCTTTTCAGATACGAGGTTCAGCCATGAAACCACCCACTCTGAGAGCACAACTGGTCTCAACTGCCTTGGCGACTTTTAAACTACATTGAACATTATAGTCATTTAGAAACTCTAAAAAAACGGAAAGAAATTTTCGGCTCAGACTTACAAAAACAACTTCCAGAAGTGCTGAGGACCCACACAACTCACTGGGGCGGCACGGCAGGCTCGCTGTCCAGCGCCTGCTGCCCCAGCAATTTCTGGCCCTGGTTTGCACGTACGCAGCGCCAGGCACACGCGTTAGGACCTCTCCCAGCTGGAGCACTTCATGGATTCTACCACCGGGAACAGCCGTCCTGGACAATGATTAATCGCAGACAAAGATCAGAGTCCTGGAAAAATATGCAGAGAGATGCAAGTACAGACAAAGCTGTCTAAGCTCCCACAGTATTATGGTCTGGCTGTGTCGCTTCAAAGCTGCGTTAGGCAGAGCTGGTTTGCTTCAGGGTTGAACAGATCAACGTTACTGTTTAAATGCTGGTATTGCTAACAGCCAAATATATATTTGAACATAAATCTTAAATCCCAGGAAAGTTAATAGCCCGATGCTGTTTAAATATGCCTTTTTTAGTCGCTTCACGTGCTGACTTAACTCATTACGATGCAAGCTGCAGAAACGTTTTCACTACAGTTCAAAAACCCCTGCAAACACGAGCCCAGCTCTGCGCCGTACTTTGATCTACATACACGTCGCCTCTTTCGGCCATTTCCAGGAAGCTGAAATGCTTTTCACCTCTATTGAGAGATACCAGAGGAGCATTTTAATGGTGTTCAGCTAAGAACAACGTCAGCGTTCCTTCCGATTTTGCCAGCAGACGGTCCCTGGGAGCCGCCGTGCCCCGGGCCGGGTGCTCAGCGCTGGCTCCAGCGCGGGCCCGGCGCTCCCGGCCGGGCAGGGACCGAGCGGCGGCTGGGGCGGCCCCGGCTCCCAGCGCCGCAGCCCCCGACAGCTCCACAACGCCAGCCAGCCTGGCACTGCGGAAGCGCTTTGGTTTTGTTGTTGGTTTGTTTGGTTTTCTCCCCCTCCATGGGAACGTGTTCTGTTTTGTGCGGACGGTTTGTCGCTTGTTCTCGACATAGAGCCTGACCCGGTGAGGAGCGAGGGGGGGAGCGAGGAATGCAGCGATGAGCGCAGTTGTTGCGAAAGGCGCGGGCTGCGGTGCCTCCTTCGCGGCAGCACCCTGCTCCCTCGCAGGGAAACAGCCCTGAGCCTCGGCACATACCACAGCACAGGTTGTACAAACCCACGGAGCGGCTGGTGCTGAGCCGCAGGAACTGCGGGCAGGGCGCACCCTGCCCGGCACATGCCGCTCCCGCAGACAGCCTCTGCCAAGCAGCCACTTACCTTCTCCCTCCCTCAGAGTCCGCAGGACGGTCCTGCTCTAGCCTTACCAGGGAGGCCACCTCTCTACAGTGTTTGCTTTTCCTCCCTGTCCTGCCCTCTGAAGTGGTTGCTCAAGCCAGGCTTTCCTGGCTCACCTATTCTGGGTCTGCAGTGAGCACAAGCTGCAATTCCCCGCAGAGCACAGCGAGGCTTGTTCCGAGATAACCCTCAGCCTCCACCCAAAGCGAGCTGCAGTAGAATCTGCTCGGGGAAAAAAAATCCCACCAAAAAAAAAAAAAAAAAAAAAAAAAAAAAAAACANGTTGTTCCTGGGCTTTCCTGAAATAACTTCAAAACCGACCAAAAGGAGAAAAAAAAAAAAAAAAAAAAAGAGGAAAAAAAATACGCCACATGTAACACTTCATCGGGCCATGGCGGCTCCACTGCAGCGCGGCACCGGCTCCGCGCCAGCCCTGCCCGTGCGGGCCCGGGGAGCTCGGCGCTACAGGCCGGAGGAGGCAGGGCAGCGCTGCCCCGGCTGGGTGATGGCGGAGGGGGGGAACAGCCCAGGAGAGGCAGAGAAGGAAAACAACAAAGAACCATGTGACGGGGAGCGGCGGCCGCGCTCCCCCCGGCGCACCCGCTCCGGGCGGGGAGGTGGCGGCGCCGCCC
>VXBI01010346.1:65683-142795 GCA_013397375.1 Toxostoma redivivum
TCGCGTTCAGGTTGGATCAACGGAATGGAGAACAGCACGCAAGCCAGCACTTCTGTCGAGAAAAGAAATCACCATTGGAGAAGTTACAAGTTGATTATTGACCCGGCTCTGAAAAAAGGACAGCACAAACTCTACCGTTACGATGGGCAACATTTCAGCATGCCCGTGAGTGGGGGGCTCCCGGGTTTCCCCCATTGTGTCGTGTCTCCCCCCTCCAGCCTCCCTCTTACCGGCGTTTTGGGGGCTGGGGGGTCCCTCCGGGTCGTGGTAATCCTCGCCGTAGCGCATGTGTGTGGGAGGGGGGTCTGGGGGGGACACGCACAGCCACCAAAGTTACAGCCACCTGACACTGTGTATTCAACTGTCAGGAGCCCAAACCTGCGGCTTTTTTCTGTGTTTCCAATCTGTGTGCATTTCCCAGCAGTATTGCAATTTGACACGTGTGTGTGTGTGCGCTTTCCCCTTCCCTTGAGACAGCCCGTGCTTCCTTGGGGTTTATTTTTTCTTTAATTTTTGTCTTAAATTTCAAGTCTTGTTATTGCTGTTTCTATGTTTTCTCTCCTCCTCTTCCTCCTCCTCCTTCTCCCAGAACTCGGGGATCGCTCCTGTGGATTGTGTCAGGGATCCCAGAATAGGGCGAATATGGACCAAAACTAAGGAGTTGGAGCTGTCTGTCCCCAAATTCAAGGTACTGCCCTGACTTTTGGCTTTAGCTCTGGAAACTTGTTTATCTGGGAGTAAAGCCTGAGTTCCAGATAGTTTAATGGACCGTTTAAATGACAGTCATATTCCTATTAACATTGTTATTTAGCAAACTGTTTAACAATAATCTTATTCTGTGAGGATATCAAGAAATCAATGCATCTGTCTAACGAGATCACTTGAAGGTTTTGGAGCTGGGGCTTCTGGGGCGGGGGGCAGTGGGGAGGGGGGCTCTCTGCTGACAGCACTGCTCAAAATGCATCTTTGTAGCCCAGAAAGGAGCCGGTTCCCATGAATGGCTGCAGCGGCAGAGCCTCTGCTCGGCTCTGAGGTTCACCCAGAGCCTTGGAGTTTTTCTCCCCCCAAAGTTTGCAGGATGCTTTAACCCCCTCCCTCCCGTGCCATTCTTAGGCCCTCCCCCACACTCATTAAGAATGCCGATTATTTTTATCGTTCCCCACCTTGTGCCTGTTTCCAGATTGATGAATTTTACGTGGGGCCAGTGCCTCCCAAGCAGGTCACCTTTGCCAAGCTGAACGACAATATCCGTGAAAACTTTTTGGCCGACATGTGCAAGAAATACGGCGAAGTGGAAGAGGTGGAGATTCTCTACAACCCTAAGAACAAGAAGCACCTGGGCATTGCCAAAGTCATCTTTGCCACTGTTAAGGGTGCCCGGGAGGCTGTGCAGCACCTTCACAATACCTCTGTCATGGGCAACATCATCCACGTGGAGCTGGATACGAAAGGTGAGGGGGCACATTTGTGCCTCACGCTTTTGGGGTTTGCAGAGCCCCTGCCCATCCCACTCCCACCACAGAGGCCGGTGCAGAGGGCAGGGACCTGGTGATTAAAAATACGAAGGGAGCCGGCATCGGGTCTGGTGTCTGGGGCCTGGGCGAGTCACGTGGAGCCAAATGTGTTGTCTGTTGCTAAGAGACAGCCCTGTAATTTGCAAAATGCTGCCATCCTGCCTGTCCCCTGCCTCTCCCCTGCCCGTCCCTGTCCCTGCTTGCTGCCCTCTCATGTCCCCCATCTCCCTGCCCCAGGCTGGTCCCTCTCAGCCACCTGCCAGGGCTGCTGGACCCGGTGGCACTTGCGTTTGGCAGACATGGGATTTTTGGGCAAGTCCTGGTGGTTCCTGGGACCCAAATCTGTGGATTGTGGTGGCAGCAGTGGGGCTGGGTGCTGTCCCCTGCGTGCCTGGCATTTCATTGATACTCAGAGCGGGCTGAGGGCTGGCACAGCAGAGTGCACACGCAGCACTTGTCAGTGTGTGCGAGTGTGTAAGTGTGAGACTGGCTCTTAAAGCGACAGCAGCTCCCTGTGCTGGAGGCAGCTCCCAGCCCCACTCCCGAGCCCTCAGAAGCCCAACAAAGTTTCTGCAAGTGTGAAGGCATTGTGTTTAGTCTGTTCTCTCTCCTCCAAGCGTGATAGTGAAAGGGCTTTGCTAAAATCTGCCTGAATTTTAGAAAATCTCTAAGACTGAGGAGGTGTGGATCAGTTGCTGATTGTATTTCTACATTCCAAAGGTGGCATTTCTAGTTCAAAACTGACTTGCTCTCTTTCTTGGGAAAAAGACATTGCTAACACCACTTTCTTAATAATACTGATATTTTTGTTCTGTATTTAAAGGTTTCAACAGTTTAGTGCACAACCAACACAGCAGTTGGTGTGCCACATGTGATAGAGTAGAACAGGATGTTTATTGACATTACTGACCACTGTTAGAAGAAAAATCACAGTAGTATTATAATATTTTCTATTGGGAGCTAGGCTTGACCTTACATGTATACTTTGAAATTTTAGTACCAATAATTTTTAGAGACAGGTTCTTCCCTTGCTTTGAAACTTGAAGGTAAAAATCATATTTAAGGACAAATTAACCATTTGCAGATTTAATAATATAAGCTAAAGCTGTTTTGTAAATGATGGATGTCTTAATGACAATCATTTTAAATAACCTGATTATGCTGCCTTCCTCCTTGTTCTCCTCCATTTATAAACTATGCTGCAAGTCTTGACCAGGCAGCTGTTCCAGAAAGTTTGTAGCACATGGGGGAAATGAGGGGGGGTTATGCTTCTGTTTCCTGGGAGAAAACGCTGAAGTCAGTTTCAAATTGCATTGCTATTTTGTTTGCCAGCTTTATGCTCCAAATGTATTTTTTTTTTCCACAAAGTTGCTTCTCTTTTGTTCTAAAAGAGTAGGACTGTCAGTGTGCTATAATCTGTCAGAATCAAGTAAAAATTATGTTCCTAAAATAGCATTAGCAGGTTAGGACATACTTTATATATATGTATCATTTTCACCGTTACTTTCTAGTATCCTGCTTTACAAGACAATGAAAGGTTGGTTAAAAACTTTGTAGCAAAATAAATATTAGGAGTGAAAGTGTAATTTTTATCTGTCTGGTGTGAACATAGGCTGGGAATCTGAAACTAATAAATCCAGTCTCCTCATCTGAGACAGGGTTGTTTAAAGAAACTTCTCTGTCTCAGTTTATCCATCTACAGACTGGACACAACTAGTAATTACCTTTCTTAGAGCAATAGCTAGGAATCATTTCACATTCATAAAACTCTTTGAAACTGTAACTTTTCCTGCATTACGTTTGGGATCCAGGAAGTACTATGTAACAATTACTTGATATTTTTTTAAGAACAAGTGAAAATAAGCCTGACACTTCCATACCTGTGGTGTTGTAGTGTCATGTGTGGGTGGTGTGTATTAATATTTCAAGTTTATCTTCAGACTCTTGCAGTGAAGAGATCTCTTTTGTCATGACTTTGGTTGAACTTAAACAGTTTACGTAGTTGAGGATGAGGCTCAGGACTTTGTGAAATGAGATTTGATACCCAGATAACTCCACCTGCAGCATTTGTTCAAGATAAATATGTCTTTTTCAGGACAGAATTGTGCTATGGGGTGCTTTGTTTTTGAGTTGAATGGGGTGATTCACAGGGAGTTTGAGGTTTGATCCTGCAGGACTTTCTCATAAAAGTAGTCCTGTTTTTGGGGAGCTACTGCCTGAATTAATTTTCTGGGCTCAGGTGCCAGGTGCTGTCCATTTTTCTATGGATTTTTATCTTTCAGAGCAAAAATTCAGATAGTTTCAGGGTCTGATTCTGTTGCCTTTGAAGATGATGAGAGATTTCTTACAGACTGCAAAATAAGTAGGATTAAGTTTTTGTAGTAATGAAAAATTCAATATTAAGAAACTGGGTCTTTGTAGACTTTAGGAATGAAAAGGCTGAGGCTCAGTAATGCTATATAGGACAGTTTGCTCCTCTGGCTTTATTCTTCGAAGGATGCCACTGAGTTCTCCTTAAACTAGAGGGAAAAAAAAGGATTAATTTATGTCTTTTTAGAAAGACAGCATTAATGGTTTTGTCCTCAGCATTCCCATGCATTGTGTTTGCATTAGTAACAGGCAGTTCCTGTGAGCAAGGTGTGTAGGGAGAGCTTTCTGAAGTGGCTCTGGGTGTTGGCAGAGGCTTCTCCCTTGGGTGAGAGTTTCACTTCTCAAATCTGCGAGCTATTTGCTTGGCACTCTGGAGAGGAGGGAAACGGCTGCGCTCCAGAAAGCATGGTAAAGAGCAGAGCTGCCAAAGAGGCTGAGAAGAGGAAAAAGGATTTAGAAATCTCCTTGTCTTGGCTGGAGAAGGCAGTGTCTGACTTCACTTGCGCAGCAGATTATTTAAAAATGATCCCTGAGAGCTCTGAGGTGATAACTGCTCCTCTCTTGTGTGGATGCAGTGGGCCAGGAGTGGTAGCAGGGTCGTGTGAGTGTCAAGAATGTGTGTTTTTACATGGATTGTGATATTTCTGTTTAATCTGCTCTTGCATTGTGGTCTGTGCAGGTGAAACCCGCATGAGGTTCTATGAACTGCTGGTTAATGGTCTTTACACTCCTCAGACCCTCCCTGTAGGCACCGAACAGGACGTGTCCCCAACTGGGAATGAAGCTCTCCAGGTAGGTGTGCTTAGCTTTTCTTAAAGAAAAACTTCCTAGAAAATCCCAAGCCTTAACATTAGCATTTTAGCATTTTTAATGTAGCTTTTTTTGTGTCTTGCTGTAGTTCCAATGGCTGTTACTAATTCAAATTTAAATAGAACTTGCTCATAATTGCCATATCAAATGTACCTCTGAATATGGAGCACATGGCTGATGTGTGCCTGCTTTGCACGGGAAGTGCTTTTTGTCTTTCTGAGTGAAAAATGCCTACAGAACCGACAGAACATGCCCTATTAACATTAGAAATTCCTGCAGTTAGGACTGGATCAGATCTGTCCCTGAGATGAGATTATTCCCTTGAAGTCAGGGGAATGATTTACAGTGGTACATTTGGCCTGGCGTCTGCGGCGTGTAATCCTCAGCGTGCATGGACTTCAGCCTTGCTTAAAGGCTAAGAGGTGGAAGGTGTCTGAGCTTCAATAATGGCATCAATTTTCCAGAATCTTAATTAGGTGCTGGAATCAGCTTTTAATAAAAGCAGTGGGCAGAATTCCTGCGGGCTTCCAGGGGTCCCTTGATATTTAGGGCACTATTCTCTACGTGGCTTTGCACGATTACCTGCTTCCCTGCAAACCCCACTGGGATGAGAGGGCCAGGGGGAAGGAAAGCCTGTTTGTGTGAAGTCATCAGCCTCTTTGGCTTGTCTAAATGTACTTTGGCTACTCCTTGTGACTTAAGAACTGATTTTAGGACATCAGACTTGAAAGAGATTTGGCAAAGATTTTTTTTTCTTTTCCCTACTTCTCTGTACTCATACAATTTCTTAAATTGCCATGATTTCATTAATTCTGTGATCAAGTGTTCTCAGGACAGGTAATAGCTGTACATTGAACATGAAAATCCCGTTGATCTGAAAAAAGGAAATGTCTCCTCCCACCAAAGCACCCCAACAACACCAAGGCAAAACCCTGATATCCTTTTAACAAAATCATAAAGAGGTTGGTTCTTCCTTACCTCTCAAGCACAGGTGCTTTTAAAGGCAGGAAGGAGGCAAGTAATGATTTTGCTGGGGGCCCTGCTATGAGTAGACCCTGACTGCTCATTTCTGCTGCTTCCACTTCTCAAATAAAAATGGGCAGATTTTTTTTTACTCTTTTTTTCAGGGTTAACAGCAAAACACTTAATTGATGGCATCATCCAAAGCAGTCCCTGCTGTAATTATCCTGAAGATTTCTTCTCTAGATATTGTGCTCATGCGTTATATTATTGTCCTGAATTGATTTTTTTTCCCAATTACCACCAGAATTATTGCTTTGTGAGTAACTTTGGACTGTTTGCATCACAGTTTTGACACTAGAATCTGCCAATGAACTTGTTTACTGTTGTAGTTCAGTAAATTACTCCTGACATTTGCTCCTCCTCTCATGCAGAGCAGCAAAGATCTGACAGTTCTGCAATCCCTGCCTCCAGGCCATACATAAACCCCACTGAAAAACACTCCACAGCACATCTACACTAAAGTTGCAGCAGTGTGGATGTTGTTAAGAACCAGCCACGTGCTTCCTGCTCCTTTCTGTGGGTTTTAGAGCAGTTGAGGAAGAAACTTTCCTAATGTCTCTCTGGTGTCCAGGGGGTCAAACTGAGAGCAAGTCCACGCTACTGAATGGGTGAGACATGTGAACATAGCAGGCAGGTGAGAGTTCAGCTGGAGTTTGGTGGTGCTGGCATGGTCCAAGCAGATCATTTGACACGTCTCTGCCTACCTGTGCTGGAGAGGTCTCACCAGTTGCCTATCCTGATGTGCTTTTGGGCAGCTGGAGCTCAGACCCTCCTCTCTTGCTACCAGGAAGATTCTCACTGAGCTCCTGCTTTGCATGATGGAAAATTGATTCTGGAGCTGATGATAAGTGTGGCACTGTTATGACTCAGCAGAGTCTGAGCTGGAGCAGGGCTGCTCTTAGAAACCCCCTGAACGTGCCTATGAAGTGAGTTGCAGGGCAATTACTTGGCTGCTCTGTAGGTTTGTAGGGTTTGAGTTTCAAATGCCATACTCAGTAGCACTCTGAGCATTTGTCTTTGTGAAAAGGTTTAAAATGGTGTTTTTCTGGCAGTTAAGAACTTTTTGTACTTTTTGTACGTGTAGCCTTCTCCCTTGTTACAGATGAGTGGTGGGGAGGTTGGTGGGCCAGCTCTATTGTATAGGTTTGGCTGCAGGCTGGCAGTTCACTCATTTGTATGTTTTGATTTGTTCACAAAAAAAAAAAAATCGACAATTTCACATCTCAGACTTTTCTTATTTTCTTTCCTGTTTGCAGTTTAGACAAGCATTACATAGTTGCTAAAAACTGGAACTCTTCCAGCTAAAAGTGATGTGTGAGTCTTCTGTTCACCTGATGCTCTCTGAGGTGGCTTACAAGGAAAACTTGTATCTGCTTTCTTCTTCCTCCCCTTGCAAACAAGTTACTCTTTGCCTTTCTCTTTTATATCAAAGGGGACTGTTAGTAATGTTTAACGGTTTGTGTTTTCAGGGATGCTGTAACCTATTTATTTTTTTTGCTCTAGAAATCAGCACGAACTCTTGGGTACTCCTCTGAAAACCAAACAGATTAGACAAATATCTTTATAAAAGTGTGTGTTTAGATGCTTTTCTCTCTTCTGTTGTTGCAGTTGACGGACTCCCTGAAGCGCCTGAAGGACAGTTCCCTTTCTTCCGCGGGCTCCTCCGTCACCCCAAACAGCAGCACGCCCTTTTCCCATGACACAGCCTATTCCAGCTGTCGGCAAGACACCCCAAACTCCTACAGCCAATTCACCCCCCAGTCCCAAGGAACACCCCACACCCCACGCCTGGGGACACCCTTCTCCCAGGACTCCACCTACTCCAGCCGGCAGACAACGCCTGTGTACCACTTTGGGCAGGACAGTGGGTACAAACCCAGGAGGCACGAGACGAAATTTACGGACGCCTACAACCGCCGGCCGGGACACCACTACATGCACAACTCGGCTGGGGTGTTCCGAGGCACAGAGCATCAGTTCAGTACCTTCAAATCCCATCAGCAGGAGCCAGTTCAGTTCTCTCACACTCCTCCCCTGAGCCACTCTAGTTCTTCAAGCTATAAATCTGCCTTTTCCCCCTACCAAGCACCAGCTGTTTTTCCCCAATCCGAGGAGCAGCCGTTCCCCCAAACTTCCAGGGAGGCAGAGTACCGGAGACCTGCACCACCTCCCACCGAGATGGTTGTGGAGAGCAGCACTGCCCCCAGCATCGATTTTGTCCCAGTGAAGGAGAAACCAGAGGAGCCTCCGCCCTTGCCCGACTCGAACTCTGTTCCTGAACCGAGCACAGCGTCCTTCTCTCAGACTCCAGAGAGGAGCGAGACCCCTGGCACCCCCACCATGGAGACTGAGATGCAGCATAACAGTTTAGACTCAAGGATTGAGATGCTCTTGAAAGAGCAGAGAACAAAATTACCCTTTCTTAACGAGCATGACTCAGATAATGAGATCAGAATGGAAGGTAGCCCTATTTCCTCCTCTTCTTCCCAGCTCTCCCCCATCCCAACGTACGGTTCGAACTCTCAGCCCGGTTTCAGGGGTCAGACGCCTTCCTCGCGCCCTTCCAGCACAGGCTTGGAGGACATCAGCCCCACACCTTTACCTGACTCTGATGATGACGAGCCCATCCCTGGGACAGCTTCTCTGAGTCAGAATTCCGAGGCCAGCATGACTCCCATTGATCAGCTGAGCAGGACCTCCAAAATTGAGACCTCGGAGGCTAAAGAAATGGTGCCTGGTGACCAGACTCCAACGTCAGAAAAAATGGACGAGGTAAGTGAGCTGGAACTGACTTATGAAGCTTTGCACGTGCCCCCAGAGCTGGACAGAGTGGGGAATTGCACTTGTCTTTGTGTCGTCAGAGCCTGGGGTTTCTGGTGGCTTTTCCTTTTACTCGAGCCAGCTGGAAATGAGTTAGATGTGACACAAAGTAATGGCCTTAATCAATTTGCAGTCTCCAGCTTTCCTTATTTATAATACCAGCCTGCTGCAATTTATAGCTTCAGGAGAGCTCAACGACTGCACAAGCCACCAAAGTTTGGCCAGTGCTCAGGCTGTGTGAACATCCTGAGTGTTGACAGACACTTAAGCCACTAGAGGAGTTAATGGAGCACTTTCTGCCATTGCTGTGCTCCTTGAGCAGGGGTGTGCATGCAGGCACACACTTGCTGAACGGGGCTTTCATGTTGTATTGAAGTTTTGAGTGTAGAGGGTGTTTGAAAGCTCTCCAGCTATTCCTGCCATCTGGTTCCAACAGGAGACAGTTGCTGGGTTTTAATACTCACTTTACTCTGGAGGGAGAGAGTATCTGAAAGGGGGAGGTGGCTGTCTTGTGGGGGATGTGCTCCACTGAGTCTTCCAATAATAGAGTGGAGCTTGTTGCCTCTGCTGGGGCATTTGTGACTTAAGGGAGAGAGAGAGCTGAACAGTGTGGAGTGGTGCCAGCAGACAGGAATTATGTTGCATCGTGTGTCTGGGAGGTCTGTTGCAACAAATGTGAGTATCACTGCAGTGGATGTGTTGGTCCTATTGTGCTGTGTCAAGGAACAGTCAAAATACAGATCTTTGCAAATGCCAGACTTTTCTCCTCAGTGTTTATAATGGTCATGCAAGCAGATGGAGCTGCTGTCCCTGGTGTGCAAGAATGCTGCAGTGAAGAGGGCTGGTCTTCTGTAAATATCCCGAGTGTGGTAGATCAATTTTAATTTACTCATGAAAGTTTATTGGGGTTAAGCTGGCAGAATGGATTTCCCTCCAGTGGTTTGCAGTTGTGAGGTTTTCACCAGAGAAGTGGCTGTGTTTCGGGAGAGGAGGAGCTGCTCCCGTAGCCATGGGCTTTGCAGGATGCTTCCCTGGAGGGAAAGCTCTGCAGCAGTTACACAGTGCAGGTCTGCGTCCTAAATAGTGAATACAATGTGACAGTGCTGGATATTTTGTTTTTTCTGCTTGCCTTTCTGAACCTGCTTGTCCTTGCAGTTGCGAGTTTAGCCTTTGAAACAGTTCAGCTGCTTGAGTTCTCATTCATCATCCATGCTGGCCCGGGCTCCCTCTTGGGAGGCGAGGCCCTGGCTGGTGAGGCCTGATGATGTGCTAATTAGGAATGGAGTTTTGATTCCTTAAGCTCGGGTCTGGCAGGCTTAAGAGGGGACACTTAGTCTGATTGAAAACCAGTGAGGAAGACATCCCTCGTCCCCTTGCCTTTCTGGGTTTGTATCTGCTGTCCTTGCACTCCTGCAAGTGGGTTGCAGCCAATTCTGAGTGTGTTTAGGAAGATGGGTAGGTGCCAGCATGGTGTGTGGGGTCAGGCACTTCTGTAGCTGACACCAGGTTTGGGGGACTGGCTGGGATGTGATATTGTAGGTTGTGATATGGGGCTGACGTTGCAGCCCATGGTAAGTCTTTGTTTCCCCTTTAATGAGATGCTGGTGTCAGAAGTTCACATCAGTGATTCTGTGATACAAAATTATGTAAGTGCCTCAATCCTGTGCAGAAGTCAGAAGGGTGGTAGCAGGGTCTCCATGCAGGTCGTTGCTGCCTTATTTGTCTCCTTTCTCCAAAAAAGTTGATGTTTGTTGTTGGAGCTGTTTATTCAAACTTCCTCTTGGTTACAAATCACACTGGGCTATTCTGACATGTTTGAAAAGTTGCCTGCGCCTTTCATTGCTCCTTGTGATGCAGAAAAAACGATCTCCATGTGTTTTTGCTTCCTTTCCCCACCCTTCTCCCCACACAGTTTTTTGCTTTAGAAAAAGGCTCTTCTGGCTTCCCTCTCTTTTGCTGAAGGAGCAGAGCTGAACAGTGACTTAACATAGGCTGAAATTTGAGCTGCAGCTTTCCAACTGAGTTAGAGAGGAGCATTGAGTCTGTGTAAGGGCTGGAAAGCTGAACCTCCAGCTTCAGCCTATTGTGATACCACTATTCAACTCCAGTTCTTTAGAGAATCCTCCAGCAAAACAGAGGGAAGGCAGACACAAATATTTCTAGTGACTGTGTGGCTTGGGGAGCAGAGCAGGAGTGATATCTTAGTATAGGGAAGGCTCATTAAGAATCATAAGGAAGCAATAAAGGGCAGAGAGTTTGAACTTATTTACTTAATATTTCGCTCTTCAAGGGTTAGGGGAACCCCAGGCCAGCTTTCTTTGGGTGGGTGCTCTAGCTGGGAAAATCACAAGATTCATGAGGATGCCAGCAAAGTCACAAGGAAGTTTTTCCTGAGGTGATCAGTGCTTTTGAACGACCTCCTCCTGTTTCCAATCAAAACAAGCACGATTGTTGTCAATGGTTGCTGATACAGTAACATCTGTTCTATAGGTGAAGTGCTGTCAAATCGTCAGGCAAATTAACCCCCCCAGCCTTGCCATAAGTAAAGGAAGTACAGCCAAGCCCAGCAAATGCTCTGATTTATCATGCAAGACCCTGGAGTTTGATTTCAAGATCCGGTGTGATACTCCTAAACTGGAGTTTGGCAGGGATTTTAGGTGTGGGAGAGGAAGGGCTCTGCATCTGTCTGCAACACCTAACCTTCCTAATCTCAGAGCAGTGATTAAGGTCTGCAGAGAAAGTCCAGCTAAGCTTAGCCAAGGGACCAGGCTGAGAGGTGAGCACTGTGAGGTGAGGGGAGGAAAAGGATCCTTTCCAAACAGCTCAGCCTGCCAGGAAAGCAGGGCAGAGAGGGCTTTTCCAAGAAACTAGAAGATGGCAAAGAAAAAAAAACTGAGCTGCATTGTTATATGAGGGAAATTTTTGAGGGAGCAATGTACAAACTTTCCTTCCTATGTGCCTGAGAAGATAAAAAGGAAAGAGTTGTAATAATTTCTTTTCACAGGATTTTTGCTGTTTCGGAAGTGCAGAGGTTAAGTACGTACAGTTTGACGTTCTGACATCCCATCTGAGCCAGGTCTTGTTTTGGCTTGGCTTGTGACAGGAAGAGGCCCTGCCTTTGTGTCGGGGAGGGTGACAGGATTGCAGCGAGTCACTTTGTTGTATATTGATGATACCTTTCATGTTTTGGCTTATGAATGTATCAGTTTGTGTGCATAGCCAGTGTGTAATAGGAAGACTATATGGCTGACAATGGTATTTTTCCAGATTTATAAGTACAAAAGCACTTTTTAATTGAGGGATCAGCAGTCTCCTGTCCTCCTGGTAGTTTGGCTAAGCACTGATTTACTGAGGTGGGAGGGGCGCCTTAAAAACGCTGAAGATCATCATAAAAATAAAGATCCTGAAGCATGAATGAGGCGAGAGCAGTTCTCCTGCTGTTTGCTGGGAATTGTAGCAAATGGGTTGGGGAGTGAACTGGAAATTACACAGTGCTCAACAGCCCTAGAGACCCTGAAAGCCACTCTGTCACCAGCTGTCTCACCCGGCTGTTGTGAATGTTTTTAATGCTGTGCTAGGTGCTGAGGTGCCTCTTGCAGGACAGCATCAGCATCCCTGGGACGAGCTGTGTGGATGCACTGGGTCCTCTCACTGCTACCCAGGGAGAATTTCCCAGCTGTGCTTACACACAGATGAGGTCGGTAGAGCTCAACCCTACTACAAGCTCTGCTGAAGTCCCTGAGATTACATCTGGGCTGAATTTGCCCTTTGTATTGAAGCATCTTTGGGTTCTTGTGTGGGCACGGCCAGAACTGGAAGAAATTTTTGTTGAAGTGTCATATTGTCCCTCTGGAGCCTTAGCAAGATGTGATGACATTCCCCTCAAGACACTGCCTGGTGTCTTGTGTGCTGCTGCATCCCCATCCAGACTGGGCATTGTTTCAGTAGCTGGTAAGTGATTGCCCATTCCTGCAAAGCCAAATTCAGCCTTTAGTTGTTCAAACTCTGGTGAGACAAAGCAGAGCCCAGGTGTTGTCCAGGCAGTGAGAGGAGCTGTTGAGGGTTTTGGTGCTAGTAGTACCTGCAGTGGTTGCCCCAGGGACAGTTGATGCCCCTTGGAGCTGAGCTGAGCAGGAAGAAGTCCATCTATGCCTGCAGGAGGATGTTCTCCTGTACCCTGCTCCCATCCATGGATTGTGTGGGTTGGAGGCAGCCCTTGGGACATTGGTGATGAGTTAATGTGGAGCCCCTAAAGGTGAACCCAATCTCACACTACTGAGGGATGTTTCTGGGCTGAAGAGCTCAGAAGTGATTTATTCAAGGCAAATGCACATTAAGGTTGAGAAGGAGATCCTTAAGAGCCAGGAAATTTGATACCTTTGTTTCCACAGTAACTGTGCAAGAGCTCTTATGCCCATAGGTAGCTGTTAGTATATATAATATATACGGGTACACCTGGGATCCAGTTTACAGCTGGAATGGGATTCATCATTTCTGGAGGGAGATGGGGAGAGTAGATGGGGGAAATGGTTGCTCTGAATGTAGTCTTTTAATTGAAGAAGGAAGAAAAACCTGAGAGCTGTGATTTATACCCAGTCTCATAAACACTTTTTCAAATTTTCCTGCCTCCTGAGCTCTTGCAAATGCAATCATGCCTGACAGAACCGGTTCCTAATGGAAACTCAAAAAATAGGTATCATGTTATGACCATGAATTTCCAGAAAAGCAGCCAGCCAATGCCCAGGCAGCAGAGATTTGGATGACTGCTGTGGTTTTACATGTGAATTACACCAGCCATGCTAAACCTGTGAAATTAAAATGAGAGTGAACTGCTTAAGCTGTGGGTTCAGTTCTGCCCTCCCTGACCCACACACAGCAGCAGCGAGAAGCCACAGGGACTTCAGGGGATCTTGTGGAGTTTAAGCTTGTTCAGAAGAGAAAGGCAGCACACAAATCCCTGAAAAGGTGATTTAAATGTGACACTACACTGGCCCCTTTGAGAGCTCAGTGATCTGTTCAGCCACTGAGTCCTGAGGAAGGGAGCAGGACTGCAGCCCTGCATCCCCTCGGGCATGCTGAGGGTCAGTTCCTAAATTACCTGACCAAGGCAAGGATGTCCAGCTCCTGGAGCAGTGGAAGTGCAGGTAGTTATTTTACCTTTTTTTTCAGGATTGGTGCTGGAAGACCACAGGCAGGGACTGTTTCCTTTTACACTGATTCATTTACCACATGACAACCTGCTGCTCCTACAAAAATTTAT
The DNA here is from genome assembly GCA_013397375.1 of Toxostoma redivivum. Classification (NCBI taxonomy): domain Eukaryota; kingdom Metazoa; phylum Chordata; class Aves; order Passeriformes; family Mimidae; genus Toxostoma; species Toxostoma redivivum. The sequence goes on from VXBI01010346.1 coordinate 79,481, forward strand.
ATGAAGCAGAGGAGTCTGTTCATTTTTGCTAAGTTGTATTTCACTTTTGACTTTTTGTATTTGGCTCTGATTTGATTCTTGGAGTGCTTGCAGAGTGGTTAGCAGGGCAGAGGGCTTGACCAGACAAATGTTCAATAGAGGAAGCAGCAAGAGGTAACAAGCCCAGTGTCAGTTTTTACAGTCAGTTTTTCAGAGCAGTATTGCATAAGGGATCACCTGGCATTCCTGATGATGCACCCCTCATGCGTGTATGCTTGTGGGGGGAAGGAAACCTGAATGGAAAAATATTTGACTGTTTGTGGTTTGGTTTTTTTGGATACCAAACAACTCCAGTAGAGTGAGAGAACGTGTCTCTGGTTGATAAGAGAGCTGGAAATGGTGAAATGCTCTGGAGTGTAACTGAAAAATAGAAAGCAGGCTGTGGTTGAGAGGCTGAGTGGTTCTTTTGCTCTCACACCAGGCCAGGGCTTTGAGGCTTTTTCATTTTGCATACCTGATAGAATTGACATTGCCATTCCTTTTTATAAATCACTGTTGCTGACAATACTCTCACCACTAGCTCAGTTTGTTCTGTTTCTCCACCAGTGACTTTCTGTAAATTTTCAGCTCCTGGTGGACTGGCTGTGTGTACTTGAACTGCTTGTTAATAGGTAGAGCATTGCTTATTTTGTGTTTGTGTAATCTATAGATGCCCCTGCACTGCAAAGTTAGATCCAAATTACGATGTTTAACCACAGCACATAACTTAGGGTGGAATATCTCCAAATGTGAGCTCTGCCGACCATCCACAGTTAGAGAGCCATTGGCCACCTTCCTTTTGCTGCTTGCAGAGTTCTTCCTGCTCCTTACAACACTCAGGATTTAGCAGTGACGATATTGAATGTTCAGATGTCATAAATGCAGGCTGTGAAGCCTCACATTGAAGTGACACGTTTTCCTCACAGTTTCTCCAACCCATTATCATTCCAGTTGCGTTTCGCATCTGATGGCTGTGAAAAGTGACCAAGGGAATGCAGACAAGTTACTGGATGGCGGCGTGTGTTGCAACATGCAGTGACACTGAGAAAACGTGCCAGTGTGTTAGGTAATCAGTAGAAATATTGAGAAAATAATTGCTGTTAACATATTGTGCTGGCAGCCGCCAGAACAGCACTAATTTCTGGGTCTGGTTTGTGAAGATGCCGGAGCAGCCGCTGTGTTCTATATGTGTCTGTGTCTGACACAGAGCACTGAGCAGACGAGCTCTTATTCAAATTTCTGCTGGCTGGTGCCTTTCCTGGAGTCCTCTAAATAGATACAGTTCATCAGTAGAATGTTTTTTCCATACTGCATCAATTTTGAGGCCCATGACTTTGCCACCCCCCTTCTGTTAATTTTAATTTTCAGTTTGGGGTACTTGTTTGTACCAAGTGAAGACGGGGCAGAACTCAAAATGAAACTTGTGAGATCATTAACTCTGTGCATCATGTACCTGCCCACGAGGGCTCCTTTGACCCAGACATGTTACTGCTGTCTCAGGATTTATTATGAAAGTGCAGTGCTTGCTTTTGGATATACCCCATTCATCATGACAAGAAGATTGCTCACATTTTGTGCTAAAAACAAAATATTAAAAAAAAAAACAAAGAAGAAAGAAAATGGTAAAGGGAAAAAATAAGTTTAAAATGTTTTTTTATTTGCATAGTGCTAAAATAAGGTCAGTGTCTGCTTTCACACATTTCCAGCAGTGCAGACAGGCCTCATGAAGTGGAAATACCAAGGCAGCAAATTGAGGTTTCTCATTTCTCTCCAGGCTGGAATAGGTGGAATGGGTTTGCTCCCCTGGCTGTGCAGGGGTGTTGCTGTAGGAGCAGTTTGAGCAGAGGAAACTGTTGGTGGTTTGGGCTCCAGCAGTGGCTCTGAGCACAGAGGGCACCGGACCTGAAACTGCCTGGACACAGAGCCTGCAAAAGGGTCAAACAGCTGGAGCTCACCTTTCAGTTTTCCCTCCACTCTGGCACTTTTTAGTGGTGTTTGGAGTTGCTGGCTGCTCTGAAAGGCTGTGTTTGGACTGTGTGTGTTTCTGTGGAGTTGATAACAGTGTGCTAAGTGCAATTACCACACACCTTTGACCAGCTCACCTGTGTTTTGCCCAATATCTCTCTCTCTGTATCAGGCAGTAAGTCAGGGAGATAGGGAAAAGGCTCTGAGAATGGTGAAGAGAGGAGGAAGAGGAGAAACAAAGATGGTCTTGCAAATTCGAGTCCTTCCTGTCTCATTTCCTTGCCTGCACCTTCAAGCATTCAAGGTGGGATGTCCTCAGTCTTGCACTGCCCAGATTCCCTGTGCCACTGAGTGCAATGGCACAGAGCCTTAGGAAGAAGAGGGCTGAGGATGGTGCAGGGTGGGTGACATCAAGAATGGATGGGGTTTTATTTTCCCTGGGCCTTTTTGCTGTCCTGATGGAGGAATCTGATATCTGCTGCTTTTGTTGGGTGGGAGTTGCTCTTATATCCAAAATTTTTCCACAAGAACTGTGCTTGGCAGCGAGCAGATAAACTTTTATGCTTAATGTCCAAGTGGCCTGTCTTCCTCGTGTGGTGTGGGATCAACAAGTGTTGCACACACCAGGGAGACATTCCCTGTGGAGCATGGGGAGGGATTGCTGAAGCAGGTGGCTTTTTTCCAGATTTCCCTTTTCCTAAAGGAGCTTGTTATTTCTGGTGCCTTGTGGATCCCAGACAGAACAAAATATCCTTATTTGAGGTGATAGCAATGCTGTTTGGTGGAAGCAGGAGCTGGTGTGGTGCTGGCACGTGGCTCTGGGGACTGTTTCCCAATCCAGTCTTCGTTGCTAAGCAGTTGCCAAACGTGGCATTTTGGTTGGCAGATGTGGCTGAGGGTTTCCAGTGCAGATAATTGAAATATTGTCTTTGAAGGATGCAGATAAATGTGAGCAACTGTTATCATGGTGCTACAAGCATTTTGCTATTGTCAGGAAAAAGAAATACTTAGAAAATATTAAAATCCTTCATACTGCATGAAATTATTCAAATTGCAGTAATACATAAAGGGCAATCTACCAGTGGAACGTATGCCATGGAGATGTGTGTGAAAGGATCAATTTTGTCGAGGGAATCTCAACAAATTTATTTGCTTTTTAATATAGTGTCAGGTGGGATGTATCTCCCAAATTACCTCAGAAAAGTAGTAACAGCAGATGGGTTTGCAAAGCTGAGGTGTGTTCCAGGTCAGTGAGAGGCAGGCAGATGGTGAGGGTTTGGTGGCCCCAGCAGAGCCCTGCTGGAGGATGGTGTCCTGATGCTGGGGTTGCTTTTAAATTCTCTGGGAGCTGGCATTGTGCTGGGGGCACCCAGCCTGGCTGCAAGGCTCCAGCAGTCAGCTATGAACCCTGCTGGGTTGGGTGTTCAGGCTTCAGCTTGAGGATGCAGTCTTGTTGCATGACTTTGTCTTGGGTTGTTGCTGGGGCACACGTGCTGCAGTCAGAGAAGGGTCAGTTTTTGCAGTGTTTTTGCTATTTTAACTGAGCTGTGGTATCAAGAGCATTGCACAGTGCAATTGTGTTAGTGAGGCACAATTTTAGTGTCATATCCAGTGAGATGTGTTGATGATGGTCAGTGATGTCACAACCACTGTGCAGCTCTGGTGCTTCAAAAGGTGCTGAGGCCAAATGGTGCTAAGTAATAAACGATGAGCTGCAAACCACCACAGCAGCTGTTCCTGCAGAACTGCTTAAAAAATAAAAAGATGCCCATGCTTTCCAGCTGGCCACCTGGATCAGTGAACAGGACATGGAATGCATGAGCACAGAGCTGTGTTTGCCTGGTTTTGTGCCTTTCTCACAATTGTTTCACATAATGCTTTAAATAAGTAACCTGCCTTTTTAAGACTTCATATATAACTCCTAACTAATGAACCAGTACTAATAGGAATGCTGCTTTAAAAACACAAATAAAGAGCTGTGTGGTGGAGAAGGGTTTAGCTGTGTCTGCTCAAGAATGGGCTGTGGTGATGTTGTGCTGCTGTGAGCTTCTGCAGGATTCACTCATCTCAAGCATTTTAGCAAAGCTCTTTAAGGCAGGTAGTAAAGAAGTGAGTAAAGTGTCACCAGCATGGGGGTGGCTCTAGAAGAGAGCTGGAGTGGTGGGTGTGAGGAGCAGAACATGGATCAGCTGGTGCTGCCTGCTGCTGAAGGGCTCTGCCACGGACACTGCCCTTCCACTTGAGCAGTCACCCGTGGGAGAGCTTGATTACAGCTCTGCTGCAAGAGAGAGCAGGAGAGACTTCACACTAACTCGGAGTAAGCAAGGAAAAGGCACATCTTTACCTTCCCATGGCTGTCTGTGTTGTTGGGGGTTGTTTCCCTTGGGTCTGCAGTGGGTGCCATGCAGCAGCCTCCCAGCAGCTCCCCAGGGTCCCTCCTGACCAGCAGATTAGCAATGCTCAGCTCAGTAGCTTCTGCTGGACTGTCCTCCACAAACATCTAATCCATTATTCAACCCATCTGCACTCCTGAGCCTGTGCAGTATCCTGTGACAGTGCAGTGCACAGCTGAATTTTGTTCTAGGTGAAAAGTGTTTTCATGTGTTTGTTTAAACCTCCTGCTTGCTAATTAGGGGACAGGTGGGGAAATCAGCACACTTTACCTCTCCTCTCTTTTTTGCATATTTTATGCCTGCACAAATGCCAGTGGGAATGCAGCCCAGCTGGGGGGTATTTCCACTCTGGTGCTTTACAGCACTTGTGGTTTTACAATTTATTTTGCACACGTTTGATAGTAAAAGTTTGGTGTCTTCTTGAAGGCCATGAGAAATATTATGGCCTGCACAGGGATTATTTCTGCTAAGGGATCAACTAGTCAGCAGTTGGCAGCTGCAAGGGTTTTGTTTTTGTCACCCAAAGGGAGTGGTAAGGGGAAAAAGTTGCATTTCCCTCACTTAGCAGGTTTTGAAAAAGGACAGCTTGGAGGTATTTCTTGCTCTTTGTCTTAGAAAAAGATTTTTATTGTTTTAATTAAGATGTTACATTCCTCAATTGATGAGCCTGATTCTGTCCTCTCTAACTTCATGCACTTAGTTAAGTCTGAGTACAGCAAGAGAAGAGAAATCTAAGAAGGAAATAAAGCAGTGAAAAACTCAAGTGCCTCCAGAGAGATGAGAAATGTTACCAAAGGGGAACTGTTTCTTGCTGGCCTCACCCTCACTTTTGAGGAAGAACTCAGTTGCTGGAAATACGCTCCTCACAGTGAAGCATCTCCTGCAGTCTACCTGGGTTTTAATGCATCTACTGCTTTGCTGGGAAAGACTTGTTAGGGTTGTGTTGTAATGCTCAGAAAATGAGGAGCTGCTAAGCTCATTAGGGTGCCACTCATCGCTTGTGGTCACTGCTGTGGAAGACACACAGCCAGGGAGGGTTTGTGTCTCCTGGGCCTCCTGTTCCCTGGGGCCACTCCAGCTGTGTCCCAGCAGACCCAGAGCATTTGTGCCACCTCCAGTAGGGGCTTTGTCCAAAGTGGGTAAATGCTTTTTGTCAGTCAAGACCATGTGGGCTGGATGAACCATCTTCTCTGCAGCAATTTTTCTGGGAATTCAGAAATGCAGCAGATGTCCTCTTGTCCTGTCTGGGGGGCTGTCTCCAGAAGGTTTCCTTGTTTGAAAACCATACCATGCAGTCACCATGACTGCAGTTAGGATGATAAGAAGGTCCTAAAACCCTTTTTAACAGTGTGTTCCCTCTTTCATGCATATTTATTTTTAAATAGCTGGTGCTGGGCTAGAACAGAGCTGCTGGAAGGAGAGCAGTGTGGAGGGCAGATTGGAGTGAGCAGGAGAGCCTTAAAGGATGAGACTGATGCATGATCTAACAAAAACTCTTTTCTTTTGCCCCATTCTCCTTCAAGACCCCAAATTCCTTCATTTTTGCCCTCCCTTCTGAGAAGAACTCAGCCTTTCACAGGTTGTGTTGGGGACATCCAGGTCTTGCAAATGAGGCCACTGTTGGTACTAACACTGAAGTGCAGAGAGCACTGAACAGGACACTGGAAATGCTGCCATAACCGTGATAGCCACGTGATTTCAGATACCCAAGGGTACAGCAGTACTATGTAAAAGGGGAAGAGTATCAAACTGGCCTAGTTGTGCTGATTAGAACTGTTTAAATACAGCATGTGTACTACCTATTCTTCAACAGGCTGCTATCAGCTGGGGAGCTAGACTGTTTTCCATGCTTATCTCCTTTCTTATCTCCTCCTTGGTAGCAAGATCTGAATTCATGGCTCCATTTGACCTAAGGTTTAAGTATGAGGGTGAGGTCAGGGGCTGGCATGTGAGCTCCTGCCTGGCACTGAGCTGTAAGGGATCTGTATACTCTGCACATGCAGTTATTGCATGTGCAGGGTGGTTTTTTTTTTTTAACTTATAGGTGGACTCTGATCTAATGTTGCCAGTTCCCTTTATCTTTGATTGCAAAGTGCCTTCTTTAGAAATGTGGGTGCTTTTCTGCACACCAGTGTGAAGAGCAAGACAGCGTTACAGAATTTGGGAAATGAGTTCTGTGTGCAGTGTGATTTCTTCTGAATTCCTTGCTTTTCTTTGCATCTTTAGAGAAGAGGATGCTGCCTCGAGCTGTGCATCTTTTGTGTGAGGACCTTAGAATAAAATAATAGCTGAGGTGGCAGAAAATGACAGAGGAGCCCATTGTATGTGTACCAGTGCCTTTCTGTTTTTCAGAGAGATTGTTCAGTTCCTCTGTTGGATTTGGCTGGTTAGTTCCCAGAACTCTGCATCACTGAACCTGGTGTCTGAAAAGGGCTTTACCTGGGTAAAGCCAGTCTGGCTGTATGAAAGTCTTTGGGAGAAGCAGAGAACATTCCCTGACTAATTTATCTGTAGGGGGTATTTTCTTGCCACTCTACCATCCTTTTATGCATGACTTAGCTTCCCAGCCGACTAAAGCCTTTGAAGTTAGATTGCAAATAGCTCTTCAGCTATCCCTTCCCCCCCATCTAAAATAGGGAAACCAGAACAACCATTGCCGTGGAAAGAGCCTGCCTTGTTACATGGCTCCCCAATGTTAACACCCCTCTCTTTTCCTCCTTCCTTTTCCCTACCTCTCCTCCCCCCCATAAAGAAACCCATTTTTTTCCACTTTAATAAGATCTACTTAAGACTTAAGGGAAGAGGCCATGGTTCCATGAGATGGTAAATCCAATTTTAGGGTGTTTCATATGTGATGAAAAACCCTGTGGCCGCCTGACGCTGGCCCTGAATTGGCACACATTCGCCCTGCCAGTTCAGATTTGTGCACATAATGCAGGAGGGGCCACTGTCCAGGCATGGGGGCATGCCCAGGCCTCCCTGAGCTCGGGCTGGGGGCCAGGAACTCCCCTTCTCATACTCTCACTGGATTTTGTGACCTGCCCAGTGGATGTTCATGTCGGTCTCTGCTCAGATCTGTGCAGTCGGGGTGCCTGGAGGTTTCCAGTCTCAGCATTGCTGACCCCAAGGATGTTGTGTTGGCCTCTCCCTGCAGACTCTGGAGAGTCTCTTGTGCATGGGAAGCCCAGAGGTAATGTCTGGCTGCTCCACATACCCCTTCTTCAATGATCTTGCTGACAGGAGCAGTGTAACCACATCATATGCCATGAGGTTTGCAGTTTGGATCCTCTTCCTCTTGGGAGGGAGAAAGACCTGAATTAAGGCATCCTTTTTGTGAATGGCTTCCTAACTTACTAACAAACAGAGCAACCCCCTCAACCTAGCTCTCTTTGCCAGTTCATCTCTTCAGGATTTCTGCTGAGGCAGATCTGGTGGTTGTTTTCCCACTGGCTTAATTCCTGGCTCTGAGGATTTCTGTCCTAGGAAGCTCTTGCAGTAGGCTCTTGAAATCCACATTGAAAACTGGACTGTGGTGCTGTCTTGCCAAGAGAATGGATTTTTAAAAGTACTGAATGATGATTGAGTGTACTCCCCTTGGGATCACATTATTCAAGTTGTCTTTTTTCTGGATCAGTAAAGATCTATTTACCTTAGACTGTACCACATGGGCTTCCCATCTCTGTCTCCTTGCTTCACCTGAATTTTCTGTCCTTCCCTGCACCACTTGCTGAATGAAAGAAGTTCTTAGCCTTGTGGAAATGCCTAGCAGCTGCCTGGGTGGGTGTTTCTTACTCCAGGATCTATTTTGACTTCTGGAAGGAAGAATCCATGCATCATTTCCTACAGTCACTGGAGATCCTATGTACAGTCAAGTAAAAACAGCCTGAACCCCTCCTGTTCAACCATTGCATTAATTTTCTCCTATTTTTTGTGAGGACTGTTTCATGCCCTGTGTCACATCAGGGGCTTTGCTTTGGGAAGTACTAATTTAAGCTACTGCTCTGTTCCTTTCTGTAGAGATGTTGATGTTATTCCACTGTCCTGCAGGGAGACAGAATAATCCCCTCTGGAGTCTGAAACAGGGCCTTGAAGTGTTGAGACCCATTTCAGCTGCTCTGTGCATGTGAGACCTGCAGGAAGTGTGGTGTGGATTTGCATGAGGCTGGGATGCTCTTTGGCACTGCTGTCCATCCTCCAGGACTCATGTTAGCTTATTTTGTCATCTTGTTTCACTAGATTTTCTGATGATGGCATGGACTGTTGGGCAGCTGTCCTGCTCTCCTGCTGTCCTTAAAACATAAATCAATTTAGCTCTGTTTCTGGTGTCAGGAAATACTGGGAGTGAGTGAGGAGACCTTTTCCCTTTGTAAGCATTAGCCTCATGTGCCTTCCCCTCTCAAGTGCCCTTCCTGCCCTACTGACAGCCCTGTTGAGCTGCTTCCCTGCATCCTTCCAAATCCCTCCTTGTGGCATCTCCCCCTGTGCAGGATGGTCTAATTAGGGACCAGCACCTGATGGAGCACATTGTGAGACACAGGCAAGCACGTGGCATTTCCTCACCCCCATCCCCCTCTTCTGGGACCAACAGGGTCTTCTGGGGAATTCTCCTTCTATCCTTTTGTGATTTGAGATATCAACTCAAAGTTCCCTCTTGGCCTTAGGAAGGAAATTAAGTGGTGTAAATTGTGCTGGTGTTTGCAGTGATGTTTGTTTACAATGAGCACTTGGATATTATTGTCACTTGTTTTACTTGTTGGGCAGCCCTGTAGGTGTGGGGAGCATTGCCTGTGCCAAAGAAGTGCTGCAAGTAAGTACCAGACCAAAACACGACCTGAGCCAACACAGCGTGTGTGTTAGGCGGGATATTGTCATCACAGAGAGCTTGAGTTCTCTTTTTCAGGGAGTGAGAGGTGCTTTGGCAATTGGTACTAGAGGAGCCAAAACATCCAAGGAGTGTCTATCCTGTGAGAAATCCCTGTTCCATTAGGGCCTTTTTGGTGCCCTTTTTTGTGGGACACTGCATTGAGTCCATCACTTTGATCTGTGTGTTTGCAGCCTTTGCTTCTGAGTTCATTTGTAAAGTGCTGTGTAAATATATAACAATATAAAAACCTTGCAGTCTTCTTTTCTAGAGATAGAATCACATATTGCTGGAGATATTTTATAATCACTGATTTGTAATATGTAAATCTTTCCATTTGCCAATTACTGAGCTGGGGATTTTATTACAGTGCAAACACCAGAAAGTTGTTCCAATTAAGAGCTGCTGTGGTTGCCCTTGTGGGCTCTGACTGCAGCAGGAGGACAGGAGCTCTCTCAGCTGCCCAGAGGAGGTTGAAAGACCTGACTAACCCACGGGGAGGAGGCAGCAACCTGATTGCAGCTTCAATCCAGGCTCAGTGGTGATGGGCTAGCCACCACGAGCCACCACAGGCACTGTGGACAGCACAGTGACCTGGCCAGGTTGGAAAGCTCACCCAGCAAGGTGCAGGCAGCAGTTTGCTCTGTGTTTTTGCTGCTGGACTGCTGGCAAACCCCCTGGAGTGGCTCTGCCCTCCTGTGCTCCGTGTCTGCACCGCCCTTGTGCGTGTTCTTCCCAAGGCAGGGCTGTAATTATGGTTAGCAAAGTCAAAATAGTTGTATGCATTGTAAATAAGGTGCCAGGTCTGCCTTGTTCACGCCTGACACACGAGGTGAGAATGCTCAGCACAGTCCCTCTGCCATGTCAAGACAAGAGGGCAGCTCAGAGCCACGGCTCCTCCTCGTGTGCTTTGCCTAGAACGGGGAATCTGCAAGCTAAAAGCAGATTCAAAATGAACAAAGCAATATTCTCTGAAACCCTCACTGGGTTTGCAAATTTTGAGCTGCAAGAGGTTTTTGGTATTTTCTCTGTTAGCAGAGTGAATGGTGGGATTCTCTGGGCCAAACTTGAAAGGAGTTTTTTGGTGAAGTTGTCGTGGAGGAAGAGTTGCAGGTGGCTGGTTAGTGATCATTTTTGTTCTGGTGGTGGCATAGGAAATGTGGCAGGCTTGAAATGTCTCATTCTCTTCCATGTGCTCTGCTGAAGGAGTCTGAGAAGAGAATTGTGTGTTAGAGAATTTGAGCTGGTTTCACCCAGGGATCATGGACGCTTCCCTTGTCAAACACAGAGCACAGACAGTGAGGAGCCTGATTGGAGGCAGCTGGAGTTGGATATAGGCGGTCAGAGGGACCTGGAGTCTGTTCTTGACTCTGATTGTGGTTTGGTGTATGACCCTCTTCAGTCAGTTATCCTCTCCTCCTCACCTCCAAAGGCTTTTCTTTCCCTGCTTTTTTGTAAGGATAAAATGTGACATAATCACTTGTGAATTTTTTTCAACCTTTAATTGGACTTAATCCAAAACCAAATGATGACTGTTCAACCAGGTTAGGAAAACTTTTTTTGTCCAAGAGTCCCTTCTTCTTCAAAGTTCTAGCTTTATTGAAAAACATGAAGGCTAATACCTTTGTACTGTACTGAATGCTGTCGATCCTGCATTTCATTATTTTGATGCACAAGAGCTCAGCCAGGTAAAACCAGAGTAGTTTCTATGTTCAGTGATACCCTACCTCAAATGTAAGGAAGTTGGTACCCAGCAGAATGTTGAAGCAAAATGAGCTGTAAGCTGATGGTGTTCAAAAAATGTCCTGAAATTCTGAGTAAATTCTTTTATCAGATGGCCTTTTAGAAGGAGATGGAAGTTTCTCTGCCTGTAACACTGAACAATGTGTACAGTGAAGGTCCCAGTCACTGCCAGGGTGTCAGTGCTACTTTGGCTCAGGGGACGGAGCAGCCTCCTCACATCTCAAATCTGGAAGTTGCCAGGTCTGCATGCAAATATTAGGATGTAATTTCTTTTCTCTGGAGGTATTAACATTTGCTTGCAAACTGCTGGGTACGGCTCTGAGGTGGGATCCATACCCTGTAGCCAGTGGCTCTACCCTGTCACTATTCCAGCTGATGAAGGAGTGGCATCCCAGGATGTTCCCTCATTTACCTTAAGAGTCTCTGCACACTCTGCTGGTGTTAAAGGTGGCAATTAACATTTTGGGTGAACAGTGAATGAGGCCATTTATAACCAGTTACACTGACATGAATCTCTCCCAACAAATTTGCATCATTAAAGAACCTTTGGAAAAATGTGTCATGCGTATAATTAAATACCTGTTTTGCTAACTCTTAATTTAATTAATCCAAAGTAAAGATGGCAGCACAAATTAATTTAGCTGGAAATGGCTTTTCTCTCAGTGGGCTGGAGGGAGGTTTTCTGGTGGAATTGTACCAGATGACCTCAGAAACTGGCAGGTGAACTCCAGGACTGATTGACACAGGGCTTTTTTTGACAGTGATGGCCATGACATTCTCATAGCAGTATGTATGTCATCTATCAGCTCACTTTTTTCTGCTTGTAAGAGCAAAGAGGGAGGCCAGCTAGAAGGCAGTTTCTTTGAGAGGACAGCACAGGTGCTTTTCAGCACTACCCTGAGAGGTATTTGGTAGCAACCGTAGTAAATCCAGGTTCAGACAGGTGAATGAAAAGAAATTCAAATAACAGAAGATCTTTCTATGTCTCCCCTTGGTTTTTCTGTCTGTGCCTTGATCTCTTTCACTTGGTGCCTACATTTCTCCCCCTTAGATATGAGCAGTTACAGGAAAGCCATTCTCTTTAAATATTTGTTACTATTAACTTTCTTTAAAGACTTCCTTGTAGATGATCTTTTGGTTTGACCTCTTTCCTAACCTTGTGATTCTTTCCCCCTACCTCCTGTGCCTTTTCTGATCCTTTTCTCCCTGCCATTTAATCTCCTCCTCTCTCCCTATCCATCTTGCTTGGGATAAAACTGGAGCACAGACTGTGTGCACTGTGCAAGTGGAGGTGAGTTGTCAGCCCAGCATTGTAGGAAGCAGGGAATCTGTTGTTTCTTCCTGTAGACCCATCTGAGCACCAGAAAAAAAAAATCTTTCAATATTTCAAACACTGATTATTGCTTTAGCAATTCTCATTTCAGCTTAAGTAAAAATTAATGCATGTATGGATGAAGGAAGCTCTGTGCCCTAAAGCATGGAATCCTGCTAGTTCTGCCACCTCTCTGCAATTTCAGGACTGGCTTTTTCTATGTGATCTTTCATTCAAGAGGGAAAACCAGCCTCATTTATCAGGCAGGACTCATTAGTACTGAGGCTGATGGGAGGCTGGTGTGGATGGCAGCGGGCTCTGGGAGATGGGCAGGAAGGAGCACACAAATCTCGTGTGGCAGGACTGGCTGGGACAGGCTGGGTGCTGCTGGTGCTCCAGGGTGGGAGGCTGGGAGGGCTCTGGGAGGGTGCAAGGTCCTGCAGGAGGGACTGGGGAGAATTTGTGGCTTGACACTGCTCAGTGCTGGTCTCCCCTGAGGCCTCATGAGGTGACTTTTCTCTGTATCCCATCAGATGGGATGAATGTGAACTTGAAGCTGATTTTGTCTGTCTTTGGTAGCCTGAACACTCCTGGCTTTCTATCCAGCGCCGACCTTTAGCATCATCCAGCATTTGCAATTGGAGCCAGTGCTTTTAACAGGGCCTTTTGTGTTCACTTACTGAAAACCAGGGTCTGTTTCACAGGAATCTTGTTTACACCTGCCACAGTCGTCCTTTTTGCTCTTCCTCTGCTCCTTTCACTGGAGCTGCAGTAGTTGAAAGTGCAGAATGTCCTTTTATTCCCCGGCATCCTCGGCATGGGACGTGACTGCAATAGAGCAGCTGGGGAGAGGATGCTGGGTGTGAGACCCACTGAGAAATGTGAGCCAGATGTGGGCAGCTCAAGGGCAGGATGCAACTGGGCTTTGGAAAGGCTCGAGTGCAATGAGCTATCACCTCTACTTCTTTTTTAGCTGTTCATTTTAGGGTTTACAGAGCAGCCCTCGGAGTTCTCCCTGCGTGCACAGATGCACTAAAGTGACTCTGTGACTACAGGGGAGTCCCCTCTCCATCACCATTACCAGGAGTCCATAGCTCTTGCTCAGGGTTTGCCAGGTGGGTGGTGTCTCCTTGTTGGGCATTTTGGGCACTAAAACTGCGAGTGGCTTTTTGGGGGTGCCCCGGGCGCTGCGGGAGGCGCTGAGCTCGTGCTGCAGCAGAGGAATGCGGGGAAGCCAGGGCGAGGGGAGGTGCCAGGACTGGAGGATTTGCACAGCTGCTGTTGCAAGCGTCGTGCTCAGCCTGCTCTCTGGTGGTAGCTGCTGTAGCAGAGATGACCTTTGATAAAACGGGAAACATTTGGAGTGATTTGGATAGTTGTGGTTGCTCAGTTTCACACAGTGACAGTTTGTAGCAGTCGACTCAGCTGCTCCTGCTTTTGTTTGCATACCCCAGTAAGAAATTCACAGGTTAAGAACCAAATCACAGCGGCTTCCATGTGAAAACTGCCAACAAAGTCTGCTCCTCAGCAGCTCTTCCCAGAACTTCCACGTTCTCCAATGTCTGATACTGCTCCTTCCTTTCAGACTGGGGAGACTGGTAAGAGAGCAGACAGAAGAGGCACCTGATGGCACGAAATGTGGAGCAAATAACAGATATCTTTGGGATCTACAGTCAAATTTGGCTGATAACAGCCAGGAGGTTCCAAAACTCTTGTCAGGATTATGATCTCTTCCTGGCTCCCAGGGCAGCAGGAGAGCTCTGGCCAGGAGGAGCATCCCTGCTGTGCCCTGGGCTGAGCTGCGGAACACGGGGGGCTCTTTGGCATCAGCAATGTGAGACACATTTGGAGGTTACAGGGACCCTGTGCTGTCTGCTGTCATCACTCTAGGCAGAGATCAGCCCCATTCATGTTTCCTAGATAAACTGTCAGCCTGTGGATATGTCTTCCAGCAGTATTTGGTTACTGTATTTCCTATCAGGGTTTGACACCTGAGGGGTGTGACAGTCATGCAGGTGGGTTCTTGGTGCTGGAGACACCTCGAGGACTGAAGTGCCTGTAGGACACAGTGTGCAGGTGTGACCATGTGCTGTTGAGGATGGAGGTAGTTCCTGAGACTTTTCTTTTTTGCAAGACCTAGTTTGGCAGCTTTGAGACTTCAGAGCAAGCTTGCACCCGCTGTTTTAATCCAGTTTCCATTCCTTTGGCAGCAGAGGTAGGTTTTAGCATTTTCTACAAATCTGTATTTCTTGTGGCCAGTAAAGTATTCATTTTGTCCCAAAACACAACATGGGCTATGTCTTTGAATCCCAGCATCTATGACTTCAATGTTTAAAAGCAATTTAACCAGATTTGGGGTTCTTTTTTCCTATGTGAATTGCTGTGGTCTAGTCAAGACAACTTTTACTAGCAGAAACCATGTGGAGGTATTGTCTTTCCACAAGTAGAGGTTAGGAGTTGACAGCAAATGAGCCAGGGATTATAATTAAAAAACAGGGTAGTTATTTGTGCATGGAAAAACTAAGGAATAAAAACTCATGGTGTAATGTACCTAGGAGTACTATATGCAAATAAGAGATAATATATCTTGCAGTGAAGGACGTTTGGATTGTGTGTATTTCACCAAGCATGGGAGCAATTCCTCCTGCTCCATAGAAGCTGAGGGTTTTGTTCAGTTGGTGCTGATGCTCTTTTAGAAAGCTTTTACCTCTCTGATTCCTGAGGTCTGACACGGAAGAGAAAAGCTTCAATAGGCACCAGCTGCTCAGTGGGCCCTGTCCTTTCAGAGCATCGCTCGCTTTTCTCCGTTCCCAATTAAAATGTGTGTTAAACTTAGCTTTTGTTTGAAGCAGCCCAGCGCTGTGGTATTTAATGTAAAGAGAATGTGCTCGTCACCTTTTCTCTCTCTTTTGTGGCAGGGTCAGCATTCCTCAGGGGAGGACATGGAAATCTCTGACGACGAGACCAACCCCGCGCCCATCACCAGTGCGGAATGTGCCAAAACCATTGTGGTGAACTCCTCCGTCAGCAACACGGCCGTGATGGCTCCATCCATCCCCCCGCTGCCACCACCGGGATTCCCTCCTCTTCCTCCNTGTCATGCAGGTGGATATGATCAGTGTCCTGGGCAACCAGTGGGGCGGCATGCCCATGTCCTTCCAGATGCAAACTCAGATGCTGAGCCGCATGATGCAGGCACAGAACACGTACCAGTATCCACCTTTCATGACGGGCCGGATGCAGTTTGTGAATCTCCCTCCCTACCGCCCGTTCTCCATGGGAGCCGCTCTGGCCCGTGGGCAGCAGTGGCCACCACTGCCCAAATTTGACCCCTCAGTTCCACCCCCAGGCTATGAGCCGAAGAAGGAAGATCCCCACAAAGCCACTGTGGATGGAGTCCTCCTGGTCATAGTGAAGGAACTCAAGGCCATCATGAAAAGGGACCTGAACCGCAAGATGGTCGAAGTGGTGGCGTTCCGGGCGTTTGATGACTGGTGGGACAAGAAGGAACGTCTGGCAAAAGTGGGTTTTCACATGCTCTGGGTCCTGGGGAGAGCTGTTCTTGGTGCTTGTGGCCAGTGTGTGGGGTCAGCGGAGGTCTGGAGCTGACTTTAAAAAACCCAAACCCCTAAATTGTTATGTACAAGAGGAAGCTGAAGTTTAGCTCTGAAAAACTAAGGTCAGATGCAAGAGGAGTGTTTGAAACCACCAAGCCTCTGTTTTGTGTTCCCTGCTTTGTGCAGTGAGATTTGTGGGTATTTCCAGTTCTGCCCCCTCCCCAGTGCATGTACGAAGCAGCAGTTAATTCAAAAACTGAACATTGACCAAATATACAAAGAGTTCCAGGGATTAGTTGAGAAAACAGCTTTGCATGAATCTGATCCTTTTCTCACCCAATTTGAAGTGTACCTCAGGCAGCAAACAGCTCTGGGATTTAATGTGTGGTGAATTTATCACTACCTAGAAAAACTAACACTACAGAAAGGTTAATGCAAGCTTCAAAATTACAATTGCAGTGAATTACTGTAAAAATAGCAGAACAAATCACAACCTGCAGGTAGATCTGTTTCAGATGTCAGTTTTCAGAGCAGTATCTTCACCACCTGTTTTTGTAAACCAATTGCTGTTAACTGTGGTGCCTGGGAGAGCTCCTTGGCTTTCTGGAGGGGCTGGTAATGCTGCTGCTTAAGAGCTGTTTTATGGCAGTGTAATTTGCTGTGGCTTAGAGCTGGCTGGTGTGACGTGCAGCAGAAACCCCGTCCCTCTCCTCCTGACTAATGCTCAGAGCTTTTCTTCTGCCAGCCAGTGTGTGCTGACAGTCTTGGAGGAGGCCCGTAAGTTTCCAGGGCAATAAAGGAAACAGATCCAGCAAATAGTTGCAAAAACAGCAACTGAAATACTCGAGAATTTTTTTTAAACCAGACATCTGCGGTGAAGAAGCGGTAGCAAGTTGAGGCAGATCTTCAGGCTCTTTTACACCCCATGTTATGGGTGGATTTGGGGTGTTCTTCCCTCACCTTGATTTAAAAGCCATTTTGGGAAGGGAAGCTGACTGTACCACAGTCCTTGCCACAGGTTATGTTGGATGTGAGCAGTGTAATTGAAAATATGAAATTGCTGCATGGAAAACCATGTGTGCTTTCTGTCCAGGAACAGAGATGCCAGCCCCAGGGCATTTGTTACTGTTGTGTGCAGAAAAACCTCACAGATTTTTAGAGCCTCCTTTCTGCTAGGACTGGGCACCCTTGGCATTGGAGTGGGACAGGATTCCTTCTCAGGCAGAAATTTCCTGCTTTTGCAGAAAACAAAATATAAATATTCAGCTTAAACTGTACCTTCCCATTGCTGGTGTCTGTGTGAGGATGAGGTCACTGGGCTCCTTGGTGGCAGCTGGAGGTCAGTTCCCCGTGTGCTCTGCCATCACACTGACTCTGGCTGCTATATTCCATCAAAGGCAGCTGATTGATTGATTGATTGATTGATTGATTGATTGATTGATTGATTCCAACTCTGGCAGCTGATTGACTTCCAAGAAGCATCATGTCCTGGGTAAAGAGTGGGAAGGCTCAAGGGTAAAGCTGGTGTCCTGGGTCAGGCAGGGTGGAAAATGTCTGGGGTGAAAGCTTTGAAAGGAGTTTGTTGTTAGGGAGGGCAGCACATTCCATGGACCTTTTCTGCCTGAGCCAGGGGAAAGGTTTTCCCAAATCTGGTGCTGGGTTTAGGTTTGAAAGCTGAGTAATGTGCATTAAGCAGAGTGCCAGAAATAACCAGGCATCCCTGACCATGGAGTGCTGCTTGGATTCTCTGCTTGATATTCCCATTAGTCTTGATCCTTATTAGTGGGAGAGCTGAGCTTGTGCTGCCTCTTTGGTGATTACAGCCCACTTCAGCATGTGAGCTTTGTCAGGGTGTGCAAGAGAAGCTGACTGGGGTGTTGTGCTCTGGGCTGATACGGGTGAGTGTCACCTCCAGTGCCCCTGGCTTGGGCAGAGCCTGACATGCCACCATGTGTGACATTCTCCTGGCTTGTCCACCCCTCCACAGCTGCAGAGGTCTGAATTCCTGCTCTTCCTTTGCATCTCAGCTGTGGTGAAAAAGGATTTGTTGAGGCTGTGTGTCTATTTTGTAGACCCTTTAGTGTTTTGCCTAAATATTTTGATGTCCTTTTTCCCAGGACTGGAACCTTCTGAGAGGTTTTGTGGGCTTGGGCTGTGGTTGCTAAGGAAACACAGGGATGTGTGTGATTTTTCATGCACTATTTTTGGCCTTACACTCAACAGAAGGAAGGTGTTCCCAACTGGGAGGTCTGGAGTTGCTTTCAGTTATGTGGGTTAGCAAAGGAAGGTAGATAACACATTGTTGGGCTGACTTGCCTAAAACACACTCAAGTTATTTGTATTATTCTGTGCAGCTCCTTTCAGGTGTGGGGCACCTTCAGATGCCCTCAGAGAAACTGATGGGCAGGGCAGTGATATTTCCCAAACCTCAACTGTCTAAATGGTTTCCAGAGTCTGTGTCCTTCCCAGGAAACCTCCCCTCTCAAATGTGCCTTCTCTGTTGCAGGCGTCTCTCACCCCGGTGAAGTCTGGAGGAGAACTGGAGGAAAAGCCAAAGCCGAAGGATCGAATTGCCTCTTGTCTCTTGGAGAACTGGAACAAAGGAGAAGGGCTGGGCTATGAGGCAATTGGCTTGGGCATTGGGTTACGAGGGGCCATCCGCCTGCCATCCTTCAAGGTGAAAACAAAAAACTCTTCCTTATGCTGACATCCCCCAGAGAGGAGCCTTAGGAGGACAGACCTTGCTAGGTTTGTGCCCCAGAGCCCTCAGGCTGTTCACTCTGTGTTCACTCAGGGGGTTGCTTCTGACCCCCCCAGGACCAGAGCAAGGACCCTGTGTTCCCTCAGCTGTTCATCCTCCACTTGTGTGAATTGTCTGTGGAGGATCTCCCTGCTCTGCAAGGGAAGGGGAACATTTACCTCTGTTTCAGCATGATCGTAAAAATACATGTATGCTCACAGTGCTTTACACAGTTACTGTTTTGGTTGGAATCTCTGATGGTTTGGCAGCTGAGTCTCACCTGAAGTTTGCTTAAACTCTGTCTTCTCAGAAGCACAGAGTATCTGTTTTGAAAAGCATTTGCATGGAAAATTAAAAGTATCTTAAAAGAAGTGTGAGGTAGGGGAGTGTAGAGGGCTTCCCTGAAATTAGGATTTTTGAATGCACAGAAGGTGCAAGTAAAGGTTTTGAATGAGGTGCAAGTAAACGTTTTGGATGAGAGAATCTCCAGTCTTTATTTAGAGTAAAACTTGTTTTGAGGTTCTTTAAGATGTGTTTATTTTCTCTTTCTGTTCTGCTACAATCTCAGACATGGATTTGTCAAGAGTTTTCTCTGTCATCCTCAAAGTACCTGGTGATGACATGCACCATGCTGGTACCCGGGGTGTTTTCATGCAAATTGAATGGGTAGAGTTTCATTCAGAGTGAAATTCTGTTTGCAAGCAAATAAAGAGATCAAGAGCTGGGGAGTGCCCCTTGATTTCTGCTGTGACCACAGCAAAGTAAAGTGGCAATTTGCTTAAGAAGTTGATTTCTGGTGTTCTAAACTTTCAGAAATGCTAATTGTGTCTTTTGTTCAGGTGAAAAGAAAGGAGCCACCTGAAGCTGCCTCAGCGGGAGATCAGAAGAGAATCCGGCCTTCTACTTCTGTGGATGATGAAGATGAAGGTTTGCAAAGTGCATTTGTTTGAAACCTAGGAGCAGATGCAAACCCCACGCAATCCCTTTAAACTTCACAGCAGTGTGCTCGCTTACACTTAAACACAGAGTCAAGGATCTGAGCCAAGCCCTGCTTCTCACAGAGCTCTGATCAGCTGGGACATGGCCCCTCTGGGTTCAATTATCTGAAATTCACTGCTGGGAAGTTTAAGACCCACATTTTAAGAATAACTCATAACCTATTTTAGCTGTGCTGGGCCCCAGCAGAAGGAGCTCAGATGGGTTCATGGGCTGCTTGGGGTGTGCTCACAGCTCACTGGGATGTGGTGGGAGGAAGCACGTAACAGTTTGCTCTGTGTTTGATTTGA
Source organism: Toxostoma redivivum (assembly GCA_013397375.1). Classification (NCBI taxonomy): domain Eukaryota; kingdom Metazoa; phylum Chordata; class Aves; order Passeriformes; family Mimidae; genus Toxostoma; species Toxostoma redivivum. The sequence continues at coordinate 99,356 of VXBI01010346.1, forward strand.
AAAAGAAACCAAAGTTATTTGCCAGAAAAATCTGTTTGAAACTATCTTAACATTATTTCCTATAACCAGGGAAGAGTAAAGAGGAGACAAAGCTTTGAATACCCTTTGTTTTGCACATGGGTTCATGTTGAAGTCATTTCAGGTTAACAAGTGGTTTTGAAGCCAAAAATTGAAACAAAAAAAGCATTAAATTCAGGTTACCTGTCCTGACCTCAATCATGTCTTCTGTCTGCTCTGCCTAGGGAGTGTCAGCTTTGGCCACCCACATTTTGCCATCAGCACTGTTCACTGTGACTGTCCCCTGTGAGCCTGGGGACCCTCACACCACATAGGCACACTGCTCCTAACTTCAGTCTTCCCAAAGAAGTTTCCCTTATGTAGTTAACTCTTTCTGTCCTTTCCAAGGTATTTGATGGTAATTTCTGTTGCTTTTGCTCCTCAGAGTCAGAGAGGGACAGGGATGCTTCTGACACAACATCTGAGCTGTCAAAAAAGGATGCAGAGGCAGTGGGGCTGCGACGGCGACCAGCAAGGCCATTGGAGCTCGACAGCGAGGGAGAGGAGGGAGATGAGACATCAGGGAAGGAGGAAGAGTCCTCCTCAGAGAAGGAAGAGGAGCAGGAAGAAGAGGCAGGCTTGGTGAAGGCACCACCTGGAAAGGTATGCTGGTGTGTGGCTGTCTGCCATTAAAAGGGGGCCTGGTAGTGCCAAAGTTCCCTTTTCCAGGAGATGAGCACTCCTGGTGGGGTCTGTGCTTACAGAACCTCTGTCAGGTTCTCTGACAGCCTCCCTGAGAGTTCCTGGTGGTTTCTGCACTGACAGCTCAGGCACTGTTCATTTTTAGCAATGCTTTCTTGCAAAGGAGGAAGAGGAGGATGAGGAGGATGAAGATGATGAGGATGAGGATGAAGACGAGGATGAAGATGATGAGGAGGAGACAGGCATAGACACAAGTGACAAAGAGGAGGAGCAGGACTCCGAGGAGGGTAAGCAGCTCCAGGGGAAGCAGCAAGTGTCACCTCTGGGTCAGCTGTGGTCTCCCTTGTGCCTTTGTGAGCTGATTTTGTTACCTGTGCACCTCCCTTCACTGATGGGCAGTTTTACACAATATAATGCACAGAGATATTTTTAATTAGTACCTGTGAGGTTTCCATGATCCCTCAGTCAGTGAGTCCCTTTACAGAAGCCCTCCAATCCCAACTGATCTCAGCCCAACCTGGCATAGGGGCACAAGTCTCAAGCCCAGCTAAATGTGTGCTTTTTTTGTAAAACAGGAGTGGCTGGGGGGAGAAGGAGCCAGATTTCAGACAAGGGTAATTTAGCTGCTCATAACTCTATCCTATCAATCAGTTCCTGCTCTGGAAGGTGGTAGGTTCTATTTTTTAAGGCCATGTCTAAAGGCAGCAGAAAATCTCAGTAAAAGATAGAATACACCAAAAGACCCACGTGGGAAGGTGCCAGGCAGCACTGCTCCTCACATGTGGTATGGTGATTGTTGTAAGCAGCCAGAGACAGGATTTATAAATCTCTGCAAAAATAAATAAATGGGAGACCACTCCTTCAAATCCACATGCTGCTGTTGGTGCTGTTTCCACACTTTCACAGTGGAAGGGATGTTTACCTCTGATTGTTTAATAAAGCCAGAAAGCAGAACTAATGGCAGTTTGTTCTTGCAGATGTAGCAAGTCCCTCGTCTTCCAAGGCTGAAGTTGAATCATCTGATGAGAGTGAGGACTCCTCTGAATTCGAGTCAAGTTCAGACTCGGATGATGAAGATGAGGAGGATGATGATGATGATGAAGATGAGGAGGAAGAGGAAGAAGAGGAGGAAGAGGTGGCTGAAGATCAAAGCAGAGAAGCCATGGTTGCTGAGCCAGAGCATGAACCTGCTGTTCATGAGCTTCCTGATGATGAGAGGGAGACTATTTTGGACCTGTATCCTGTGGATGACTACATGGATGCAACAGGCTTGGAACTTGCTGAGCCAGCTTTGGCAGTGAAAGATGAAGGCAGTGAAGAAATCAAGGCAGGGGAAAGCGAGTGTGGCCAGGTCCCAGGGGCTTCTGTTGCTGCTGAAACTCTGAAACATTTGGTTATGGAAAGAGACCAGGAGACAAAACTCACACTCTCTCCCATCTGTAGGCCAGGTATGCCCTTCCATGTGCTTTGGAGTTTTGTTATCACATTTCCAAGTAAATTTTCTCCTGGTATCCAATATGTATGGGTTTGTATTTCCATTGTTCTCTTTCTTCTTCCAGTCTTGGCTCTAGGCAAGGGATTATCTGTACAGGGAAAGAGGTCTGTGCTGAACTTTCCTTCCTAGTAAGAGCTTTACATGAGCCATCTGCTACTAAAAATACTGTGGTTACTGTATCCAGAATCTTATCCTGGGGCAGTTTAGCTGGAGTCCTACAGGGACTGAACAGTTGTCATCGTCCAAGGGTGACTGATCGGGTGGTGTGGTGGCTGAAGCTCAAGATAGAAAAGCCATGGCTGCTAAAACAGAGCAGGAATGTCACTACTGGCTCTTTTTGGTTTTACTATTGAAGCAGAGTGTGACAGGGAAGCTGCATGGGGCAGGTGAGTGGAGTCTCAGAGTTATGTATGGTTCCTAATATTATTTGTGGGAGTTTTTGTCACCTGCTCCTTTTAAATGAGTGGTTCTCTGGTTTTCTGGAAGAAGGAAATTGTCTTCAATCAATACAGAGTTGTATTTAACCCAAAGAAATTGGAAACCTTTTACTAGAACAGGAGTGAGATGTATAAAGCTTGAATAATTTGGCAACTGGGGGAAATCTAAAAGTTAAAATTGGAACCAACAGGGAGGGCACATCTAGTGGGGTCTGCTTTGGAGCCTTGGGCAGCACTGGTGTCTGAGGACTGGGCAATGTTTTGCCATTTGGAGAGCTGGAAATCCAGTCCCTGCACAGGGCATCACTCCTTGGCTGCTGCAAAACCTGAAAGTCACAAAGAGGTTAAATGTTAAACTGGGCAGGCAAAGAAGAACTGGTTGTGCACAAATCCTTTCTAGAACAGGTCAGTGTGCCTGAGGAGCATAAATTTTGAGACACCTGCATTTGAGGAACTTGCCGTGTAAGGAGCTTTGCAGGTAAGCTGTGGGAACAAACTCAAACTGCAGCATTGCTCTTGAGCAGCCCAGCTCTGTCATACAGGAGTTGCAAGGCTCAGACCCTTCTCCAGCAGCCCTGGTTTGGTTAGCACAAATGGGAATGCTTCCCTTCCAACTCTGCAGGCATTTTCACCTCCTTTCATTCTCCCACTTGAAAATGTTATTTTGAGCTGCCTAACAAGATTCACCATTTATTCCTTTTGGACCTGGCCCTAAGTGGGTAAATAAACTCCAGACAAATGAGGCTGCTGCAAGGAGAGCAGCATATAAATTGCCTCATTGATACCATCTGAGTGTCTCCTCATCCACTGCAAGGGCTTCCCGTTTCCTTCATGTGCTGTTCAGGAGTGTTCTGCTATTCCCTTCACTGCTCCCTCCTTGGAGAGCTGAGGGTGCTCCTTGGCCTGCAATTAGTTAAGTTCCCACATTAGAAAAGGTGATAGCTCTGGGCTCTGACAGCTCTCCTCCAAAGTCCTCGCCCCACAATCCACTCATTCCTTTTAATGTCTTTACAAAAGATTGTCAGGGCTTTTGAAAGCAGAGAAACCTTCGTTCTGCTCTGTGTTGTAGCTAATCCTCAAATTAATAGTGTGGGTTTTTTATGGTCCATTAGGAAAGTGTGTGGTAGTGTCTAATTACTTTACACTCCATGCCTCCAAAACGTAAAGCACTGGAGTTTTAAAGCCTCCCAGTGGAATTGAGCTGTTCTTTAATTGTGGCATCTTAAACATGTCTTTACTAGCAAGTGGAGGCAAAGCTCCTGATTCTTCTCTCTGTTCCCCTTGCAGAGGAAGAGCCCGAACCCACTTCCATGCTGGAGCCAGAGGAACAGGAAGGTCCGAAGCCTGAATCTCAAGATGAGGAGGTAGCTCTCTGTATCTCTACTCCAGAGGGAGTCTTTGGAGAATCTCTGCCCAGCAAGAGCAGCTTCTTTGTCAAGTCAGAGGAGAGCAGCTTGGAAGGCCGGGTTAAAGCCAAGGCGGGGTCGGCAGCGGAGGAGGACGAGCGGCTGCCCCGCACGCCTGGGCGGGAGGTGCTGATCCACACGGACACTGAGACTCTCCTGCTTCCAGCCCACAAGGTGCCATCCTCCATGCTTCCCTTGCCATCGACTCCCGGCAAGGAAGAATCCTTAGTCCCTCCAGAAAAGTTCCCTGAACAATTAATGGTGACCAAAACGTCCGTGGAAGAGGAGATTCCCAGGACTCCCGGGCGGGACATTTTGGCCAAGTCTTCACACCCCCTTGCCAAGTCGCAGAGCACGGACACTATTCCAGCCACGCCAGGAAGTGATGCTCCCCTTACAGGAAGCAGCTTGACCCTCAGTTCCCCTCAAGTCCCAGGGAGCCCCTTTTCCTACCCATCCCAATCTCCTGGCATTAACAGTGGCATTCCTCGGACTCCTGGGAGAGATTTCAATTTCACGCCTACTTTCCCAGAGGCTGGTGCTACCATTCCTTGCCTTCTTCCTGGCAAGAAACAGTCAGAGGATGAGCTAGAAGAGAAAACCTTTAAAGAGCCTCTTGGTGCTTCCCTTACAATCAGCATGAACAGTGTTCCTTCCCCTATCCCCTTTGCCAGCCCCCCACAAGCAGATTTCCACATGGACATGGGTTTGCCACCTGATGAGCCAATACCTGTAGCAGCCCTGCCGTGCATGCATGGAGATGGAAGAATGCCCATCGAGGAATGCAAGGCAGAAGTAAAACCTGGTTTGTTCCCCCCAGAAGTACCCCCTGGGTCTTCTATTCTTCCTCCCCCCCCACCACCTTCTGTTCTTCCCAAAAGGAGGCCGGGTCGGCCGAGGCGATCCCCACCTTCTGTCCTCTCGCTGGACGTGCCCATGTGTATGGGCAAAACCATAGAACCTCCTCCCATGCCAGTGGCCTTGGTGGAAGGTGCTGTGGGCAAAGAGCTGTTGAGTGGACATCCTGATGCCTACTACGGACTGAAAGACCCCGAAGCCGTCACCCTGGACTTCAGGAATGACGGTTTCCATGAGAAAATAGCAGCTGAGACAGTTGCAGAGAAGCTGCCTTTCAAGGAACTGGAGAACCAGTGGAACGAAGACTTGAAGGAAGAAGAAGCTCACTCGAAACCGAAGCGGCAGTGGCGGAGGCAGAAGAAGCCCTCAGAGGAGCTGCCTGTGATCCCTTCCCCCGAGTACTCGCCGCCCCGGCCGCAGTTCCGGCCGCGCTCCGAGTTCGAGGAGATGACCATCCTGTACGACATCTGGAACGGCGGCATCGACGACGAGGACATCAAATTCATGTGCATCACCTACGACCGCCTGCTGCAGCAGGACAACGGTATGGACTGGCTCAATGACACCCTCTGGGTTTTCCATCCTTATATCCTTTCTCACTGTGTTGGCAGCACCAGAAGTCGGTGGGAGAAGCAGCTGCTCACAGGAATAGCGGTTGCTTGGATGAGCAGGGAATTTTAGGCTGTTTTGTTCTCTGAAGCTGCAGTACAAAAATACTGCAGAAATGGCTGTTCTTGCTGCACGTTCAGTGTGGAGGTACAGGGACAGTCTGTAGGCACCTCTTCTGGGGAGGTTTCCTTCCTGGTTTGAGAAGCTTCTGTCTGCAATGTAACCAGACTTTTTTTCCAGCTTGCCTGTGGAATTTCTAGTCTGCACATACAGAGCTTTCACTCGGAGCTAAAACTTGCTGTAAAAATAATCTCACCATCTGTGCCCAAAACAATGAGTTAGTGCTTCTAGCAGCTTTAACTTGCTTTGAGTTTGAAATACTGATAAAATCAGTGGTTTCTAAGTGGCACATCAGGGCTCTGTGTGTGTGCAGCCACCAGCAGTGATCTCCAGAGCAGAGCTTAAAAGACTGTCCTAAAAACCTCAGAACTCTTCAGTACTGTTTTCAGGAAGGATGTACAGGTTTATGTGTTGAAGAAGACTGACACACCACCTTGTGTGTTGCTAGAGATACCTTCATCCCTTGCTTCCTGCAACACAGGAAAGCAAAATCAAAAAAGCCCAAACCACCTAAAAACAGTCAGTGACAACTAACAAAACCCCTAGTGAAAATAAATCTGTTTCCCTCTTGATAAGGATTATATTGTAACAGCAAAATTACACTCAGTTTTTAAGCCACTTCAAATTCACCTTGAGTTCATCATGTGCCACACTGCATGACAAATGTGAAAGTACCTGCAGGCTCACCTGCTTTGTGGCAAACCCTCAGCACTCTGGCTTTGAGGACATCACCTCTTGGTTTTTGTGGTCACTCTGCTTCAGTTTTCTGGTGTCAAGGATATGTTTTGCTTCACAGGGAGAATTTTTGGGTCAGTTTTAATTGTTGTAGCCTTCGTGGCTGTGTTAGTGGGGTGAGCTGGCAGCAGTACAGCTCCACTGTCCTTCCAGGAGCCAAAGCCCTGAAGGTGTCTTCAAACCTGAAGGTTTATAAGGTGATTCTGAAGGAGCTGATTTCCCAAGGCTGGTGAGAGCAGCGTTTCTCCAAGGCCTTTGGGCTGAGCAGCATCTCGGTAGTAATGTTAATTTTTGCAACCCCACAAAACCTTCCTGATTTCCCAGGCTCCTGGTGTTAGCTCCATGCAGCTGTAGCAAGTTTAGTCTGATATCCACCTCTGGCTGTGTTTCTCCTTAACTTGTTGCCACCTACCAGCTTTTCTACCCCCAAGAAGAAGAAGCGGGATGACGGGATGCGGGAGCACGTGACGGGCTGTGCACGAAGCGAAGGCTATTACAAAATTGACAAGAAGGACAAACTCAAATACCTCAACAATAGCCGAGCTTTTGCAGAGGAGCCTCCAGCTGACACACAGGTGAGGAATCCAGGGGTGCCAGGTGTGAATGGGATTTGGTTTGACACTGTCACACACAGTAGGTGCTTCCTGCCTTTTGGCAAGGGGGGAGAGGAAGCTGTTGGGTCTCGCTGGTTATCCTGGGGTTGTGTGGGAAGTGTTAATGTTTGATGTCAAGTGTTCTGTGGCGATGTGTTGTAGCACAAGGGGCTGCTCACAGGGAGCCTGCAGGGTGTTGGGTCAGCTTTGTTCACCCATTTGTCCTCTCAGGGTATGAGCATCCCTGCCCAACCTCACGCTTCCACACGGGCTGGTTCCGAGCGGCGATCAGAGCAGCGCAGGCTCCTCTCCTCCTTCACTGGTAGCTGTGACAGTGACCTGCTCAAGTTCAACCAGCTCAAGGTACATCACCCCCTGCTGCAGACTCTGGACCCAGAGACATCCTTTCCTATTCTGTGCTGTAGCTAATCCAGGGTTGGGGATTTGGGGTGTTTTCTTCATGCAGTTCCGGAAGAAAAAACTAAAATTCTGCAAGAGCCACATTCACGACTGGGGCCTTTTTGCTATGGAGCCCATTGCAGCTGATGAGATGGTGATCGAATACGTGGGTCAGAACATCAGGCAGGTGAGCTGTGGGTCAAATCTAAGCAAAAACCAGCCCTGCAAGAAGCCTTGAGTATGACAGTGAGGGTTGGAGTCCTGGGCTGGAGGCGTTAGCTCTGTGGGCTGGGCAGAGGCTGGCATTGGTTTGGAGGTGCAAGGGTGGAAATTTCGACAACCCATGGAAACTGAGCACCAGGAGAATCCTCCTTGAGAAGCCCATCCTGAACTCGTGTGTTTCCAGTTAGGTGTGTGCTCTCTTGGGGTGATGGGGATCCTATAAACCCCCATTGCCTGGCACAAGCAGAGCTCAGGGCAGCCTTGTGCAGGTGGCTGCTCACAGGTGAGTTGTGCAGCGTGGCTGAGCCTGCCTGGTTCCTGCAGGTCATTGCTGACATGCGTGAGAAGCGATATGAGGACGAGGGCATTGGCAGCAGTTACATGTTCAGAGTGGACCACGACACCATCATCGATGCCACCAAATGTGGGAACTTCGCCAGGTTTATCAACCACAGCTGCAATGTGAGTATGCTGCCATCCTTCCCTGGCACCCTGACAAACCCAGGGGGTGCCTGCCAGCCCTGGCTGGAGTGCTCAGGAGTGGCAGGGGGTGGCAGGGTTGTGATTAAATGTTAATGAGCCACAGCAGATCAGTGCAGGGTCTATAGCGTATTCATTGGAGAGACCTGAGAAATGAAACGTGCAGGGAGGCTGAGTGCATTCAAGAGCCCTCCTGAGTGTCTTGGGGGACTCTGATGGACACTGATCAAGCAAATCTAACAAATATTTCCTTAAAACACACCAAATTTCAGCTGTGGGAACAGTCTCCTTCTAGTGCCTGCATGGGAAATTATTCCCTGCTGCTTCCTCCCCTGCTCTGTGCTGCAGTCTGCACTCAGACTTGCCTGCCTGGCCAAATTGTGAAGCATTGAGCTTCTCTTAACCTGTGACAAATTTGATGGAGATCATCCAGGTTCCTTTGCTCCACAAATGACCAGAATGTGGATATTTTGGAGCAGCACTAGAAGAGCTACTCTGTTTTCTGGCTTCATGCCTCCCTCCCTAGGCTTGCCCTGAGTCCAGGCTCTGGAAGCACAGCCAGGGTTGTCTTGGGAAAGAACTGCCCTATTTTATTTTATCTTGAAGTAACTGTGTGGAGGCTGGGGAGCCATGGCCCTCAGGAACCTACATCATCACCTGTTCTGTCACTCTTGCAGCCAAATTGTTACGCTAAAGTGATCACGGTGGAGTCTCAAAAGAAGATCGTTATCTACTCCAAGCAGCACATCAATGTGAACGAGGAAATTACCTACGACTACAAGTTTCCAATTGAGGATGTAAAAATCCCATGTCTCTGTGGCTCTGAGAACTGCAGGGGAACCCTGAACTGAACTCAAGGTTTCTCGTCACACTTGCACCTTCGGCCATGTCAAAACTGTGGTAACCAGGTGTGGTTGCACTTTGCCAAAAAAAGAGGAAAAAAAAAAAAACCAACAGAAAAAAAGGAAGAAAAAAAATTTAAAAGCAAAAAAATACTTACCAAAAAAAAAAAAAAAAAAAGAGGAAAAAAGGAAAAAAAAAACAACAAAAAAANAAGAGAGGAAAAAGAGAAGAAAACCAAGCAAGTTTCGCACTTCTGCCAGGATCATGAGTGAAAGCAAAAAGCGCACATGCTCACGAGGACTGTTCAGGTTTCAGGTGCTTTTTCCTTTTCAGATCCAACACGCACACAAAAAGGTGGCTACCTTTTGTGGCATGGTCTATCCAAACACTAGCTTCTCTGTTCAGTCCCTGCAGTAATGCTCCATAATGGGATAATGGTACCTTTTTTTTTTTTAATTGTTCTTATAAACCTTCATCTTTTCATAAATGCTGCTACCTTTTTCTCATCAGTTTTCGTTGGTTGAAAAAGACATTCAACGTTTAAATGTGAAGCAGAGACTGAAAATGCCATGTAGGGTTTGTTGGGAGCTTGATTGGCTGAAATTGCACAGATTTCTCAGAGTAAGCTGTAAATAAATGTAAGGTTGATGTTACAGAGCAAGCCAGAGGCTTGAGGGTGTGTGGATGAGTGTGTGCGTGTGCTTGGGGTGTGTGTGTGTGGAGATGTGTCCACAGTGAGACTAGAGCTGAACTGTCCTGCCTTTTCCTTAGGGACGAGCCTGAACAAGGGCCCTCAGCCAGACCCTGGGGCAGAGTCAGGTCAGCCAGACCTCAGCTCCCCTCCCTGGGCTCCCCTCTCATTTTCTATGCCATGCTGGTCCATGGGGGATCAAAACCTCTGCAGCTGCACGTGAGAAATCCTTGGATACTTCAGTCACTGGGAGCAGTGGGGTCAGCTGGGCAGCTGTAGCATCGTGTGGCCTTTGGGGATGCCCATTCCTTGGAGATGGGCTTGTCTTGCTTGCAGAAGAGGCTGAGATTAAGTGGACAGCTCAGCCCCTGTTTGTGCTGTAGAAATCCTGCCCTGCTTGCAAGCAAGGACTGTGGCCCACATTTGTAGCAGGATTTTCTTCCTGTGCATGGGAAACAGGCTGATGTGTGACTTGTATTCATTTTTTCTCACTTTCATCTGCATTTTCCCTGCCCTTCCAGTGTTTTACGTGGAGTATTTGCTCTGTCCTTGGACGTGGGAGATGCCTCCTGTGATAGGAGCAAGCTGTGCCCTGCTGCTCTCCTCCCTCTGTTACTCAGTAACTTGGCCTGGGGTGGTCCCATCCCTCCAGAAAATCATGGTAAAAGTGTCCCTGAGAGCAATTCTGTCCCCCCATCTAGAGCATGGGAATGAATGCTTCTCTACATTTGGAAAGCATGTTTTAAAATTATTTCTCAATATATTTTGTCCTTGTAGATGTGCTGAGGTGAAGGTTGCAGTTCTTCAAGAGGTTCCATTTAAAAATGGGACAAAACACCAAAAAAATTATTTGGATGAGATCTGGAAATGTTATGCCACTGTTCAGGTATAGACAGGATCAGTTTTTCAATTTGCATTGAATTTCTCCTGCTTTAAAAGTAGAGATTAGTCATACTAAGCCCTTTTTAATTGGCTTGTAAAGGGAAGTTGCAATGTCATTATGAAATGGGAAGATTATCTGCATAACTAAACACCTTCTCCCCACAGAACAAATTGCACAGCTGTATTCTTGTATTCTTTCCAAACCTCCACAAGCTGAGGTGACAGCCTTGCAAAAGAGATTCCTGGAAGTTTTTTCAGCTGTTCCATGGAATTGCCAGGCCTGCACTGCAGCGTGGAGCCTGTAATGCAGGTTAAACCTTTGCCTCTGAATTTCTGCTCCAGACAAAAGCCTGAGAGAGCAGGAACACACAGACTGCTGCAAGCTGCCTTAATCCCAGCCGTGTTTCTGTCTGAGGGTGAGCAAATTGTCTCTGAAGTTGGACAGTCCATGGTCCATCTCTGCTTTTGTTTCAGTTCAGTTTTATTGTTCCTCCTCCTTCTTCATAAATCTTTCCAGCAACTGGGTGTTGGTGACCCAGAACCTAAAATTGTGAGAAGCACAAGTTTCTGTCACTGAATGTTGGTTGGAACTGCAGTGATAGCATTTGGGAGTTAAACCAGCTGCTCAGCTTAGTTGTTTTTTTTGAATGAAGTTCAATGTGTTGGCATCTCCACAGCTTGGCCTTTGACTTTGAAGGCTTTGGAAATGCATGGAAGTTTCCTGTGTGTCAGAACTGAAGCCCCTGTCCTTGGCCTTCTCCCTCTCTGCTCCATCAAACCAGTGCATTAATGGTGGATTTATGGGGGTGAGGACACCCCAAAAGGCCCAGCCCTGAGAACCTGCTGGCAGTTCTGTTTCCCAGCATATCTGTGTGCTCTGGATGGGATCAGCCCCTGCAGTTTGCCTTAATCCTTGGTGAGGAAGGTGGGGAGGAAGGTCACTGTCACCTTCAGGTCCTTCACTGTGTGTTTTTGGGAGCACCAAAGGGATTTGGGTGCCTGAAGACCATGAGCACCTAAATCACTTGGGTACTTCTGAAACTGCCTGTAATTCATCCCCTTTTAGGATCCCAGACAAATAATGTGAGTTTTTAGAAGACCTGAGCTCCCTGTAGTTCCCCAGGAAGAAACAGAGCTCTTGAAGCCAGAGCACTTCTGAAAAATCATGTTAATCTGATCTCAAAACCAAACCTGAGGCTTCTCTTTTTTTCCCCATAAATCTTCGCTTGCAGAGTCCTGCCTGGAGATATTTCATCCTGCACTGGGAAGCTGCCTGACCTCCAAACAAATCATTTTATGGTGAGGACTCCCAAGTCTGCTGCAGTGATTTCCACAGGAGCTCTGTCCCTGCTGGTCCCCGGGATCTCCTTGGGCCAGGGGAGCCCTGCAGGCACAGATGTGTTTTGGAGATGCCTCAAATCCTTTGCCTTGTACTTGGCAAGGGCTGGGATGAGAGAAGGGCAGGAGCTGTGTGGTTCACATTCAGCACAGGCTCCCTGGCACCCCATGGAAACAGTGACAGGGATAAAGAGGAGCCTCACCAGCACCAGGTGCTTATGTCCACTGAAAAGCCCATCCCCAAATTTATTGTCACTTCAATTTGAGCCTAAGACAAAAAAGAGAGAGACATTTACAGTGCTCCCTGCAAAATTCCATCTCGCTGGGAGGAATGAGCCAAGAGAATAGAGCAAAATTATGGAAATAGAATGAAGCCTTTAGTTTGCAGCTGTGGGAGATCAGGGTGCAGGTGCCTCCGTGCTGGCATCCACAGGATCCGTGTGGCTCTCACCTCTCTGCAGTCCCAGGCTGGTCCCACAGTGGTCTGGGACTCTGGGGGGTCCAGGAAGGGATGGGGCTCGTCCTGCAGATATTTATATTGGATAGAGCAGCTTATTTCTACAAGGAAAGAAAAAACAACCATCGTTTTTAAACTCCAACAAATTACACAGTAGTTTCAGTTCTGGTTTTTGTGACCTTTTTCAGGGATCATTTCAGTGCATTTCTGTACAAAATAAAAATTTAAGGAAAAAAAGGATTTTGAAGTATAAAAAAATGCATCTTCTGTACATAGGCGAACTCAAGAATCTTCTCTTCAAACACTGTTTCTTGTAGAAACATGTCAAAATTTTTTTGCTGATTTCTTTGTACTTCAAGAGCATGTAAATAGTTTATTAAAAGTGACTATTGTAATTTGGAGTTCTTTTTAAACAGATTCCAGCTCTAAATCATGTCAAGATGGGGAGGAAGAAGGACTGAGTATAGCAAAGGAGCTGGTGGCATTTACAGCTTGTGTCAAGCTTTGTATAATGTAAATTCTGTATAAATATGGGTTTTTTTGTCAAATAAATAGATTAAATTAGAAGCATTAAGAAACTGAAGACAAAAAATTGCCAAGTCAAGGCTTCTTCTTTCCCCCCTCCCTCAGTCTGAAACCTATTGTGCAAAATCTATTTATTTCAAGCAAGGAAAAGTGTACAGTCTAATAGACACCCTAAAATGTATTTAAGCGAATTTGCAACTGGATTTTTTCAGTTTAATATTTGTTTTGTTTTTATGAGTTTTTTTCCTCCTTGATTGCCATTGTAGGATTTGTCCAAGTGAAAAGAAACACATCAAGAAAGACACTCTCAAACAATGGGGCAGTTTTGCAAAGTGGAAGAACACCCAGCTCCCAATTCTTGCAGTTTTCTGGTTTTAATTCCCAGTGTGGAAATCAAGGGCCTCCTTTAAAAGTAGGCAGGTCAAATCGTTTGCAATAAATTAAAAAAAAAAATGTTCCTAAGTTCCTTTAAAAAAAAGAACAACTCTGCTTTGAAGATTTAGGATTTCTGCTTTTTCTTTTGTTAAGCAAATTTATAAATTTAGGGATGTTTTGTGCATATAGAATCTGTCACCAGTATGTATCTTGTTTTGAAGAAAGTGTTTTTGTTGTGGATGTGTCATGCTGTATATATTTGTTCATATTTTTGTGAATTGAATACTATGTACCATTGTATTATAGTAACTTTTATAAAGCAAACCATAAATATACTGACTTTTCTTACAGAAAAATTATGTTGTGCTTAATATATTTACCAGGGCAACTTACTGCTTTTAGACCTGTGAGAGCTCAAGGAGGCAGATGCAGAGCAAGAACAGTGTGAAGAACTGATTTTCAGCAAAGTTTACTGAAAATATTAATTCTGGTGAGCAGGAAGTGAATTTAAGCAACATTATATTTCATGAAAGAAATATGTGATTCTAGTCTATAAACTTTAAGAAATGTCTCAGTATTAACAGTCTTGACAACCCTGGAGAGCTGAAGCAGAGCTCTCCTGACAGTGAACCAGGAGTCCCAAACATGTCCAGCCTCTGCAGGTGGGGGGTCCCTGCTCCTGCAGCTTCTGCCTTGGATTGCTCTGAGTTAATTTCCTTCTTTTATTTATTTATTTTTAACTTTATGGAGGCAGAAGCCCTTAACCACCAGGTTAATGTGAGGCTGTTGTGGCCAGAGGCTCTTTGCTTTCCTTCTTTTAAAATCAGTTTATTTGAATTGCCAGGAGTTGGACTTGGATGATCCTTGTGGGTCCCTTCCAGGGTATTCAGTGATTGTGTGAAATCTGGATTAGTTCTGCTCCCTGGGATCCAGAGAAGGGGGAGCTGCTCAGGTTTGGCCCATGTTCCCACCCCCGGGGGGGGCTTTGGGGGGGGTCACAGTGGCCTCGCTGAGCTTTTATTTAAGAAGAAATTTTTATATTTTATTTAAGAAGAAATACCTGGAGCAGGAACAGTGGAATGGCTGATGGAGGAGGAGGTAGAGGAGACAGGACAGAGGCTGTAGGTGACTTCCCAGCTCAGCTCCTGCATTCCTCTGGTGAGCACAGGACAGGGCTGCAGGACAGCCACAGCACAGGGGCTCAGCCAGGAGGGGCAGGGATGGGGCAGGGGACAGGGGACATGTCCTGAGCTGAGGGCTCAGCAGGGCTTGGGATGCTCGGGGTCTGAGAGTTCCCATGCTGGGAAACTGGGAACAGGGACTGTGCAACAATGGGGAGAGCCCAGGGTGTCCTTCAGCAGCTGGGCTGAGGGGTGTGACACGGAGTGCTGGATCTGCAGCCCCTGGAACACAGGGACTCCCCAGGCACTCAGGGGACACGTGTCAGAAAAGGGATTTATTGTGCTGGGGAGGAATTCCCCGTGCAAAGGACAGTGACAACACCAGAGCAACACCCAGCGGGGACTTTGCACATGCAGCCAGGATCTGAGCCAGGGAATCGCTGCCAATGCCAGCAATTACTGCTCGGAACATGGGAAAGAACCCCAACCCATCATTAATGCAGGAATTTACAGGTATTACAGCAAGACTGTTGCCTTGGGAAGGCTGAAATATGTAAATACAATTAATTCTCATTCCAGAGTGTTGGAGCTACCCTAAAACCATGTTTATTCTCTGCAAATTCAAAGTCAAGATTGAGTCTAAAAGCAATTAAACCAAAATCTTACAAAAGAAGATGCACAGAGAGGCAAACGCCTCCATGCTTTCGCAGCTTCCTCTGTAGCTAAAATTAAAACTTTGGGTAGACTAAATTTGAGCACTCCCAGTTGTTTCTTCTGTCTTCCTCTGTAGCTGTGTGTCTTTGGCACATGCCTTAAATCTGCCCTTTGTTAAGAACTCCGTGGTTTGGATCATTTTAAGCTGTTTTTTGAGAGTGTATTTGCTATTTCCTATGCCCCATCTCCCAGGAAGTCACCAAAAGGCAGTGCCAGGGCTGGGCTGGGAGCGGTGTTGGGTCCTTTTACATTGTTCAATTTGGCAGTGGCTTCCCTGGGTTTGTGGCACTCAAGTCTGGGTTATTTACCAAAACATTGGGTGTTTCCCAGTTCATTTGGGATTCAGCTCCTTAGGGATGAGGGTGGCACCTCCTGCCCTCCTCTACATGGGCTTGGTGTCCCCATTGGGCTCCAGGATAGTCAGGTTTCCTCTGGCATCCTGGTCCATTTCTATGGCTTCAAACAGAGACTTGAAGTTCCCGGCGCCGAAGCCCTGCAGAGATGGCAGCGTTAGGGACCAGGGGCTTGGTGGCCCTGAGGGCTCCTGGCCAGGATCAGGAGCAGATCCTCAAACCAACCTGGTGGTTGTGCCTCTGGATCACCTCCAGAAACACCGTGGGTCTGTCTTGAACTGGCTTGGTGAAGATCTGGAGCAAGTAGCCTTTTTCATCAAAATCCACCAGGATTTTCAGTTCCTGGAGAAAAGAAATGAGGTGACAGCTCGAAGACCCACAGAGGAGCAAGTGGGGCTCTCTGTGTCACTCACATCCCTGCAAAGCAGTTGAGGGAGCTGCTCCAGCCCTGGGCAGGCCTTGTCCCTCTCTGACTCACCGCCAGCTTGTCAATGTTCTCCTTCACTTTGATTTTGGCAGTTTTGAGCCTCTCCCGCAGCACCTGGTAGTAGCTGGAGGGCACATCCATGAACTGCATGCCCCTCTGCTTCAGGTTGGTGATCTGCAAGGCAGGGGAGACCCAGCAGGGTTCAGTTTGGGAGGGGTTTGTGGCAAGAACATTTCCTGGGATGGGCAGTGTTGGGACACAGATGCTTTCCCATGGCATTGGCCAACCCCAAGCATGAGAACCTGGCTCATCATTTCACTTTGGCACCAGGAATGGGCAGCCCCAAGATGCCCTCCCCAGGCACTGCAGAGAGCTGTGCAAGGATTTGTCCTGCTCTGACCTGACTGATACCTCTGGAGGCCCTTAGGTCTGAAGAGGAGCCCAAAGGTGGGTGCTCAGCAGCAGCTGGGCTCAACCCAGACCTGGCCCTGCCCCATCTGAAGGTGGGTGATGGGCTGTGGGGCTCAGCCTGGCTGCCTGGGCTGCCTGAGCCCCACCAGGCACCCTGCAAGGACAAAGGTGCCACCAAGGGCCCTGCAGACCCCAATTGCTTTAAGCTGTAGGGACAAGCAGCTCACAGGTGCAGGCAGGTCCCTTTGCAGTGACTGCCTGTGCATTTAATCCTGGTTGTAAAACAACCACGGCACAAAGCCCATGTGCTCTGTGTCCTTGTACCCTGGCAGGGTCATGGTCCACCCTGTGCCGAGCACCATGCCCAGAGCCGGGACAGGGGCTCCCAAGGCAGGGGGGTCCCAGGGCAGAGGGGTCCAAGGCAGGGGGGTCCCCAGGGCAGGGAGGGGCTCCCAGGGCTGCACTCACCGCTGAGATGATGTCAGAGGTGTTCAGTGCAATGTGCTGGACTCCGGCCCCTCCGTAGTAATCAATGTATTCCTACAGGGAGAAGATGTCACTATGGTGGTGACAGCATAGCTACAGCTGTGAAGGATGGGTTTGGGCCTATAAATAAGCAGGCAAGATCAGCCCAGGGGCACCATGGAATGACAAAGACACTGTTGATGAGATTGGAGTAAACTGGCTCTGCCCAGCAGCTCCCCCGGGGTTTGTCAGACCCAAACAGAGCCAGGATTGCTTTCTAGCAGTCATTTCAGCACAGCAGGTCTGCTCTGGCTCCAAATCACCTTAGTCCCTTTTCCTTCACCAAGATCCCCCTGGGAAAGGAGGCAGCCAGATGGCTCAACCACCAGCACCCACCCACTCACCTGAATCTGGGATTTCTTCTTGCCAGGTGCTGGCTCATTGATGGGCATCTTAATGGTCTCCTCATAGTTGGTGACCACGATGGAGCGCAGGGCACTGAACTCGGTGTGCAGCTGCTTGTCATCCACTGACCAGAAGCGGTGGAAGAGCAGGTTCTTCTGGTACCTGCCCAGGCCACAAGGGGCACAATCAAGCCCTTGCTCCATCCCCACAGTAACGAAGCTCTGCTCTGGCTTCATCAGCCCTAGCCACCCCTGTCAGAAGCAGTGAGAGCAGCAGAGCTGTGCTGCTCCATCCCACTTCCCACCAGCTCTCCCCACTCTTACCAGTCTGCCACTGGCACCATCTGGAGGTCAGGCTGGTTCCCCACAACGTGGTCAACAAAGCTGAGCTTGGTGCTTGGTCTGTGGGGGGAAGCCAAGGAGGGTCTCAGCCAGCTCAGGGCTACTCCACAGCTCGGGGAGCCCCAGGGCAAGGCAGTGGGGACCTGTCCAGCTTCTCGGTGGGAACGTGATGGAAAGAGCCCGGCAGGACCCTCTGGAAAGTACTCACAGCTTGGCCAGCAGGGGGTCCTTGAAGAGGGGTGGGTGGTACCCAGGGAGGAACAGGCCCTTGTAGTTGATCTTTTCTATCAAGGTGTGGGTGGTGTCACCATACTGCAAGGGGGGAAAGTGGTTGTGTTGTGGCTTTGTTTATGTGGGGGCCTCCCAGCTGCAGCCAGCCCCATGGCCCTGCCCTGCCACTCACCGTCTGGATCACTGCAAACTTCACCTTCCCAAATTTGTCCTGCTCCACCCATGGCTCCTTCACCACCACAGCACCACGCTCCTTGGCTTTCTGGGCAGAAGGAAAGAGATCCTGTCCTGCCACAGCCCCCCTGGGCCAGGGGGAGATATCCCCAGGCCCTCCCTGTCTCCCTCACCGTTTTGGGGGGCTCTGTGGGAGGGGGTGGAGGGGCTGCCCACCTGCACAATGAAGTCACAGTCCTCCACTTCGAAGGCGACGTCCTTCACCCCATCACCGTGCTTCACCAGGTGCTCCCCCATCTCTGCCCGGAGCAGGAGCAGCCACAGGCATGAGCAGAACTGCTTTGCTCTGCCAGGGCCATTCCCACTCCATCCCCCCCAGACACCTACCCTCATTCCCTGGGTTCAGAGCGGATGAGAAAACAAACACGATCTGCCGAGGAAGAGGAGAGGTGAGGATGGAGCTGCAGGTGATGGTTCTCATGGTGGGTTTGGCAGCACCCTCGTGTCTGGTACCACCTCACCTTTCCCTGCCCTGTCAGGGGCTCCCTTACCTTGTCCTGCTTGACAACATGTGACACCACCTCCCTGCTGCCGGTCTCCAGCCCCCGGTATGCCAGCTCCTCAAAGCCCATCTTGTTGCAGTAGTAGGATGCAGCCTGTGGGCAAGGAAGAGTCCCTCTGGTTGAAGCTGTAGTGCTGGTGGCCCACAGGCCATGGAGAGCAGCCACGATGGCAGGTGCAAGTCACACTTGCCCCGTGTGTGTGTGTGAGAAGAGGCAGCAGCTTCTCTGCCTCCTCCAGCTGCCCAGGGGGGACAAACAGAGGCAAGAAAGGGCTGAGATTGAGGAAAAAGCCCAAATTCAGTGGGAAGTGCCGCCTCTAGAACTTTCTGAGAGGGCTGCCATAGAGCAGGAAACATTTCTGCCTGTCTCTTGTTCTGCAAGGTTGGGTGAAAAGCAGCTTGGGTGGAAAGCAGAGGGGTGTTTGAGGGCAAGGGATGGAGAACACCAGCACTGCAGGCTGGTGGCCACAGCTGAGCCTGGCCCTGTGCACTGGTTCATGTCCCATGTCCCTGCACACGCCCCTGGCAGCCACCCCTCGCCTTGCGCAAGGGCCACCAAGGCCACCGGCGCCAGGCCAGGGCCAGGCTTTGGGACAGCGGCACATCCCCGGCCCAGGGATGAGCCAACACCCCCCTGGCAGCCAATGCCTGGAGCGCCCGGGCTGTCCTGGGGGAGGTGTCCCCTGGCACAGGTGTCCCCTTACACACGTGCCCGGCGGCCGCAGCCTCTCACCTGCTTGGCATTGCCGACCCAGAAGGTGATGGAGTGGAAATGGATGAAGCGGCCTCGTTGGGGCTAAAAGGAAGAGAAAACGGGGCTGAAAGCTGCTGCTGCTGCCTTTCCTGCAGCTCGGCTCTGGAGCAGGGGGAAGTGGCAGCTGTGACACTGAAAATGCATCTCCTGCAAATGCATCTGAATTAACTGGGTGGAACAGCCCCCAAATAGTGATTTTCCAAATGCTTTACAGGCAAGTCCCACAGGATCCTGCACTGCAGGCTGGAAGGTATGAAGCACCAATTCACCTTTGCCCACGGTCATGGTCCCAGTACACCCAGTTCTCCCCAGAGCTGCCCACCTGCAAACCTTGCTGTGTTAAAGATTAATTCTTCCACAGAAGTCCTTACACAACCACCAGCACAGGACAGATCCCCCTTTGCTCCGTTCCCCACAACTGCCCAGCCTGGCGCAGGGCACCCAGCACTACAAGCACTTTAGAAGTGAAAAAGGTGGCAACAAATGCAGCATTTGAATAGAAATGTTGCATGGAATGAGGATTCTGCTTAAGGCTTTGTTTGACTGGGAAATATCCAGTTTGTCATTCTCCTCCCAAACCAGAAATTTCAATGATTAATACTAATTTACAATGAGGATCTTGTGTGACCCAGCCAGAGCAGTTTTACTTCTGATTTCAACAGGTAATCAAGGAATTGATATAATCTGCATTAACACAACCAATGTTTCACACCAGGCAGAGGGGCAGGACAGGGACACGACTCTTACCTTTTCTCCCTTGTCTGTGTAGGACGTCTGAAAGAGAATGAGAAGAGAGACATTAACGGGACAGGCAGGTACAGCAGCCCCTAGGGAGCTGAATCCTTTTACAAGTCAGGCTGTGAGGAGCAGCTCTGCTATGCCACTTCCAGCACAGTCACTGGAAAATCCCAATTCAAGCAGAGCTTAAACCTCCCAAGGCGTCCCTTGCCATGGAGCCCCTGACGTTTGAATTAATTCCCATTTGCTGCCCCTCACCATTTTTGTGACCTGGCGATGTGACAGAAGCAAAGAGAGCGCGAGAACAGGAGGCCTTCCAATATAACGGCGGGAGGGGGAGGCTCCTCCTCGGCCCCACCTTCTGCCCCCACCAACCCAGGGATGTGTTTGGTTTGGTTTGGGAGCTGCCCCGGCCTGTCACTGGGGCCGTGTCACGGGGTCCGTGCAGGGGTGGCACTGCGGGCTGGAATGGGGAGGGTGGCGAGGGTGGGTGTGCAGCACGTGAGGTTCTGCGGAGGGCTGGGACCCTGCTCACCCCACACCCAAATCTCTGCCCCGTGTGTGCCGGGTCACACAGCGGTGACGCAATTGGGGCAGCACATCCCCCGGCCCGCCCGCTGCCCCTGGGGACATTGACCCCGCCCTGGGGACATGTCATCCTGGCCAGCGCTCAGCCAGGACAGCCTGCAGAGCCCAGCTGGGTGTGTGGTGGTGTCTGGTGGCAGTGCCACTCCCATTCCTGGTGAGCTCAGCGCTGCAGGGATCCCAAAATGCGGGACAGCAGGAGGAGGGGACAAGAGATGGCTCTGCCGGGGCGACACCAGTGCACAAACTCCACCTGACCGGGAGCTGGTGGGAGCCACCAGCAAGGCCAGGGAGGATGAGCACAGGGGCCTTTGGGGGGTGCCAGTGGCACGGAGGACAGGGGTGGGGGTCTCGTGGTGGGGCTGTCTCCTGCTGCCACACTCNATCGAGGCGCAGATCAAGGCGTACTACGAGCTGCTGGAGGGGGTCAGTGCCCGGGCAGGGCTGGGCCGGGCCGGGCGGCGCCGTGCGGGCCCGCGGGCCCGGCTCCCTTCCAACCGCAGCCTCTTCCCTCACAGCAAAAGGGCGTCGGGATGCACGAGCCGCTGGTGGACGCCGAGGGCTTCCCCCGCGCTGACATCGACGTGTACCAAGTGCGCACCGCCCGGCACAACATCATCTGTGAGCGGGGAACGGGAACCGGGCGGGGAACGGGAACCGGGCGGGGGGGCCTTGCCGGGGCCGGGCCGCGCCCCCATCCCGCGGGATGAGCCAGCGAAACCGGGATGTGCGGGGGAAACGCGGCCTCTGGCCGGGAACAGGCACCGCGGAACAGCGGTGACACCGCGGCATTCTCTGGAACCCCCATGTCGCTGGTTGTAATTCCTCAGAGCCGCAGGCCAGGGCTGCGCTGAGCCTGTTTCCCAGAGGTGCTCAGTGCTCGGAGCTGAGTCAGTAAAATGCTTTTGTCCACGTGTTGCTGCAGCGATGCTGAAATTTTGTCACTGCTGCGGAGCCGTTTGGGATCTGTGGAACACAATGCTTTTATGTGCTGTTTGTAGAATCAAATTTGGGTAGGAAACAGCTTGTTTATTTCATCCCAAGCTTTCCCAGTGCCCTTTCAGGATGGGTTTTTCTCTTGATACGTAACAGCAGGTGGCTTAATGGAAAGAAGACTTAGGCTGCTCACTGAGTTGTAAGGATCATGGGCCTCCCAGCCGTTCTGCCTTTGCATGTTTACCAAAATTCATAGGGTGGTTTTCTCTGTGTCTGACTTTTACTGATAACCATCTGCAGGGCTGGCACCAGGCCCCAGCGGACAGAGCAGAGGTTCTTGCTGAGATCAGAGACAGCCAGGACACTGCTCTGCATGGCTCCAGACAGGAGCAGGTGCTTTGGGGGAAGCCTCTCCAGCTCTCTGCATGCTCATGGTGTCACCCACAGGTTTGCAGAACGATCACAAGGCCCTGATGAAGCAGGTGGAAGAAGCTCTGCACAAGCTGCATGCCCGGGAGAAGGAGAAACACGCCAAGGATGAGGCAGAGGCCATGGCCGAGGCCATGAGGCAGAACCAGAGCCTGGCCCAGGCCTTTGCCAAAGTGAACGCCGTGACCCCGGGCTCCCCTGCCAGTGTCTCGGTACGTGGGGCACAGCTCGTGGGGAAGGCTTTGTCTGCAGCCAGACAGCTCAGGGCTCCCTCTGCACCTTGTTAATTAGTGGGAATAAGCTGGGGCTTGATTAGGGTGTCACCCTCTTTTTTTTTATCACATTGGGATGTCCTGTGAAGGGGCTGGTGACTGTACAGGGATGAGATGAGTGTTCTCTGAGCTGTATCCTGGCATCACACAGCTCCTCCCACACCTCACTGACCACTCCAGGCATTTCTCTTCCCATGAAACAGAACACAGGAATGAACACTCACCTCTCCCTATGGCCATGGAGAGGCTGTAGTGATGTTCACCTGCCTGAGTGTGAGAAGTGTTGTTGCACATCTCTCCCTGTGGCTGGGTGAAGGGTGATGCTCCTTTGTTATTACCTGTGACATTACCTGTCTTTGGAGAATGCAGATGCTCATCTCTCTTCTCTCTTTGTCCAGGGACTTCAAGTTGATGACGAGATTGTGGAGTTTGGATCTGTCAATGCAAACAACTTCCAGAACCTGCAGAACATCGCCATGGTGGTGCAGCACAGCGAGGGGGTGAGCTCATTCCTGCTGTGACTGCATTCTTTCACCTGTCTGTGTTAGCCACAGCTTTTTCTATGGAACTTAGATCTCTGGAATCATCATTTGCATGTCAGAAATAGTTCAGATTTAGTCTGGGCTGTTGTAGCCTTGTTCTCTCACAGCACTGAGCTATTTGCTCATGAATGGAAGAGCTGAGACGTGTGTGCTCTCTGCTGTGAGCATCACGTTGTTTGTTCTCCCTGGGGACTCCCTGCAGCAGCACTCCTGTGCCACCCTCTTGGACTGGCTGCCACAACCATTAAGTGCTTGGTGGTGGAAGTGAGGGATCTCCTGGAGATGACTTCACACAAAACACTCTCTTCTTTCAGTTATAGCCACAGGAGTGGGAATAGGCACAGCTGCAGAATACTTGTTTGGGCTTAATGCTCTTCTGGTGCTTCAGCAAAACAAGGAAGAGAGTTGATTTTGTGATGGAAAAGTGAAATATTTTGGTTAATTTTTTTTCCTCTCTTTCAGAGACCCCTGAGCGTGACTGTGATCCGTGGAGGCAGAAGGGTGCACGTGGGGCTGACTCCAAAGCGCTGGGCTGGGAAGGGCCTCCTGGGGTGAGCTGCTGTTTCACTTGCTGGAAGGGGAGAGGCTTTCAGCAGCTCAGGGCACATTTCCTGAGCAGGGCCAGCCCTGACTGTGTCACTGCCCACTGTGACAGACCTCACAGATCTGTCCCTCCAGGGAGCTGGAGGCTGCTAGTTCTGTGTAGGGATACAGGGAATTGAGTTCCATTAAGCATGAGAACAGGGAGAAAGGTCTCAATGGCTGGTAGAGGAAACCAGTGGAGGAGGGTTGTGGTGGGTCTGATCCATCCCATGTCAAGTCTTCTGTGCCTGTTTGAGAAAGAAAATTTTATATTTCCTTCTACCTTCTTCTTTTTCAGCTGCAATATCATTCCTTTACAAAGATGACCATGGCTTGGAGAACAATAAAGCTGAAACTTGTGCCTGCTTTCTGGACTCTGATCTGGTTTGAAGACTTCCCTAGATGGTGTTGCTGTGACCTCTGGTGCCTGAAGGGTTCTGGCAAAGCAGGGCCTGCCTGCAGTTCCGAATTGCACTGGTTGTCAGGAGGAGCCTGCAGAGCTGCAAGATGGGGCTTCTCATCTCTTCCACCTTGTATCAACTTAGAATAAGGCTCTAGAGAGACCCAAATCTCACTTGATACATGCTCTGAAGAGCTTGAGATGCTCTTGTTTGGTGATAACAGAGCATTCCTTTTTTCTCCTCTTTGAAACTCCTCACTGAATATCATGTAATATATGCTAAAAAGTCCTAGAGCACTTTTTGATGCCTGTCATAGTAGGTGACAGCCAAGAGATATGCAAGTTTGATACTTCATCTTCCCCACGCCACAACTTTTAAAGTCAGTGAACATACTGAAAGGATTTTTGGAATGCCCAGTTATTTTAACACAATGAGGTAAGGAACAGGGTTATAATTCTACTTTTGGAACTTCTAGTAGTTTATGTAGTCATGATAAAAGCACTCCTAATCTGACTTCTCTATTTTCTTTGGATTTTTTAAAAATTAGTTTATTTACAGGAGTTGATTTTGGGGTGTTTTCCTGGTTCCAGCCAGGACAGGCTTTACCTTTTTGTGCTTTGCATTCTCCTCTCCATCCTGCTGCAGGAGAAGTGGTGGGAGTGGGTGAGTGGCACATGGTCTGGGGTGTTTTCAGTGGGAACAGTGAATTGGGGAATACCATTCCTAAGCTTTGAAGGGATTCCGGGAATGACTGGTTTGTTTGAAGCTTATTTCCAGTTGAAATTCAAAATAGTCTCCCAAAACAATAAAACCGAGTATTGCCTCTCTCTGTTCTCATGGAAGTCATTATTTGGGGCAGCCTCTCCGGGTCAGGGAGATAATGGGAGCTGATAACAAATCTCCTTTCCGCTCCCAGCAGGGTGTGAGGCTCGCTCTGGGCAGAAGGAAAAACAAATTAAGTTTAGAAATTGTTATTATTTGAGCTTAACAGCAAGGCTGAGCTCAACAGCTGGGAGCACTTGGAGCTGATTGTCTGCAGGAGTGAAGTGAGAGCCTGGAGTAAGCCTTGGGAGTGGATTCCCTGTGCAAGTGCCGTCCTGGCACAGAGCTGGCACCGTGGGGGACTGGCAGGGGTTGGGGGATGATTTTTCTCGCTTTGACCTTGCTTGTCCTGCTCGAGGAAGCCACTGGAACAGAGCTGCCTACAACTCCTTGTGAGGGGCATCATGTAAAGATCCCTCATCCATTCCCTGGGCAGGGTGAAGGTTCGGTCCCGAATGGCTCCGGCGATGCCAACAGGGGTTTTGTCGCAGCCACGAGCGGGATTTAGGCTTGGGCAGGGTGAAGGGCTTAACGTTCCCTCCTCCGAGTCTCCGCTTTGGGGCGGGGGGGGCAGCGCTGCCTCTTCTGGCAGCCGGTGAAGATGAGGAGGGTTTTCCCCCTCTCCCCGCGTTTCCCGGTGCAGCCGGTGAAGATGAGGAGGGTTTTCCCCCTCTCCCCGCGTTTCCCGGTGCAGCCGGTGAAGATGAGGAGGGTTTTCCCCCTCTCCCCGCGTTTCCCGGTGCAGCCGGTGAGGATGAGGAGGGTTTTCCCCCTCTCCTGGCGTTTCCCGGTGCAGCCGCTGGCGCAGCCGGTGCTGCCGGTGCTGCCGTTGCAGCACTACGGCGCTCGCAGAGACAGAGACGCGGGGATCGCTGTGTCGGTGAGCGGGAGGGCCCTCGGGAGGGTGGCCAGGGGGGTCCCTGGGGGTGCAGAAGGCACTGAAGCCTGGAGGGATTTGGGAGGGGCTCCGGGTGAGACCCGGCGAACGCAGAGGTTCCCAAGCGGCCGTTCCCGAGCTCCCGTCCCGCCCGCCGGGGCCCGCAGGGTTTTTCTCAGGGCCCCTTTCCCCTCCCGTGAAAGTTTTCTGTGCACAAAGTTTCGGTGCTGGCTCAAATCCAGACCCGTAAAGCCAGAAATGAAGCAGCTGCCGCCCTGGGCTACTGAAAGGGACTCTGCTCACAGGGACTGTGACAAAACCCCATCCAAAATGGACATTTCTGTGCCTGTCGCGGTGCGCGGGCAGACAAGGGACGGAGCCTGCTGGAAGAACCGCTGTACTGGGCTTGTTTGTGCTCAGTGTGGGAGTGTTACTGGAGCTGAGAAGAGGCTCTGGGACCCATTTCCCAGTTTCACAGGTGCCCTTTCCTCCTGCTGTGCCCAATACCAGGTTGCTGTGCATCCAAATCTGGAAGAGTGTGTGTGGGGAAGTATTTCAGAGCATCTCCACACCCCAGCTCCCTGGGAGGAGGGTGAAGGTGCGGATGGACGGTCCGTGTGAAGTTACACTGGAGTAACCCACTGAGAGAAGAGCAGCACTAAGCAGTGAGCCCAGGGAGATGTCCCAGGACAGACAGATGGCTCAGGAGACGGATGTACAGCCTGAGAAGGTGAGGGTAGTGCCATGGAAAGTCCTGTTTGAGACAGGGTCTGGGGCAGATCCTAGTGGAAACAGAGTCCCTGGGATCTGGGACATGCTGGGGTTCATTCCCAGTAGCCACAGGGCAGTCCCCATCCAGACCAGCCCAGGAGCCAGCATTCACCAAAACCTCTTTTCCTTTTCAAGGATCCCCTTGCTGCTGCCAGGGAGAAGAAAGGAGCACCAAAGAATACTGAAGAGTCACCATTGTGTCCCCAGTCATCTCCTTTAGGTATGGGGATCTCAGGTGCCCAGCAGCTGGGCTGGGAGCCAGGGTACCCTGGGGGAAGGCACTGCTGGGACACCATGCCCAGAGGGTGCTGGAGCCCCTGAACCACCCCCAGCACTGCCTGAGGCCAAGGGAGCCATGTCCAGCCCTCTCCCAGGCTACAGGGAGAAGCACACAGGACACAAAGGCTCTGCCAGCTTGGTGTGGGGGGCCACGCCAGGGATGCTGTTCCAGAAGAACAGGGACAGGAGCTTTCACCCCCTTGTGAGTACCAACGGGCACGGTGCCACCGCAATGCTCCACACAGCACTCGGCACTCCTGCCCCGCCCTCTTCCATCACCCCACAGACCTCCTGTGCCTGTTTTGTCCCGGCTGCTGAGAACCAGGAGTTGCCTCTTCCCTGCAGGACCTGTCCTGGGTGTTTGGCTACAACAGCAGCCTGGCTGTGCACAGCCTGATGGACGGGGACGACCGGGTGCTCCTGTATGTCTCCTCCCACATTGTGGTCATCCACGACACCCTGCGGAACAGGCAGTTCCACCTGCAGGTCTGGCACACACAGCTGAGCATATCCCTCCTCCTCCTCCCTTCTCCTGATCCCCCTCTCTCCATCTCTCTCTCTCTCTGGTGCCCTGTGCTCAGGGGTCACCTATAACCAAACCCAGGAGCAGCCCATCTAAAAGGTACAAACAAAACAGCCCCAGGTTTGCAGCCTCCAAGGCACTTTGCTGCTTCCCTCCCCCAGGGCCACACAAATGCCATCTCCTGCCTGTGTGTGAGTGAAGACAAACGCTGGGTTGCGACTGCTGACCAAGGGCCAGATGCTCTGATCATGGTGTGGGACTCCTACTCTGGGTAAGGTCCCAGGAACCTCCTCTTTTGGAAATCCCCTGTGTCCAGTAAATCACCCAGGACCAACTCCAGTCTCATCTGAGCATAAAATGGGAGAACACAGGGGCAGACTAAAAAAGCAGCAAAGGAACCAAAACCAAACCAAGTCCTTCATCGTTCTTGTATCACCCATACCCACGTGACACCGAGATGGGGCTAAGCTCCCCCAAACTAAGACATCACATGTCCATGCTGTAGGATCTATAAAGATGCCTGGTGAGTTGTTTCCCAGTGTCATTTACTTGGGAGGTAGTGATGGAGGGGACACTGAGCACCAGCCTGTGGCAGCACCAGTGTTCGCAGCCTCCCTCCCTCCATCCCTTCTTCCACACAGACCAGGGTGGGTGGGTTGTGCCACAGACTTTGCCAAGTAACTGCCTTGAACCCCCTGTGCCAGGAGCACCCATGAGGTCTCTGCTCTGTAGGGTACCTGTGCGCACCATCTTCGAGACTCATTCAGAGGATGGGATCTGTGCCATTGCCATTTCCCAGGATGCCAAGTATTTGGTGACCATTAGTGCTGCTGCTGTGCAGGTGAAGAGAGTATCTCCTCTTTCATAGCTTTGTAGGATAGAGACCTGGTAATGATAGGACCTTTTTTGCAGTGCAGCACAGGGGAGGTGGGAATTCAGATGAGCAGAGAGGGGGAGCAGGTTTGCAGAGTGATGCCTTGTTTTTGCTGAGCCATTAGAAGACAGACCTGAATTTCATTAAAATGAATGCTGCAGAGTTGAGAAAATGGATCTTAATTTGGGATGAAAGCTTCTGAATTCATAATTTTCATTTAAGCAATTTCTAGCATTATTTCCTGAAATTAAGCTTTCTGCTGCCAGGCTGTGCTGGGTTTTACCCTGCTCTAGTCTTTTAGGCCACAGCAGCCCCTGCAGTGGGTGGGGAATGGGATTTACCTGGCTTCCCCAACCTCCCAGAAAGCCACAGGTGTTCCTTGGATTTTTCTTCCCTTATCTTCCAGAAAGTTTGTGTTTGGAGATGGACTTTGCCTGCAGAGAAAGCTATATGCAGCACAGAGCTGAAGCCTGAGTTTGGGTATCAGGTGAGTGACCATGGCCAAGGGGGGCAGAGGGAATGGACTGGACTGGGCAGCCCCATCCTCCCCTGCTCCCCCCTGTACCCCCTTCACCCCCATCCAGCATGGGGCTGCTGGCAGGTGTCAGCTGGGAATGGGAGGCAGGATCACACCCCTGATGCAGCAGAGCATCCCAAGGGGTCATCCCTGTTCCTCTGATGCCTGACAGACATAGGGTGTCCTCTGCTTTCAGTTCAGTGCAGCTGGTGAGGTGGTTTTGGATAAAAGCAGTGGTTTTGGATGGAAGAATAAACAGAAAGCACTGCTCAACTCAGCACTAATGCAGTTCTTTGAATTTCAGGATTATGTCATTTTTAACCCTCAGAATCCCCATGAGTTTGTCAGCAACAGCAAAACCCAGGTGATATTTTACCTGTGGGTAAGTAGGGAGATGGGAAGTTGTGTTTCTGGTGCCAGAAAGGAGGTGGCAGGGGAGGCTCAAGGGCTGGGTCACAACTGGGGTCACACTCTGCAGATCTGTCCCTTCCCTGCTCCCTGCCCTTGCCAGATCCCAAAGTGCTCTGGACAGGGTATCAACTCCCTCCACTCCCTCATTGGTCAGGTCCAGCTGTGGCAGGGATGTTCATCTCTCCCACTCCTGCTTTCCTATGGGCCTTGTGCCATTCAGCAGCTTTTGGAAAGAAGCAGGTGGAAGGAGAGGATGTTTTGTGTTCTCTGGAAGACCTTGGAGCCTTTCTGCCCCAGGAACCCAGCTTTGGTCACCCCAGTGTGGGGCCAGTGCCCAGATGGTGGGGAGGGGACATGCTGGCACTGCAGAGCTTGGTCCCAAAATCCCTGTCCTGGATGTTTTCTCTGCTTTCCCCAGGATGATTCTGGTTTGCAGTACGGGACACCATTCCTGAGCAACCAGGTGAGCACAGCAGGAAGGGACCACAGCATGTCACCCTCTTGGTCTTCCTGCTGGCAGCAGCACTGGCCCTCCCCATCCCCTTAAGCGAAAACAGTGGCCATGGCCCCAGCCTGTCCCCCTCAGACAGGCACAAGCCAGGTTTGCCTAAGCTGAGCTCAAGCAGGGCTCTCTCTCCTACGTGCCCCACTGCATTTTCTCCTGGGGCTCTCGTCTCTTGTCCTGTCATGGGACAGGAATATCATGAGGACCAAGCAGAAACCTCTGTGCTTGAGGAAGGCAGAGCCAGCTCTGGGATAAAAACACAGCCTGGTTGCTGTCTCCACAGACCTTCAAGTGCCTGGTGGGACAGTTCAGCCAGTCCATTTTCCATTTTAACAACACCCAAGCTCTGACGGGCACCTCGGCCGGGAAGCTAGTGGTGTGGGACATGGACAATCCCCGCACTGTCCCCGAGGAACTGCCGGCCAAACCCCACGGGATAACAGCCACCAAAGTGGTGTCAATGCAGAAGGACAGTCTTACCGTGCTCCAGCTGCTGGAGAGGTAACAGGGCAGCCCTTTTCAGTAGCTGTAGATACAGTCCTCAGGTACCTCAGCTGTAGGAGTGGCAGACATAATGTTGGAGTTTCACTTGGCAGCATGGTCACTCACGCAGGAAAGTGCTGCTGGTTTACGAGTAATTTTCCAGCGATGGATTTGCCTGGGGAGTGGAAATGAAGTTGAAAATTCGTGGTGATGTGATGCCAGCTCTGCTGGGGTAGCTCAGGCAGCGGCTCAGCCTCCTGGCCGCCACCGGCAGAGGGAGCAGACAGCCACCAAACACCGCGACAACCTTGGGGACACGGCAGGGTCACAGCAGAGCCGCTGGTTTCTGCACAACCCTGGCTTTCTCCTGCACATCTGTGCAGGGCTCTGCTCATGTGCTTGTGCAGAGAAATGGGGAAGAGATATGCTTCCACCCAAGGATGCTCTCCAAGAAGTATTTGGGAGTTATCAGTCAGTGTGTTGGTTAATAACTTTCCCTTCCCTGCAGCTGTATAGTCACAGGTGATGTGGAAGGACAGGTTAAATTCTATGATGGGCAGCTGCGGCTCCTCACCATCTACAGCCATGACAAAGTGGGTCCCATCCGGTCCATCTCCTTCTCCACAATCCTTCGTGACCCTCCCAGTGCCCCCCCAGGCAGCAGCCAGCCCTTTCTCACCCGGTGAGTGTCTCTTTACAAACCCAGGTCTTCTCCTGTGTTTGCCTTGCAGCTGAAAGCTGGGGAGGTGTGGTCAGTGAGAGCTGGGGAGGTGGTCAGTGAGAGCTGCTCCATGAGCTTCTGGAGCAGGATTCAGCCCTGTGCCCAGGCACAGGAGAGGGAGGGAGTGTGGGTGGGCTCCAGCATACCCCAGACTCTGAGTGTGAGGTGATGCCTTGGCACAGACATGGCATTAATGCGGGCAGGGTGGTGATCAGCCTCTCTGTCACGTACCCAGCACACCAGGCAGTGCTAGTGCTGAGCCTCCAGCTCTCACTGGGCCCCTTAATCCCCCCTTAAACTCCTCCCAGGGATGGCTGTATCCAGTTGGATTTTATCATGGCTTGGCAAGCTAATCAGGGCAGTGGCACAGGGTTGTACCACACTGACCGGTCACCAGCCCCTCTCTGTATCTCTGTGTGATGTAGCTGTGCCTGAGGATTTATAGGGAGTCTGCAGCCCAGATGAAGATGTTGAGTGGCTCCATCCAGCCTGCAAACCACATCTGTCACTCCTGTTAAGGCTTTCCTGGCAAGTCTGCTCTTAGCCATGTGTGTTTTCCAAGGAGCTATGTGGGACAGATTCTTCTCCAGCCTGGAGCGGTGTCCTGGGGATGGTTTGGTTTCCCTGTTGGTCTCTGTTGTCTCATCCCTCTTCCTGGGCCACTGCTGCAGCTCCTGCCACTTGCAGCTGCTGTGGGCAGCACAAAAGGCAGAAAACCAAGGGGGAAGGCCTGAGCTCGTCCCACAGGCTGGGGGGATTAGGAATGGCTGGGGAGCCCAGCTAAAGCACGCAAGGAGTGCAGAGTCCATCTGTGTCTGGGCCAGATGTGCATAAACTGGTGGCTGTGGTGGAACAGCTGGCAAAGAAGCTGCGCTTCCCCACCTGTCTGTGCAGCTCCTAGACTCAGCCTGGAAAAGGCTCCAAGGTGACCTTATAGCACCTTCCAGTGCCTCAAGGGCTCCAAAACAGCTGGAGAGGGACTTTGGACAAGGGTGTGGAGTGACAGGACAAGGGGAAAATGGCTAAAAATTGGCAGAATTAGATGGGATATAGGAAGCAATTCCTCACTGTGTGGGTGGTGATGTCCTGGCACAGGTTGCCCAGAAAAGCTGTGGATGTCCCGTGCCCAGAATTGTTCAAGGCCGGGTTGGATGGGTCTTGGAGTAACTTGGTCTAGTGGAAAGTGTTGAAACAAGATTATCTTTAAGGTCTCTTCCTACTCAAACCAGACTGGGATTTCTGTGTGGTCTTCTCTTGTTCATTTTACTGGGTCCAGACTCTCAGGCAGACTGAAACTGTACATGTTTGTGCTGTTATGTGAATAATTATCCATCTGTCTGTTTCACACATCACCAGTCACACAGTGAAACCTCTCTGCTGTGCTGGTCAGCGTGGCCAAGTGAGCAGACAGGGACTGAAACTGCCCTCTGACCTTGGCTATGGCAGCACAGTCAACGTGGAGCCACTGACAGTGGTGGTGTGGAGACATGAAAAGCCCATTCAGAGTATCTCCAACTGCTCATTTGTCCATCTCACACACCAGTGACTTGCAAATGGCAGGAGCTCCCCAGATGCCATTCATCTTCTGGCTTGCCCAGCCAAGTAGAAAATGGAACTGGCTCCAGTGTCTTCCCATGGCCATTTCCCAGGTCATGAATACAAAGTGCCACTTGCCTTCCAGGTCAAGGAGTGTTTGCATACTGTGTATCACAAAATATAAGAGACTGTCCAACTAACTTGCCAAAGAGAGGATGATGTGTAATATAGCTTGGAGGGACATGAGCAAGTTGGTCTGATTCATTGAATTCTGTTTCTCTCACGCTAAACAGGAACTTTATCCTTTCAACCTCTGATGCAACCATGTTCCATGTTGCAACAGACAGCACAAACTTTGAAAAAATCATGGAAGAGGCGAAGAAAGCTGTGAATGCCATTGCCTGCCACCCCCAGGAGCCACTTGTGGCTGTGGGGAGTCACTGTGGGCTGCTGAAGGTGTGGGAATACAAGAAGACAAAGTACCTTGTTAGCAGGATATTCACTGAGGCTGGCATCCAGTGCTTATCCTATGATCCTGAAGGTATCCCAGCCCTGTGACCTCCCCGTGTGCCAAGCATTGGCCTTCCTGGGAGGAGTGATGGTGTCGTGAGAGGTTTCTGGTCTGCTTTCCAGGCCATTTTCTGGCTGCTGGTTTTACTGATGGAAGCGTTTACATCCTTGATGCAATTTCCCTTCAGTCCATCTGCAAGGAATTCCAGTTCTCGCAATGTCTCGTGACTCACATCAGCTTCTCTCACGATTCCAAGTACCTCGCAACCGCTGTAAGCTTGTTCTTTCCGCTCTGTGACTTACACGCGCTGCTCGGGGGCAGCTTTGGGAGGGACTGGGAATTGCCGGCCATCCTGCGAGGCACAGAGCGAGCAGGGCAGAGAGCCATCCCTCCCCTGGGGCTTGGTGACTCTGAAATGCAGTGCGAGCAGGGCAGAGGGCTGTTCCTCCCCTGGGGCTTCCTGACTCCGAAATGCTTTTCCTGGCTCCAAGAGTCACTCTGTAAAAACGTCACCAGTCACAGCGGCTCCGCAGTCCCGCTGCTAGCAGTGCCCCGTCCCTAACTTTAGTGACAAGTCTTAGCTCTGGATCAATCTGAAGAACGGGCTGGAGCAGGGATTTCCTCCTGGCTGGTGCTCTGGGAGGGGGCTGCTCCCTCAATCCCGTTGTCCTGGTATAGAAGTATTGAGGCAATGTTGAAGCAGTTTGGCTCAGAGGTTGTAGCAACTGGTGACGATCTGTACAAAGAAAAAGATTCCCCTCATTGACCTTTGTGCTGTTGTTGCAGGATGAGAATTATTCAGTGACAGTTTACAAGAGAGTCCTGGAGAAGGGGAGCAGATGCTGGGAACACCTGGCAGGGCTGGATTCCCACTACAAACCCATCCGGAGCATCCTCTTTGGGGTCCACTCAGACAGCAAGGAGCCCAGGCTCCTGAGCCTCGGGGAGGACCGGCAGCTGGTGGGTTAAAGGACAGTGAAGACTTGTGGTTAAAGGGGTGGGGCTGGACAAGGCCATCAGAGGAGACTCCATGTTTGGTTCCAGGGCTCCCAATCCTCTCCCAACAAGCTCCACTGCTGGGGTTATTTCTTAGCCTGGTCTTGCTGCTGAGGCTCTCCTATTGTGGCTTCTCCAGGAGATGCAAATCCAGTGAATTCACAAGGTCAAGGGTGCAGGGCAGAGCACAGGGGAGTTGCTGTGTTTCCTTGTCTTCCCTCCAGGTTGAATATGACCTGAAGAGCAGCATCAAGGACCACTTGGTGGTCACACACAGGGACAGGCTGGAGCAGGATGCCGTGCCCCTGTGCTTGACCTGGTACCCACAGCTCAGCACTGAGTCCTTTTTCCTCACTGCCAACAACTGCTACAAAATGAAGCTCTACAACACAACGACCAAAATGTGCAGGTAGAGGATTGAGTCAGGCCTGGGAGCCTCCTCCTGACCCTGTGTTCTCCTTGGTCTAATGACCACCATTCTCCCACCCATGAGCATGTGATTTTCCATCTGTGATGCAGATCTTGGGATGGCTCTAGAGCCCTCAGGCTCAGGTCACTCAATTCTTATGCCCACTCTGCTGTTCACTAATGTGTCATTTAGCAAGGCTGTGGCTGCAGGCACATCTTGGTCTGCTCGGCATGTTGGACCTGAGATGCAGCAGTTAGACATCAGATAAAGAGACTGGGGAAAGCATAATTATCCCTGAGCATTAAATTAATTTCTGAGCCCCAGTGTAGTCTCTTCTAGCCAAGGCCCCTGTCCTATCCTGTTCTCTCAGCCAGTAGCACAAAGCCTCTGCACACCTCCCATATCTACCCATCCTTCCACACAACAGCTGCTCACAGGGAAAAAATGTTTTGGGTGGCCTAGAGTGGATAAATACATTGTTTGCCTTTAGAAAGACCCTTTTGGGACCAGTCTATGGCTCCCCCTTGAAGAAGATACAAATCCTCCCTAGGACAAGCTCTGCAGACCCCCAGCAACACTACCTGGTGTATATCACAAAGGACAAGGTATGGAGCCCCAGCTGTACAAGAGCCTGCACTTGCAGAGCTGGTGGTGCCTTGGGAATTTCATTAAAGATGAAACCACGTGGAGGCTGATCCTGCCTGAGAGCTGAGCAAGCTCCTGGGGAAGAGGATGTGGCAGTGCCCCAGTGAGACCTCCAGCCCTCCCAGACTCCCTCTTCCCTTACAGGTGGGCTTGCAGATGCTGCCTGTTGATGGCAACCCCCACAGGTCCTCAGCCTTCATTTGCCACCCGGATGGTGCCTCTGACTTTGCCATCTCCCACGATGGGCGTTACATCTTCACAGCCGGGGGCAAGGAGCGAACTTTCATTAAATGGAAAGTCAACCTACCGTGAGTCATGGCAGGAAAAGGGAAAGGCATCTTGTTACTGCTTTCCACAGCTGCTTGGTTCACGCATTGGGCCCCAAGCAGCTGAAACAGAGGGACATATTTTTGGGGTTTTGTTCCCCTCTCTGACATTTAGGAGGGATTAAGCCAGCAAACCTCACAGGGGTGGCCATAGTGCCTAAACAATACAATTTCCTAGTCTGGGAAATGGTGCCCAAATGGTAAGAAGTTGGGCAGAGGATTTTGTGATCCTAGTGAAGGCCTGGCCAGTGCAATGGGAGATTGTCAGGATTGTCAGGCAGGGACCAGAGAAGCAGCACTGGCTGCAGAAGGAGCACACAGGGCAGCTGCTGATACAAAAGTGTCTCCTTTCCAATCGGGATAGGAATTTGCTGGGAAATCCCCCATGTTTGAAGACTGGATTTAGGACAAGCCAACTTAATCCTATAAAGCTTTGCTTACATGAATAAATGACCTGCAGTAAATGGGGTGGTTGAAGAGTGGAGGCTGCTTTAGCAAAGGAGGATCTCCAGGCCCTGGCCCAGAGCACCAGTGATGAATCCTGCCAGGTTTTTTACACCATCCTCTGCAGGTTTCCCTTGTGCAGTGGTGCCAGATGTGCTCCCACATGACAGGAGGGTAACACAGCAAAGGCAGGAGATATTTTGGTTTCTTGGCATGTCAAGGACCAAAGCTGCTCAATGCAACACATGTTTGGGGCACAGGCTCTTCCCTCACAGCTGCGGGTGCCCAGTAGATCAATTTGTACATAGAAATGGAGCAAGGCAGATGTGAATGGCATGAAAACCGCCAGGCCACCATGGAACCACTTCATGCTTCAGGGACTGGGAAGGGAGCTTAGTCCATGGCAGAGTTAAGATAGTGTGGCACGGTCTCCCCCAGTCTGTGCTGTTTTGGTTTTTTTTTTTCAAATCCTGCACAACACCCTCCTAGCACAGAGCACTGTTTCTCCTGGTTTCTGGGAAATAACTCCATGGGAGCTGGCTTTTAGCCCTTGCTCCTATGTTTGCCATTTGGTGTACCTGGGAAACAACGCTGCCCCTCACCTTCCTAGGACCAAGGCTTTGTGGTTAAGACCCATGCTGGTCCTGCAAGGAACACATTTTGCAGGTACCATTTGCTCTGAGGAAAGCCCAAGGAGTGCTCAAGACAGCTCACCTTCATGTGCCAGAACAAAGGAAACATGAGTGGGAAAGCAATGGGTTTATTTATTTTCTTTTCCACTTTGTGTGGCTTAAACAGTCGGGGGTCAGGATAAGCAACATTTTAAGGAAGGCAATAGAATATAAATGATCCTTCTTTATAATGGTTGGCCAGAGTCCAGGCAACATTGAATTTCTATGTAATTTGTTTTTGGAGCGAAGTTTTTGATGAGCTAATTATCATTTTATTGCTGCTTCTGGCATCTTGTGAATCTCCACTGTGTTTAATACCCAAATAACTTAATTATGAAAAAAGCATGAAGCTTGCAAAAAAACCCCAGTGGAAGCAACACTAGAGAGGTGTGTGTAAAAGCTGCAGCCTGGCTGCCAGGCGTGGGGCATTATGTGGCAGTGCTATGCCATGATTGCACTTCCAGGCTTGGTTTCTTTTTACATCTGCACAAGCCAAAGGGATTCTTTTGGCTCCAACTGCCTATGAAATTGAAACAAAGAGGTGGCTACTCAGGCACTTGCAGTTTAATGCAAACTGCACCTGCGACTGCCACAGCAGAGGAAGTTGGGTAATGGATTGCACTGAGTTATTGGGGAAAAATGTGTTGGATCAAGGAACAGGGAGTTGTGTGGTTTATTGCAAACACCCAGCCCCAGCCTTCTCTGCATGTTCAAAATGCTGATCTAGCTAATTCATCTCTCTCAATGTCTCTATAAGGAAGCAGAAAAGCCAAATGCCAGACACCAAGTTCAAGTCCATGGAAAAGCTCCTGGCTCCCAGCCCTGTACTCATTCCACTAAACAAGAGGACCATTCAGTAATAATTAATTCCCACACTGTGCTATTGTATGTAAAACCTGGGTATGAAATATGCTGTAGAAGTGCAGCTGATGATAAAATAGCACAAGGTTCAAGGCAGTGCTTTTCTTTCCTGAATTCTGAGGCCCAGGGATTTTAATTATTGAAAGTGTCTCCTCACATGAACCCTTCCTGTACCTTCTTTCCTCCACTTCTGCCAGTGCCTTGGATGCTGCTGCTTTCCTGGGTGGGGAGGACTTGATCCCATTCTACAATCTCCTGGATGGTGGCAGAGATGGCAAATTCTTCAGGGTAATTATGCTCACATGAATGCTGTGTGGCCACATCTGGCTGGAGTTTAATTTATACAGGCCTGACATTTCTTTATGTTTTGTCCAGCTTGCTTTCAACAGCAATCTCATTGATGTGGCTGTTAGTAAAACCTAAAAGGAGCCTTATCTTCTGTGCCTGTTGGTAACTGAAATTTGCAGAGTTTGTTTGATTCCCTGGCAGGAACTGGAGGACTATTTTTACTATGTACAGCTGTGCAGCCAAGGTATCAGAACACTGGAGAGAAGACAGGTGTCAACACATATCCCCTTGGAGGAAATTCCTTCTGTAATGAGAGCAATAGGATTTTATCCATCAGAGGAAGAGGTTGGTCAGCTGTTTTTATTTATTGTCTTTATTAAAAGAAGAAAGAGCGAGACTGATTGCACTTCCCAAGTGTTCTAAAGGCCAGATTCTGACCATTGCCATGCTGGATGGCTCTGGGATATATTTCTTGGCTTTCAATGTATTTTTATCTGGTCTGCATCAATACAGTAGTGGTCAGAATCTGGCAGAAAATTCCTAAGTTTCCTTGCTAGCAAGTTGGGCAACTGCAGAGGAAGGCTGAGCAAACCTGGAGCCTGATCTCTCAGAGTTGTTCAAGAAGGCAACCCCAGGGTCAAAATTTTACAGCAGAGAGAACTGATTTAAAATAAGGGTGCTGCTTCTTCCCCTTTGTGTGGCAGTTTGTACTGTACACAAACCTCATTTGTAATGTGTAACCTGGCATGACTGAATCTGAAGCAAGGAGATTTGAATAACGACCTCTGAGCAGCAGCTCCAGCCCCTCAGTGCAGGAGAGGCTCTCCGAGGGAAGAGGTGCATCCCTGCACTCCCTCAGCCTTTCTGTGTTCATCTCTGCCATGGCACAGGAACCCACAGGCTGCTGAGGCACTGCTGTGAGTCTGTGCCACCCCATCTGCCCAGGGATGCTCTGCCAGGAGAGCCCCAGATGGGAGGCAGGACCTTTGCCCCAGCTGCCACCAAACTGACTCACTTTGGGAGCCCCCACAAGCAGCAAATGTTTATCTGAGCTGGGGCTGCTTTGCCCTGGTGTCAAGTTGAGGTGTTATCTCTTCATGCTGTGTTAGATCTCTTTCTTGGGTTATTACATTTTTGCGTCTTGGGGACACAGAGAACATATTCCCTTGGGAAATGTCTCTGGAATAGTAACTGATAATGCCCCACACTTCCCCATATTAAAATATAAACAGCATTTCAGGCATGGAAACAGAGGTGCTGAGCTGTTGTGAAACCAGGCAACCTACCTATAGTCAGTAATAAATCCAGAGAGAAGGTTCATCTCTCTCTAGGGTGTTTTAATAAAAGAAAAGCAGGAGGGAGAAAAGGCAGCTTGGGCTGACTAGCAAAGCTTTTGGGAATTGGTGTTTTTCTTTTGTAGTTCAGTGGGGTTGATATAAAACCTAATCCCAGATCAGCCAGAGCCGAGTACAAATGACTGTTCTTGCTTGGTGTGACATTCGCTACAGGAAAAATATTAAGGCTGAGATTTCCCTCTTCCCTGGGCTTCATTCACTGGAAAAACTTGTGACACAAGGACAAAGGCCCGAAGCTGAATGCAAAGTCCTCCCTGGGGAGATCTTGCATCAGCTTCCCTTCCCAGGGAGCAGCAGGCCTGGTACGTGTTGGCACGGGGAATTCTCCCCGTGTATCTCTGAAGGGGATGCAAGTACAATGAAGGCATGGAGCAGATGCTGCCTTTTGGACACACATCTGCACAGCTGCCAACTGGGCTGACTCACAGCACCAGACTTCAGGAAAACCACTGGTATCCAGCACAGCCAGTGCTTGCCTGTCCAAGAGGAGAGAGAGGGATCCAGCAGGGCAGGGTGTCAGCCCCATCGAGCACATTTTGGATTTGGCTTGTGCAGTGCCTGAACCGCCCTAGACACAGGGAAGAGCAGGGGAAGAGAAGATTTCTTATCCAGTCAGGGTGTGCAGCCTTGTTCTGCTGGGACTCTGGTGTGTGTGCTTCCAGAGCAAGGATGGTGTTTACTGGTTTGTAGCTTGCCTGCCCACTGTCCCAGAGTGGAGACACAGCTGTGCCCAAGGTGCTGGTAGCAGCTGCAGGGTCACAAGAGAGGAAATCCAAAATGACTGTGTATGTGTAACCCTCATCTTTAGTTGTTATTGTCATCTCAGCAGGTGTGTAACTGTTGGCCATTCCCATCCTCAGCTGCTGAGTGCAGCTTCCTCCTGGGATGCTCAAATCAAGGCACGGTTTGGGGACATTCACGGGATCAGAAACTGGCCCAATGCTCTTCAAAATAAAACATGTAACAATCTGCCTTGTCTTGATATTTAGATTGAAGAAATGATAAATGAAGTAAAATTCAGCAAGTATGCGGATACTGGAGAAGAAGTGACAAAAATCAATTTAGGGGATTTTATCAAACTTTATATAAATCATCGACCAGCACTTAGCTTGTCAATGAAAACCATACAACGAGCATTTCAGGTTCTTGGTTATGACAACAAGAAGGGAGACAAAGTTATGGACAGAGGAGACTTCCTGTTACTGCTTCAATGCAGAGGTGGGTTATTTTGTTTCTAATATCAGTTTTATGCTTGCTAGTTCTGCCTGCAATTTCAGAACTTTTTCCCTGCAGCAAGAAATTATTCTGGAAGGATAAACTGGTAACCAGGGCAGGCATGAGGAGCCACCTGCCTTAAGATTTTAAATTGAATAATCACATGTCTTGTCCCAGCTGTGCTTCTTTTACTGCTCTGGAAATCTCTGATGGCCTGAGGTATCTCAGCTGTTAAATGATAAGTATGGATCTTGGCAAAATGTATCCTTCTCCCAGTGTGCCCTTATCTGAATTGCTGCTCTCTCTTCCAGTCACACAGGCTCTGGAAAAATAGTATAAAAGTGATAAAATGGAGACAAGAAAGGAGGGATGAAATTGGTCCTGGGCTAGATCTGTGTGAAAGACTGAAAAGATGGGATGATTCAGTTAAGCTGAATCAAGGAGAACACCATAAATGTGGGTGTTAGTATGTTTGTGGCCAGTGCCGTAGAGTGCTAATAACAAACTTCTATTGTCTTATTTTTGGTGTAAAAGTGCAGCTGAGCATTAGAACAGGTAAAGGGAAATGCTGGTTTACTCAGTACATCACTTGGCAAGACTCCTTGCCACAAAGATCCTTGGAAACCACGGATTCAGCCAGAGTGAGAAAGGTTAGTTATTTATACAGATGGTGTGAACATCCATAAATAGGTACATGAGATAGAACAGTTTCATAACAGATCTATAACCTCATGCTCCAGGGCATGAGCCAACCACTAACTGGGAACAAGTGCTATGTCCATGTTACTAAATCAAGACTTTTCTCCACCTTTCTCTTCCTCTGCACAAAAACAGCTACATGGACTGTGGTCTGTGCCAGGAATTCTCCAGTGGAAAGAGAAGCTCAAGCCCCTGCTACTGCAACATTGCTTAAAGAGCTGTCTGCATCAGAATTTCTCCCTTTGATTGACATTTTTCCCCAAAATGCTATAGGGAAGAGCAATTTTCCTAAGGATAAACATTTTCCTGTGTTGGGATCATGTGTTTCAGTTGGCAGTGTATATGTCTCTACCTCTGAGAAGGCAGATCCTCTTTTGAACTGTTCTATTTAGTTTAATTCGAGTTGCTTTTGAGTTTTTGTGCTCTTAACCCCATAACCCACGGGCTGGTGGTGCTCTGTACAGGGGAGCAGATGACAGAGGAGGAGCTGGCTGAGTGTCTGACCACCCTGCTGGGCAGGAGACCCAGGAAAGGAGGAGCTGAACTGGACACCTCCGATCTCACAGGTACAGGATTAGCATTCCACACTGCACAGAAGCAGGATTGTTTCAATTCCCAAATGGAATAATTTAAATTTCAAACCCATTTACCCTGTTAGGCCAAGAGCTGTCAAAACTGCTCAGATGGGATTGCAAAAATAGTCACAGAGCTACAGACTGTCCTTCATCCACACAGCAATTGCATGGGTGTATCTAAAAATAAATGTACAATGAACTATAACTGGGGCCTGCTGTTTATCTGCTGGCTGGAACTGAAATTAGAAACACACAGGGAAATCCCAGCGCTGGTTTCACCCAGGCTGCAGTGCCCATTGTAACAGAGCTGTTGGTAACGACCACATTTGTCTGCAATTTATGTCCCAGTCCACACCAGTCTGGAACAGCAAATTATAGCATTGATTTGAGCCAAGAGGCTGCATTTAATTGCCCATTGTAATTGGAACTGCATTTTTGTACAATTCATGTCCCAGTCCTCACCAGTTTGGAACAGCATCTGTTTAGGATCACTGGCAATGGGCCCCAAGCAGCGAAGGTGCTGCTCCCAATGGGAACTTTGAAATCCCTGGATCCCTCAGGATCCTAAATCACATCAAATCCAAGTGTAAAAGTTGTCCCACGACTCCTCTGAGGCAGGGATCTGCTGCAAGGTGAGACACACAGATTTGACAGGTTTAATCCCTGATATAAACAGATCAAGTATTGAGCTAGTAAACCCTCACTTTGTCATGATCCCTTCATATATCTTTAAAAACATTTCATACACTTGTTGCTGCTTATAAATTTTACTGGAAAACCATTTTGACATTGCTTCTGTGTGTCTTGTGCTGTTGTTACTGCTCTCCAGGTGCAGCAGCTTTGTCTGAAGAAGAAATTCCAGAAGAAATCACAGCAGAGATATTTGTTAGAGACATTCTTGGCTTACCTGTTGCTGAACCAGAAAAAAAAGAACGGAAGGAAAAAGAAGATTCATAGCTACCACTACATTTTCTGTTTGCCCCCACTTTCCATGATCCTCTTCTCAAATATCTGTAAAATTTATGGCTTGCATTTATGGCAAAGTAAAGGTCACATAGTTGTATTTCAGTCAAACTCTAGAGTAAGTCCCCAGTTTGGAACATGCCACAAACCTGTAATTTCACACCTATATAGGGAAACACTGGAATGGCTGGAAAGAATGAAGCAGGTGGCCACTCCATCCTTGGCTGGAACCTTCCCAGAAGTCATTTCAGGTGGGCTTATGCCAGACGCAGTCTATTTTCATTACGTTAAGACAGTATTCATTTGTGAAACCTGACAGCAAAAGAGCACTGTAAGTGTATTGTATTGATTAAATACATTGATAAATACTTTGACAGGTTAGAATGGATTTGTAATTATAAATCCAATGGACCTCAGTAAAGAAACAAATGCTGTGGTATCCATTAAAACCACGCTTCTCTTCTGGCCTGACTTTTTCTTTCTGAAAGTAGTAATTCCAATTAGCAGTGTAATACCAATGGGACGGCATCGCTCTGTGTGTGTATAAACAGCATAATGAGACTGATACAAGTTGCTGTGGAAAGATCAGTGAAGTGCTGTTGAACAGCTTCCTTCTTTACATCATCCTCGGCATCAATTTGAATAATAATGTAGGCCCTTAAGAAGCATTCCTTTCAGAAGCAATGTTTTTTAAACAGAGATCGCTGTTGTGTACTCAGAGCAACTGTGATTGTACAATTAGCAGGAGCAGCAAGGTGTGCATTAGGGAGAAGTTAATGAAAGAGTCCAGCAGTACCACACCAGAGCTCGCAGGTCTGTGAGAAATTTCCCGCAGAGCATCACCTCCCATGTAAGTAATTTACCCTTTATGCTCATGTACTTCCATGGATCTGTCAGCCTCCACTGCTCAAAAGCAGCCCAGCTCCATGGATAGTACTGGAATTATTTAAAGCAGCTGAGAGACTTTATAACCACCGGGAAAAAAAAATCAAAATCTGCTAATTATGGATTTATGCTTTCTATTAAAAAGGGACTTCACTGCCCATCTCCGTGTTCAAGGTCTG
The DNA here is from genome assembly GCA_013397375.1 of Toxostoma redivivum. Classification (NCBI taxonomy): domain Eukaryota; kingdom Metazoa; phylum Chordata; class Aves; order Passeriformes; family Mimidae; genus Toxostoma; species Toxostoma redivivum. The sequence goes on from VXBI01010346.1 coordinate 142,304, forward strand.
TCACAGCAACAGCAAGGGTACGATGGGTGCGTGTCACTGCCCTGTACAAAAACAGGTATTATCTCTATGTAAAGTGCTTTGAGGTTTCTAAGAGCCCTGGATTCTAGGACTTGGTTTTGCTTTGTGGTAAAATGTAACTGTGCTCTTGATGCTGTTAGACTGCCTTGGCTTATCACAGAATCACGAGAATCAATTTGGTTGGAAAAGATCTCTGGGATCCCTTGGCCGGTCACCACATTGTCAACTAAACCAGAGCACCAAGTGCCACATCCAATCTTTCCCTAAAGGGGAGCTGATTCCATCACCTCCCTGGGCAGCTCTTGGTGACCTTTTAGAGTGGAGGCGAGCTGAAATCGGACAAACTTTTTAGTTCTGGGGTAACTTACGGCCTGAGCTTGGTGGAAGTGGGGAAAGAGCGTTGTGTCTTGTGCTCGCTCCATCGAACACTGGAGGAAAAACAGCGACGGGACCTCTGGAAGCGCCGCGCGCGCG